>LKEA01000004.1:1585786-1597712 GCA_003795315.1 Cytospora schulzeri
TGTGGCTGTTGTGCTTATTTCTGTGCCTTGGCGGCTGGCACTTGTTGTCTAAGGAGAACGATGTCAGTCAGTTTCTTGAAGCCACGAGTAGACAAAGGGGTGGGTGGTTCGTGAGACCTACTCTATTCTTCCAACACCCTTGAGCCTCAGATACACATCTGTCCCCCAACCGTAAAGACTCTGCACTGCGACGCCACCACCAAAGTACTCGGCGTAGGCCCGGCCCAGCGGCAGACCGTAGCCCAGACCCGCGATGGAGCTCCCGCCGTTGCCCGAGTGGGACAACATATTCAGCGCGTCGACGCCGCCGCCACTACTGGCGCCGCCCCCACCGGGGACGTCATCATCCTCATGGACGGTCGTGAACGAATACGACCAGATATTGGGCAACACGTCGGGGCTGATACCGCCACCCCTGTCCCGGATACGTATCGTCACACCCGGGGCGTTGTCGTCCAGGGGCCTGATGGCGCCGGTGGTGAAGGACCCCTTCTCGTCGCCGGGGGCGTCCAGCTTGACGGGCGGCTTGTCGGCGGGGGGTTCGGGGGCGATGGTGATGACGATGGGCTCCCTGGCCCTGCCGCCCTCGACGGTGGAGCGGAAGGCGTTCTTGAGGAGCTCGGTGACGATGTACTCGAGGTGGTTGGGGACGAAGGCGAAGGTGGTGTCCGGGTCGCCGTCGATCTCCCAGCGGGGGCGCACGCCGTACTTGAGCTCGCAGATGTCGGCGACGAACTCGCAGCACGAGTCGACGACGCCGGCGGGGCGGAGGGCCGTGTCGATGACGCCGATGAAGCTGGGGTGGTCGGTGCACGGGGTCGGGCTCGAGGCCGGGTCGAAGTGCGGGGTCGAGGAGAAGTGCAGGGCGATGTGCTGCTCGGCGATGAGGCGGGTGCCGATGCGCACGCGGAGGTGGTCGTCGAGGAAGCGCGTCACCTCGCGCGGGCTGATGTACCGGCGGCACTCGAGGAAGCCCTGGGCCAGGATGGGGATGGTGTCGGTGTGGGTCTGGACCAGCTCGGCCAGGACCTCGGTGAAGCGGATCTCGTCGTCGAGGGTGGAGAGGGTGTGCTTCCGGCTGGGGGAGTCGTCGAGCCAGGGGAGGAGGGTGGAGAGGGAGTGCTGGTAGTTGTTGTAGATCCTGGTGATGTTGCTGTTGGACACGACGATGTAGGGCAGGTTGCGGATTGCCTGGATGCGGTGGGCGAGGCGGATGGGCAGGAGGGAGAGGGTGAAGCGCGCCGAGGAGAGGAGGGCCTCTGCTGAGAGGGGCGGGCGGCCGTGTCTGGGAAGTGCGAGTGCGAAGTTAGAAACTCTGACGATGGCTGTGTGGTCTTGGTCTTCAGTCCTGGTCCTCAGGACTGGGGCAGTCCAGGTATGGTAACAGTATGGTAAAAAGAGTAAACATACTTTATGAGGTCAGCCAGACTCAATTTATGGAGAGGCTGCTTTGCCAGTCGGGGGACTGGATCGTCATGGTGGTGATGGTGGTGGTGATGGTGGTGGGATCCCGTGTGCCCCTGGCGCAGAGCTGTGGAAGAGAAGAGTCTTGGTGTTTTTGTTTGGATATGCCTGGGTATCATCAACTGGTTTGAGGCTCTCAGGGCCAAGGTGTGAGGGCACCTCAATGGCCTCAGTATAAAATTCATGGCGGCATTGCAGAGGGTTTGGAAAGAGGGCGGTGAGCTCTCGAGAGCAAAGGTGCGGTTTTGTTCGTGGAAAAAGGTCTGAATATATTAAAGCTGTGTATGTGTGATCTCATTGGGAATTGACCCCCCCTGGCATTTGGCGGTTAATTCTCCAGTCAATTCCGGTTGCCACTTGTCGCAGTGTGTGTGATTATCGCCGATCCCCGATACGCAGCGGGAGGGGACAAGAAGGACTGCCCAGGTGGGTAAAGAAGGACGAGGGACCCTGGATTCTGAAGCGATAAGATATGAGACACAAGCACAGTGGGGTTATGCTTTTACCCCGCGATACAAGGTAGGTATGTAGTGTACATACATGCATACCTAGGTACGCTGATACCATCCACGCATGATACGATGGTCAGTCATGAAGCCGCGGTTATACTAGACTCACTGGATTCCTACCTGAGGTACTTAGTAGGTAGTAGGTAAATACTACGTAGGTAGTATTGAACACATAGACGGTCAAGAGATGATTTGTTTGGTGTCATGAAGCATGGTATCATTGCTTGTCATCACAGGTGTCTAAAATCTGATGAAGAGCAAACCCCCTCCCCAATATTACCCATCCACAACCATCATCATCGTGTTACTGCTGCTGTTGCTTGTTTCTCCTGCTGAAGGATGAATGGTCCACCGGAAGAGGCCGTCAAATATTCCTGCATCTTCTCTACTGTGTCTTCACCTCTTGGTCCGCCTCAACCTCCTTGATGTGCTCATTGCTCTCGAGAGATACAACCGCGCCCTCGGGGTACGAGACACTGGAAAGGCATAGACTGTCAGAAACTAAAGGTGGCTAGCCAGCAGATGGAGAGAACCGGGTGCATAACTCACGAGAAACCCTTGATCAGGTTGTAGGTGTGGCCAATAGTACCTCCCTGCGACACGGCATGCTGCTTTGCGCTGTGCAACCGGATTAGTCTTACTACCTAGGGATAAAGAGGAGAGGGTATCTCCTGGAGCAGTCTATCTTACGCCTCGATCTGCTCGGGGGTCGCATCGGAGTTGCAGCGGACCTGTAGGAAGCCCATGTCAGCTGTTGCTTATTTCACAGATGGCAGGTAGGGAGGTAGGAGGGAGATGTACAGGGCAAGGTGTGGACTCACAATGTAAGAAGGCATCTTGACTGAACTTTGTGGTAGTTGATTCTAGGTGATGGATAGATGGATAGATGGTCAGATGGTCAGATGGTCAGATGGATGGTGTTTTTGTGAAGGACGAAGTTGATGAGACAGAACAGAAAGGGGGTAACTGGTTAGCTCTTATAGGACTTGGGAGAGTTAGATGGGCTCAGACACGCCTTCCAAGGTTACGAAGCAACCATGCCTACTGTGTACAATGTACGAATCACGATGGCACAAGACCTCCAAAATGGGGCATACGTCATGTTGGACGTGCTGTTAAAGGTGGGCACTGCTTTGCTGTACGGACTCAGATGTTACTACAGTTAGCTAGCTGGCCTGGCTGGCTGGTACGTACTGTATCCAGCCTACTTGCTAATCATCTGCACCTCCAGGGCTGGGCGGCCTCAAGGGCACAAGGGTGCCTAGCTATCGCTATCGCTATCAAGCCGCCCTGAAGGCCGGATAGACGCGGGTAACCTCCACTGTCGTGCCTTGTCGTGTCCCGGCTCTGGACATCTGGACACACCCCTGCCCCATCTGTTCTTATCGATAAATGATAAGATAAGTCGCCTCCAAAAATTTCTGGGAGCCGTCTCTTAGTCGGTCACCCAAATAGCAAGCAGCATGCTCGTCCATTGTTCACGTTGAATCCAATTCTTCCAAAGTTTGGGTGGATTCTCGCAACCACTTTCGTTTTTGCAACCATGGATGCACAGGCGAATAAGCCTCACCGGAAGGGCAAGGAAAAGCCCAAGCACACCGGAGGTTCGTTCCCACTCGATACCCCAACAGAAAAGGCTACCTACTACCTACTACCTACCACCCTCAACACATCATCTGTTGCGCCTCGACTGTGAAAACTGACAACATCTCCCTCTAGAAAACCCGAAAGCTTTCGCGGTACACCGGCCTGGAAAACTTGCGAAGCAGGCTGCGCGGTCGCATGACATCAAAGAAAAGCGTCTACATGTCCCCCTCGTCGACAGACTTCCCGATGAACCTCCACCACGTCTCGTCGCCATCGTCGGCCCCCCCGGCGTGGGCAAGACGACGCTCATGAAGAGTTTGATCCGCAGATATGCCAAGGAGACCGTCACAAATCCCCAGGGACCCATCACCGTCGTGACTTCCAAGAAGCAGCGCCTGACCTTCATCGAGTGCGCCAATGAGCTCGAGGCCATGGTCGACATTGCCAAGGTGGCCGACATGGTCCTGCTGATGATCGACGGCAACTATGGATTCGAGATGGAGACCATGGAGTTCCTGAACGTCCTGGCTGCCACCGGCATGCCAGGAAACGTCTTCGGAATCCTTACACATCTCGACCTGTTCAAGAAACCACAGGCTCTCAAAGATGCGAAGAAGAGACTTAAGCACAGGTTATGGAGCGAACTCTACCAAGGCGCACATCTGTTCTACCTCTCGGGCGTCATCAACGGTCGATACCCAGACCGCGAGATCCACAACCTGTCTCGTTTCCTCTCCATCATGAAGAACCCTCGACCGCTGATCTGGAGAAACTCCCACCCCTACTCAATCATCGATAGTTGGCGCGACATTACGCATCCCACCAAGATCGAGGAAGACGACAAGTGCGACCGATCAATTGTCCTTTCTGGCTATCTACGTGGCACGAACTTCTCGTCTCAGGGGCAACGAATCCACATACCCGGCCTGGGCGACTACACAGTTTCCAACATGGAGCTCCTCCCCGATCCTTGTCCCACTCCATTCATGGAGCAGGCGGTTGCGAGAGCCACTGGAAAGACTGGCCGTCGCCGTCTTGACGAGAAGGACAAGAGGCTCTACGCGCCAATGTCTGACCGCAGCGGGCTGAAGGTGGACGGAGACGCCATCTACATCTACAGAGACAAGGGATTCACATTCGACAAAGACGCTGAGGTTACCGAGCGCGGCGAGGGAGAGGAACTCATTATCAATTTGCAAAACGAGAGGCGTCTCCTGGGCCAAACGGAAGACGGTGTGCAGCTCTTCGCGGGTGGCGAGCAACTGAAGGAGGCCCGTGAAGAAGATGACACCGGTCGAAAAACCCAGAGGCAGGCCAGAGTCGTCAACCAAGAAGGATCCGACGTCGAGCATGACCTGGGCGACGACGATGATGACGAAGGCCCTGTTGCTGACGAGGACCTGGAATCTGACGTGGAGACTGAATTCAACGAGAAGAAGTTGGGCAAAGTGTTCCGCAAAGATGCTGAGAAGAACCTGGATGCCGATGACATAGCGTTTGCGGACAGCGATTCTGACCTTGGCTCAATATCCGGCGACGACGAAGACGATGAGGATCTGGATGACGACGACGAGCTTGACTCGGACGACGAGGCTGCCGCTTCGAAATGGAAGGGAAACATGGAAGAGCGGGCTAAGCTGCGCCACGGCAAAAAGCGACCATACCAGACGGCGGACTTGGCACGGATGTTGTACAATGATGCCCTTAGCTTGTCCGATGTTCTCAAGAGGTGGCGAGGCGAGGGGGAGGACGAGGAGGAAGAGGAAGAAGATATTGAGGCGGATTCCGAGGACGAGACATTCTTCAAGAAGGCCAAGAACGAGAAGGAAGACCTTGCTGATGATCGATCGGTGCCTGCCTTTGATTACGAAAAGCTGGAATCGTATTGGTCGAACGAGGACAACATCGAGGCCCTGAGGAAGAAGTTCACAACTGCCAACTTGCTAGGCGACGACGAGGGCGGAGATGGGGACGACGACTTCGAGGGCTTTGGCTCCGGAGATGACGAGGAAGCTGATGGGGAGGAAGACAACGACGGTGAAGGAGACGGAGCATTCGAAGATCTCGAGACAGGCGAGAAGCATGGCCCGACTGAGGAGAACCTGGAAGCTGAGCGAGACAAGAATGCCCGGAGGAAAGAAGAGCTCAAACTGCGATTCGAAGAAGAGGACCGAGAAGGTTTCAACAACGATAAGGCCAATGCGCGCCGAGAAGGCGGCAACGACGAAGAGTTCGGCGAAGATGACTGGTATGATGCCCAGAAGGCTATGATACAGAAGCAGTTGGACATCAACAAGTCCGAGTTCGAGAACCTCGACGACAGGCAACGAGTGCTAGTCGAGGGCTTCAGAGCGGGCAAGTATGCCAAGATCGTCATCGAGGGCGTACCGGCCGAGTTTGTCAAGCAGTTCAACGCAAAGATGCCAATCATCGTTGGTGGTCTTTCTCCTACTGAGGACCGGTTCGGATTCCTGCAAGTCCGGATAAAACGACACAGGTGGCACAAGAAGATCTTGAAGACGGGCGACCCGTTGATCTTCTCGTTGGGCTGGAGGAGGTTCCAGACCATGCCCATCTACAGCATTTCCGACTCGAGAGTACGGAACAGGATGTTGAAGTACACACCGGAGCACATGCACTGCTTCGGTACCTTCTACGGCCCCTTGATAGCGCCGAACACGGGCTTCGTCTGCTTCCAGAACTTCTCGAGCACCAACCCGGGCTTCAGGATAGCAGCCACCGGCACCATCCTGAGCGTGGACGAGTCGACAGAGATCGTCAAGAAGCTCAAGCTGACGGGTGCGCCCTACAAGATCTTCAAGAACACGGCCTTCATCAAGGACATGTTCAACACGTCCCTCGAGATCGCCAAGTTCGAGGGCGCCTCGATCAAGACCGTCTCGGGCATCCGGGGACAGATCAAGCGCGCCCTGTCCAAGCCCGAGGGCCACTTCCGCGCGACCTTTGAGGACAAGATCCTGCTCAGCGACATCGTCTTCCTCCGGGCCTGGTACCCCATCAAGCCGCACCGCTTCTACAACCCCGTGACCAACCTGGTCGGGTGGCAGCGCGCGCGGCTGACGGGCGAGATCCGGGCGGCCGAGGAGATCGCCACGCCGCAGAACAAGAACAGCCAGTACCGCAAGATCGAGCGGGCCGAGCGGCACTTCAACCCGCTGCGCGTGCCCCGCAAGCTGGCGGCCGAGCTGCCCTACAAGAGCCAGATCGTCACGACCAAGCCGCAGAAGAAGCAGACGTACATGCAGAAGCGGGCGGTGCTGGCGGGCGGGGAGGAGAAGAAGGCCCGGGACCTGATGCAGAAGCTGACGACGATCCGCAAGGACGTGGCCGAGAAGAGGAAGGCCAAGAAGGACGAGAACAGGGCGGCGTTCAAGAAGAAGATGGAGGCCCAGGAGGAGAAGAAGGCGGCGAGGGAGAAGAGGGAGACCAAGGAGTGGTGGAGCCGGGAGGGCAAGAAGAGGAAGGGTGGGCCCGAGGGTGCTGGCGGCGGCGGCGGCGGTGGGAAGAGGGGCAAGAAGTGAGGAGGTTGTTTACAGTCGTGTGTGTATAAAATTCAAACCAGACGAATACCCTTGGGCCACTAGACGGTAGAGGAAAATTTGCATTGCATGTTCTATTTACAAAGCCGCGTGTGTATGTGTGACAGGCAGCTAGCTGTGCAGTCTCGGTCTCGTTCCTGAATATTTCCCGGTCTTATTAACACAAAGATAAAAGGAGAACGGAAGCCGAGATGTTAATATCAAGTGGTTGCGGAACAGTGAATCAGTGTCGCGTAGCATTGTTTTCGTTTCATGCGGTGCGTCTATGTTCACGATGAGGGCAAACCAATTTACAGCCCCAACCTGCTTAGATACGCAGTCGAAGATTAGATTCATGTCCAAGGGGTCAACCATATAAGGCGCCACCGACAGCACGATTACCCCAACGACCTTGATGGGCAGCAACATCTGGGCGCACTACCCCTTTCCAGGCTCGATACGGTACATTCCTGCTCCCCCAACGATTGCAAAACGGCCTCCCTTTGGAGCGCCCCTGCAGTACCACGCGAAATACGTGCCAGTGGGTGCAGTAGTCAGTAGTTGAGCAATTATGACGGTGAACGAAGCTACTGTCGCCAGTTCGTCATGAGGTCTTCACTCTGCTCTACTGCTGGCGAGTTGACCGACGTCCCTTTTGTTCAAGTCAAGTGTCGTGTGGGGGAATCAAGGCGCGCCCATCCATCTCGACCCCGCTCAGCCTCTCCTCTTTTACTCGGCGGAAAAGGGGTGCAAGTGAATATGTATTGGCAGGGCTTCCTTGCGCTGGTTTAAGCGTCTCCATCGTAAACGTGGTGGGGAGGGGGATCGTAGAGCGAGCGCTATGCTGTCTCACTCTCCCACGCACGTTTGTGTAGCGTGTAGTGTGTGTGTATGGGTATGTGTGTCACATCGTCCAAAACATAGATATGCAAGGCCCAATACCTCTGGCTCACGACGGAACGGCCATCTTCATCTTCATGATGCCGATTTCCGAGCTCTTGGTCCATCGCCCATCGGCTTGCTGGCGGAAGCAGATCAACTTCCCGTCGTCCCCGACACATCCGAGGATCTGACCGTCGTCATCAAACCCAACCCGCCACATTGGCGTCCTGTGGTTTTCCAATGTAGACAGATACCTCATCGTATGGAGAATATTACCAGCCTGGTTCCTCCGGCGGTCGCCATCAGTCGTCGGGTGGTGTACCCCCTGACTGATGCCCGAAGGGTGTTGCGCATGGGCCCCGCCCGATCCAGCCCCGGCTCCGGCCCCAGCAGCGCCCCCCCTGGAGGAGTGCTCAGGACGGGACCCGCCCCTGACCAGGTCGTTGGAGGACCAGGACCTCCCGTCGTTCTTGTCGAAGGGGGTGTCGACGCGGATGACCCTCACGTAGCCGTCCATGCAGGCCGAGGCGATGATGTCGTAGCCCCTGATGTTGCCCGGCGCCCAGGCCACGTCCCTGACCAGGCCGCGGTGGTCGGGCATGGTGGCGGCCTCGTAGAACTCCTTCTTGGTGGAGGGGACGCCGTACGAGTGGATGACGATGTCGCGGGTCCGGTAGATCTTGACCTCGTGCATGGCGGCGACGATGAGGCTGAGCGTGTCGGTGGGCATGCCGGCGCGCAGGGCCGTGTAGCAGGGGTCCGGGTTCGGGTCGAAGCGGACGCGGAACGACTTCTCCTCGCCCCGGGCGGGCTTCTCGCACACCGACAGCTCGTCCATCTGCGACCAGTCCGACAGGTTCTCGGACATGTCGTTCTCGTAGACGGTCAGGCGGCCGTCGGCGGCGAGGAGGGCCAGGTGGGTCTGGCGCGTCTCCTCGTTGTGCTTGAGGGAGAAGGAGCGGTAGGGGGCGCGGGGTGAGCGGTGCTCAAAGGCGGCTTTGGCGTTGTCCTTGGAGCGGTTGCCGAAGCGTCGGCCCGGAGCAGCGGATGGGTCTTCTGCCCAGAGCTTGAAGCGGCCCTCTATACCCAGAGATGCGAGGAGGCCGGGGTAGACGGTTGGTGGCAACCATTGAAGCTGTGAGATGTGTTAGTGAGACTGAGACTGATATGTGCAAGTGAAAGTGGAAGAAGTAAGGGGATCTGATTATACCAACCTCAAGAATTTCTCCCCCATGGGCTGTCCAAGTATCGCATAATCTCCAGATGCTGTCCTTGTGGCGGTTGAATACCCTGATCTTGCCGTCGACTGATCCTGTTGCACATCGATCGCCATAACTGTTGAAGGCAACAGCCTGAACCAAATCTTGATGGCCATGCTTCATAACAAGTTCAAACTGGGCCTTTTCCTCCATCACTGGTGGTTCTCCAATGGATGGAGACATATTAGGTTAATGGTGTAGAATGGTTTGGATGGGAGGGGTGTCATGAACTATGTGTTGTGTTATTCATTGGATTGACACTTGACTTGTCTGTCTGCTGTTTGTTTGAGGCTGAAGACAAATGATTGTGAGATACTGACGAGTGGTCCGTGCGTCTCTCTCTTCTCCAGTCAAGTCTAAGTGGGAGCCCAGGACTTGAAGTAGGTAGCAACAAGAAAAAGAGAGGGAATAAAGCCTGATGTTATGAGATATGGGATCACATATACCCAAAAGGAGTCTGAAGCAATCCATATACCACAGACCTTTCATTCAACATAGGAAGGCCCAAAGCCAAGTGAGTATAGTATTGTGACATGGACTATGTGTGCTTGTATATTTTGCAGCACTTGAGAACCTGTAGTAATTGTGATACTCTTCATCGAACTCTTGTTTTCGATTATCATGGACAGACAAGTCTTGAGCTATGAAGTCAAAAATGAAACATGGTCCTTCCCAAGTCCCAGTCCTGTCCAATGCATCACAAACATGATAATGGCATTCTTGTGGGCTTTCCCATGGCCCCCTTGCAACATGCACATGCAGTGTCTCACTCACATGTTAAACTTTTGAAACCCCGAGAACATGGGAAATGCACATCTCCAGATCCACTGAAGCCGCTAAAGCAATCTTTATTTTTAGTGGTCCAATCGGCTAACCCAATTCCATATGTCCCCCAATAGCCCTGTGATTCAGGTGGGGTCACTAACATTGTAGCACCGGGAAGCTCCAGGGCTCCTGCAAGCTGCGTCACATTTTCTTTTTGGAGACGTCGCCTTTTTTAATTCCATCTATCTATCTTATTGCACATCACCAGTTCACTTCTTCAACCAGGTCTTCATTCCACCTGCTACTCACCAAGCATAAGCACGACCACAGCCCCTCTCTCACTGGGATATGGACCGTTTCTAGACTTCTCAATCCATATCCCTCCAAATTCCTCCCACCATGGCGACCTCTCAACTTAGCCGAACCGAAGAGGTGTCGCTCCTCGCCATCGGCGCAGGTTGCGCCACCGTCTACTTCAACACCTTTCGAGGTGAAGGCCAACCTCTGACCGCGTCGCTCGCACTGAGCGGCTTCGCCTTCGCTTTGACATATGCCATGATCCTCTGGCTGGGACCAAGCTTCATGAAGGCCGGTCTCAAGGGTGTCGACATGTCCAAGGTTCAAAAGAGAGAGATCCCTGAATGCGCAGGTGCGATCTGTGCCGTCGTCTGTCTGATGGTACTCTTCGTCTTCATTCCCTCTGCCTTCTATAAGGACATCGTTGCCGCCACCAGTGGAGGAGGAAACCGCGATGTTGTCCTACAGGCCGAATATGTCCAGAAGGGCCGCTTCTTGCACATCTTTCCTCACAGCAAGGTAAGCGCGACGTGAACCCGTGAACCCATCGCGTGATGCCCAATGCAGTCTCTCTGGCCTGCCTACCCCCATGTGCTAACACAGACCACTAAAGCTGGCCTCCTACCTCTCCGCCGTTATGTCACTTCAACTGATCGCGATCCTGGGCATCGGCGACGACCTCTTCGACATCCGTTGGCGCCACAAGGTGTTCATCCCCGCCCTGGCCTCCATACCCCTCCTGGTTGTCTACTTTGTCGACTTCGGCGTTACCTCCGTCGTCGTCCCTATCCCACTGCAGAAATACCTGGGAAGAGAGCTTTTCGAACTGGGTTGGATCTACTACATCTACATGGCCGCCTTCGCCATTTTCTGTCCGAACTCGATCAACATCCTGGCCGGCGTCAACGGCATCGAGGTCATGCAGTCCATCGTCATCGCGCTCCTCCTCGTCCTGAACGACACCCTCTACCTCATGACGCCCTACCCACACCCCGCGACAGAGAGCCACCTGTTCAGTCTCTTCTTCCTCCTGCCGTTCCTAGGCGTCAGCTTCGCCCTGTACGCCCACAACAAGTACCCAGCCCGAGTCTTCGTCGGAGACACCTACTGCTACTTCGCCGGCATGGTCTTCATCGTCGTCAGCGTCCTGGGCCACTTCAGCAAGACCCTAGCCCTGCTCCTGATCCCCCAGGTCTTCAACTTCGTCTACTCCGCGCCCCAGCTGTTCCACCTCGTCCCCTGCCCGCGCCACCGTCTTCCCCGCTTCAACTCCAGGACGGGACTCCTCGAGCCTTCGGTCACCGTCTGGACCCCCGAGAAGCAGCCCAGGAGGTACGTGGCCCCGGTCCTGCGCCTGCTGGGCAGGCTGCGCCTGCTCAGCGTCGTCACCGAGACCGACACGGAGACGGGCGAGGAGCGCTTCCTCGAGACGAGCAACATGACCATCCTGAACCTGTGGCTGGTCAACCGCGGGCCCCTGCGCGAGGACCGCCTCGCCTGGGAGATTACGGGTCTCCAGGCCGCCCTGGGCCTCTTCGGCCTGTTCGTCCGGCACAAGCTTGCCCTGCTCGTCTTTAAGGAGGACAACTGGGGTGCCGGCAGCGTCGGCAGCGTCGTGGTCTAG
>LKEA01000004.1:1597731-1691466 GCA_003795315.1 Cytospora schulzeri
CCCCTGGCCAATGACAGTATGGGGACACTTACATACAATACAATATCTCATTTCAGAGAGAGATTGGGTCTTTTCTAGGGGCGGTGGATTTAAACAAAAGAAGAAAGGAAGAAAGAACGAAAAGGACCCATGTGTACATAAGGGACAAGGCGTTTTACGGACGATACCAGGCGGTGATTTTCTGAAGTCCCAAGTTAGAGGGCATATATGAATGCATTCTGGATTAGAACCTGAACAATAACAGTACTTCTCTGTATCTCCCTCCGACTTGCCAGCACGGCTCCCGCAGTATGGTATGCATTCACAGAGAAGCATTTTGCCATCACCCGAAGAGCATTCGGCAGTGAATTACAACTCCTTGCCCTGAGTCAACGTCGTGTTTCACATTCAGATCGCATAGAAAAGAGATCAGGACCAATAAGTAGAGAGTAGAGGCAAGCAAAAAGCAATGTCGTTTGCTTTTCGAGGTCGCATTTCTTGCGTTGAATGTTAAGAGTACACATCATCAATCAGGTTTCACTCACAGCACCCAATCTCAACGGGCGCATCGCATCCCACCAAGTTTCTTTCCACCCCCTTGAAACCTAGCACCAGTCCCGGTCCAGCCCAGTTTCCCTGCCCTCCCCTCCTTATCATTGCGAATCGTCCATCGTCAAGGGAACCCTTCGCGCCTCCGGAAAATAAGAAGGACTAAAAATAGAAGAAACGTAGAAGAAGAAGAAGAAGAAACAAAACAAGAAGCGTACAGGCTCTCAAAGATCGTCAAAAACATCCTGCAAACGGTCTCGTGGCCTATAGTCCCAAACCTCGCCCCGCCCTGATCACCGCCGAGGTTTCGACCTTAACAACCATGTGTGACCAAAAAAACGCCAGTGTGCCTCTCCTGGGCACGACCCGTCCCCGAAACCATTTTGAGCCCGAAATCGTCGTGACAAGTAATACCGAAGTGGGAATGTAAAACAGAAGCCCAGGCAAAGCTGGGGGCCTCAGCCGCTATTGCATTAAAACGTAATAGAAAGTGGATTGTGTAATTTGTTGTCGAACCAGCCCTAGGAGGCTGCACTACTGGCCTGGGCCCCTGGTATATCTGTAGTTGCCTCTTTCAGACTCGAATCGCCCACAGAGCTTTCCGAGTCCTTTGGCCCGTCATCGCCATTCGTTGTGGCCTTCACATCTGCGGTTGTGGATGTAATCTTCAATATGGGTGCATTGTCAAGCGCCGACTTCACAGATGCGGCCGCCTTATTGGCTTTGCTCTTGTATTCGCTCAGGCTCATCTTCTTCTTGATAGGGCTAGGGCTTGCCACCATCCCATTCACAGCAGCCGGCGAGAAAGGAATTGGCAAAGTGGCCGAGAATGGCGACTGCACCACGGATCCATTGGCCGATACTGGAGTGGTGGCAGATATTGCGGGGGTGGGGCTTGAGAAGACCGGAACAGGCGGCATGTGAACTCGTAGCTCTGGTGATTTGACCTTGACGATGCTGAGAGCAGGACCAGTACCGTTGCTGGGAAGTGGACTTAGACTGGCATTGGCCAGCATAAGAGGAGGTTCAGGCATTGGAGTGTCGACATCAGCAGCAGAGTCGGGCGATGACACGGAGCTTTGCTTGTGCGCGATTGATGGCGAGCCACGTGAGCTCTTCGTTGTTGCCGGGGACTCCGATTCCATGGTACTTGCTGCCCTCTCCTGCGCGAGCAGAGAGTCCCTTCGCTTTTGAGCCACCAACCTCATCGTGAGAGACATAACCCTCCTCTTCGGCCGAGGCATGGGAGACTGCTCGGGCAAGGGGTCTGTCTGCACCGCGGCATCGCAGTAGCTTCTTGATGTAACTGAATTCCGTCGGGACGTTGATGCTACAGAAGCATGCCGCAATGTCGTGCGCTTGGCAGAATGCATCGAATTATGCGGTACGGTGCTCGTTGGCGAGACCGACTTGCTTCCGTTGGTGCCCGCATCGACGTAACGACGATCTTCTGCTTCAATTGGCTTCTCTGTTGATGTATGACTGATACTACTGTTGCGGCCCTTCGCTTTGGTCGTGGTCGAGTTCGTGGTGCCGTCAACATGCGTCTTCTTCTTTTTCCGCGGTGGCTCTTGTGCCGACTTCTGGAACAAGTTCTCCGCTATTTGTACTTTTCGCTTGTCTCGGTTCGTTGGTTCAGTCAATATACCGAGGGTGTCAAACGAACCGTGCCGTGCCGGTGTCCTTTCGCGACTTGGCGGTTTACTTCGAGAGCCCGCTAGAGAGTTTTCATCATTCTCGGGAACTTCGTCGAGGTGGCCTTCACTAGCTGCCCTGCTATTTGTCGCGTGGCCAGTGCTTGTCGGGGAGATTGTATGCTGCTTAGACTTTGCACGCTTTCTTTTTGGCGGATTGGGTCGTGGCTGTACTTTCTCGGCATAGTTGCGATAGAATCGTGAGAACGCACAGTCGCTGCCAAGATCGCACGCACAACCACCGTATTCTGACAGAATGCGGGGGATCCATTCGGAAAGTTTTTTGTATTCGGATTGGTCGATGTCGGAAACAGATTGTCCGTTCGTCTCCTCATCGTCAAGACCGAGCAGACGAATCATGCGCTCTAGCTTTTGGCCAGGGAATTTGAAATCCCATGGCAGAGTGACCTCTTCATCAGCAGCTATGGGTCGGTCACTCACGAGCCAGAAGTGGTACTCCGATTCGTTGGCCAGGTATGTGTCGAGCTGAGCGTTCGGCTTGCATGATCGGCGAACGTATCGAGCACTCGATCCTTCTTTCCGGGTGTCGATGTAGAGAGGAAGCGATGGGGGGAAGAACACAAAGGGCATGGGCGCACACAGTTCAGACCAGTGGTTTGCGGGGTCCTCGCAGTACTCTCTTTGCAAACCAACTAGCCCGTTGAGTTCTATCATCGGTACATCCTTATCGATGGCGGACGGGGTCGTTAGGTACTGTCGGCGCAGAATAGTGCCCTGATTCAGAGGAAGTTCCTTGCTCACTATGCTCAACGGAGGGTCGAGTGGGGGCGGTAGTGTTGTCTGCATCACCTCTTCGAAGTCGCGTCCTGTGTCTTCACGGAAATTTGGATGGCCCGATTGAAGCCACAGAGACAGTGTCTGGGTGGTCTTCAAATTCGCATGTTTATTGTAATCCACGATTTGGACGTCGGCGTCGTAAGAGGAGAGGAACTGGGGGGTATAAGTGTGGATTTCGAAGTCGTTGGGAAGGTCGGGCGGTGTGGTGGCAGGACTGAGAGGATGGCCATGATTGACCTTTGGAGCAGAATGGGAAGGGCTTCGCTTGGGGGCTTGCGAGCTGACAGATTGACTGGGTTTGTGCGAGGTTTTGGCTTTCTTCGCTGGTGGATGGTCTTGGGGACTACCGTGCTTGACACCCTCAGTATGGCCATTCAATTGGAGGTCGTTTGGTTTGGCCTTCTTCTTGTGTGTTTTGGAGGGTGCCCTTTTGGATTTCTTGTCGTTCGCATCTTTGGCAGCCAACTGCATGCCATGGCGTGCTCGTTGTCGCTCCACAGCCTTCTGTTTATCGAGAGGTCGAGGATTGCAGTCGGCACAAGTGTGATCGAAGTCTTCTTGGTTGACCCCTTCAGAGCTCTCGCCGTAGTAACAGAGGATATGCTGCCAAGTGTCGCATTTCTCGCAATAGACCGTGCTTCCGTCATCCTCTGAGATGTTACAGATACACTTGATTACGCCTGCATCATCTTCCTCTTGCGGCTTCGACTTTTCAGGCTCTTCGAGAGCGGCCGTCGACAAGGGTGGTATCTTTTCTGTCATAATCTATTGGCCTCTCGAGGGGCGTGATGATCGAGTCGATTGATGGGAATGATTATCTCTGCGTTCTGGAGGGCATGACGGGAGCGCGCCTCAACATAGAAGCCTGTATCACAAAATGGCCGTCGACAGATGCAACAATCGCCGATGGTGTCATTCGAGAGGGAGAGTCGAGCCGAAAACGAGGGCGGGCGGGCGTGTTGTTGGGAGGAGTTCCAGGTCGCCGACGAGGTTGTGAAGGGCGGGTTTCGAGAAGTAGGCAGGCCGACGGTCCCAACAAACAGCAGAGTAGCTTGAATGAGGTGGACAAGTCGTGGAAGGGACGGCTGGGGCCGTCGGAGGGATCGTGGTTGACGAGTTTTGAGGTCCTGGATCGAATTTTGGTTGAAGGCGTGGCAGTCGGATCACGAAGACGGACGGAATCGAGATTTCCACGATGGGGCGACGAGAGGATGCGCCTCAAGGGACAAAGAGATTCAAACGAGGCAAATAAGGGAAATAGATGAAATAGAACATGAACACGGGAGATTCATGCAGACTCGGCGAGAGAAGACTCGATTTCGTGTAGAAGTGCGAATTGTCGAGGACGGGGCAGGAAGGTTGGGAAGAGGAAGAAGAGGGTGAAGAGAGGGGGCAACAGAGAAAGAAAGACAGACCTGAGTGAGAGAGTGAGAGTGCCTTGACTGCCGGACCAGAGACCAGAGACCAGTGTGTGTGTGTGTGTGTAGTGTGCGCGCGCGCGGATGGGCTTGCTTTGCGAAAGCGCATTGCCAGTGGCCAAACAGCCAATGAGAGGCGTCTATGGTAGCACTGTACCCAGGTCCAGACGGGTGCTCAGGTGCACCTGGGCACTACTCAGCACTCTTCCTCACCTAAAAAGAAATTCCCGTCCGCTGTCCCTTCAGCGAACCTTGGAAGGCTTGGGGTCCTTGGCTGCAATATGTGGAGGGGTACCAGGATATCGATCCGAACTGCGAAACCTTACCAGTAGTGTTAAGCGGGAACCTTTTTTTCCCTCTTCTCTTTCAGGGTTGGACGCATCCGTCCAAACAGTTTGGTTGGTCCCTTTGGTCTGCCCGCTCGCTGAGAAGCAATCGGGAGAGCGATTTCCACAGCGCCAACAGCTCGGAACTCGAGGACGACTCATGATAGAGCCTTGCTTGTTGCGCGATGCCATTTTGCTTGCGCAGATGATTTGAAAATAAAATAAGGCGATCGATCTGGGATGTAAGTAATTGAGAAAAAGATAAACAAGGTATTGTGATGTCGTATATATAAGACGGCTGAGGGGAGATGATGGAACACATGAGTGTGATGGAAGTTGTTTTATTGAGAGTAGAATCTGAGTGTTTGAGCAGGCTGAGGATAATACTGAAGATGAAGATGATGATGCTGCTCCTGCTCCTGAGTGAAATGAAATGAATGCACGGGTGCGATGAGGAGGGGTCATGACGAGAGGTTTTGGTAAGGGGGCTGGCTATAAGAGAGAGGATGCGACGCAGGAAGAGAAGCAGAGGCTTGGAAAGTTGGAAGTGGTAAGTCAGTCAGTCTATCGGATTCAAAATGTTGCAGGTCGAGTCGGACGATTCAGCTTGTTGGTCCGGGCCCATTTGCTGCCTGATATGTGGTGGCGTGGCGTGACTTGACTAAGGAGTTGGCTGCTGGTGTTGAGGGACAGTTGACGAACTGACTCTGATGTGAAATATACTGGACACGTCCGACCAGTCTCATGGTAGAGAAAGTTATTGGATGTTAGAGCAGAACAAAGTTCGTGAAAGTACACTCCTCGCAGTTGTGTGGCCTCGCGGATATTAGATGATGACGGCCGGGTTTTTTTCTTCCCCTCTGATCAGGCTTTCAGTGATATGTTTCATAACCTTGCACAGATTTTGAGAGTGGCAGACGTGCGTGCGTGGTTAGCCCTGCCAGTGCCTGCGTCACGACTAGAGCTAAGGTTTTGATCTAATTCCAATCAGGAAAAGGTGCCACCCTTGGCTCATCACTATTTATGATTGGGCATAATCTTGTCTCTGCCGCATGAAGAGAGATGACAATCTGACATTCTGGGAGCAAAATGCATCTCATTATTGTCTGCCTGTGTGTACATGCAGTGAAGTGAAATGAGCCTCCTCCTGTCAGGCCCGTTTCCACTTATTAGCCAATAAAAGGTGGCCAAACCTGACCTTATCGGTGGGCCTCGCGTTCCGAAGACACACACGCAGACACGCACGTTCCGGATCTGCGTGGCCCGTGCCGGCTGGCCGCCAGCCGCTTGTGACAAGAACGGTCAGGTCACCCTTGACAAAACGGGGGCCATTTCTTAGAAAACGGAGACACAGTATAATTGAGACGGAGACTACGCTGGGTGGTTTGTTTAGTCAAATGTGCTACTAAACCATTCCAACCAACTGGTCAGCCACAACAACCAACCAGTCAGTCAGTTGGTGCCTGACGGGACGCATTCTCTGCTTCCTTCAGCAGAGGAGGGTTCCTTGAAAAGTGAAAAGGCCGACCGGACAAGGTTTGCTTCCAATCACTGACCCAGAGCCAACCAAGTCTCCCACGGAACATCACGATCAACACCAGGTAACCGCAACTCAGGCGACCGAAAACGAAAACGGTACCCGTTCTTGGACAAACCGCGACAGTAATCATCGACCACTTGGACCATTAGTAAAGGACCTCAGTTTTGAGTTGAGGGTATATACAAATAGGGGCTCCTGACTTTGTCATAAACGCATGAGCATGGGACTACTTCAGCGCCTCAGCCTCCGACGGCCAAGCAAGTGGGAACGGCCTACCCTCCTCGACCACATCCTTACATCGCCCCTTCAATATCTCACCACTCTCATTTACCATATCATCCTCTTCCTACGTGGCCAACCCTTCAAGCCAAATAAGGACAAGCGCCCCATAAGGATTGTCTGCCTCTCGGATACTCACGACAGGATAGTCCAGGATGTCCCCGAAGGCGACCTGCTCATACACTCTGGAGATTTGACCAACCCTGGCGGTGCTGAGGATATCCAGAAGCAGATTGACTGGTTGGCTTCTCTACCCCATCGACACAAGGTTGTCATCGCTGGAAACCATGATTCCTGGTTCGACCTGAGGTCACGGAAACTTGAGGACAAGCGGGAGGGGAGGATGATCGACTTCAAGGGCGTGCATTATCTTCAAGCAAGCTCCGTGACACTCGACTTCGCCGAAGGGAGGCACCTCAATGTATATGGCGCAGCCGATATCCCAGAATGCGGAGGCATTGATTTTGCGTTTCCGTACGCGCTGGACAACCACCCATGGAGCGGTAGGATACCCCTGGAGACCGACATCTTGGTCACTCATACACCACCGCGCTTCCACCGGGATCTGGGATTGGGATGTCCCGGCCTCTTGGAGGAGCTATGGAGGGTGAAGCCCAAGTTGCATGTCTTTGGGCATGTTCACTGGGGTAGAGGCATGGAGAGTGTCTACTTTGATGGGTGCCAAAGGGCGTATGAGACACTGATGTCTAGGACACCACGTGGACCAATCTTCGACTTGATACCCAACCCGGGCTGGATCGAGGCCTTCAAGGTTCTCTACCATGGCTTCAATGCCATTGCTTTCAAGTACCTGATGCTCGGCCCCGGGTCAAACAACGCCAGCCTCATGGTCAACGCTGCCTGTATGCACGGCAACACAGGCAAGCTATGTAAGAACGCGGCACAAGTCGTGGAACTTTGATCGGTGGTTTCCATGAATTTTGCAACAGATTCTATTCGGGCAAATCATAAAATATACGAAGTCTTTCAAGACGATGTTTTTTGCTTATACCAACAGCGCTCCAGCGAGAGCTATGCCGAACATCAGAACAGCGCTCCACCCACTCGACCTCGATGCACCCGCCTGTACAGGCATCATTCCCATCGGCGAACTCGCATTATTCTGGCCCGTCGCCACCGGTGAATGGCCCACCTTCGTCATATCAATCACCAAGTCCAAGGGCATTGTCAGCGTCACCGTCGACTCTCCATTGGCACCACACTTATCGCAGGTCTGCGTCATCGTGGTCATAGGAACATCAGACTGCGCATCAGACTCCTCGGTAGACTGGGGAGAGTTGGCCTGCGTAGCTGCCTTGGTCACCGGGCTGGCACTGCTGTGCCCGGTAGCTGCCGCCTTGTGCATCGAGCTGGGCTGGTACCCGGTAGCTGCCTTGTTCACCGTGTACACCGTGTCAGAGCCGTACTTGGGACCAGTCTCGCTCACCGGGCCGGGGCTGTACTTGGGAGCGGCCTTGGTCACCCGACCAGGACTGTAATCCCCAGGACAGCTCGTGATGGTCAAGGTGGTGCAGTACTCCGAGGTGACCAGCTTGGCCGCGTCGGTGCTGCAGACGGTCGTGTAGGTTATCGTGGATGTGATGGTCTGCGTGACGGTAGCATTGTAGTCGGAAGGCGAAGAGCCGCCCAGGCCAGGCGCGGGCTGCGGCACTGTCTCGTCGGAAACCGCCAGCGCCATGTTCCCGTATACCGTCAGCAAGATGTTGGACGGCGCGTCACGCTTCTTCACCACCGCTCCCGTGGTGGCGATGATGCCGCCGCAGAACTCGTCCGAGTTGCCCGGGCAGGGCGTGTCGCAGCTGTCACGGTCCGGGAGGGCCGACGTCCCGGCATCGAGGACGTCGGCGCAGTAGCAGTTGGTGTCGTACACACCGGCGTACTGGCTCGTCGAGCACAGGCCCACGCAGACCTCGGGGGTCATGCGCTCGCTCTCCGCGGTCTCGTTGAAGGTGCTGTAGCCCGTGCTGGACGAGAAGCAGCCGAGGAGGGCGAAGGTGCCGATCGTGGCGGGGTCGTGGATGGGTACCATGCTGTCGGTGGGCGAGGGCAATGATGAGACGGATCTGGTGACGGAGGCGGAGCCGACGATCGTGGGAAAGGTGACTGAAGAGAAGGCCGGGATCAGGGGGGAGGAGATGGCAATGGAGGTAGTGCGCGTGCTGTTGGATCCAGTGGGGTATGGGGTCGTTGGCACCGTGGTGGTGGAGCGGATGAAAGAGGTGGATGTTTCGGCCGTGTTAGTAGCGCCCAGGGTATAAACATCAATGTAATTGATCTCCCAAAACCTATCATTCGAGATTAGCGACCATTCACACACACACACACACACACACACACACACACAGTCTTCAGGGCGGAAGAAGCTAGCAGCACTTACACATTCGTCAGCTGCGAGGGGTTGTTCCCAACCCAGTCCTCACACGTCGCAGCATAGTCGTCGCACTGGTTGTTGACCCCCCACAGGTTTCCCGCGTACGAGCCGCACAGGTCGAGGTTGATGACGATGTTCATGTTGGAGAAGCTCGTCTCGACGTCGCACGAGAGGGTCCCCGTGCCCCCGCCGAACAGGGCCTGCGGCGCGCCCCAGGTGCTCGGGTCGGGCGCCTTGTCCACGATGTCCTGCGGGATGCTGCCCCGGGGGAAGTGCCAGATGCGGATGGCCTCGGACGTCCAGTCCATGGCGTACACGCCGCCGCCCACGGCGTTGAAGTTGTCGCCGTACGAGGACATGTCCGACGTGGGCGGCAGGTAGTTGCAGCCGGAATACCCGTTTGCCTGGCGGTGGTTGTGGTGTCAGCTTTTCTCTGTTGTCATGGCGGGAAATCTGTTGTTGTCATGGCGGGAAAAGGGGAGGGGGGAGGGTGGAACCACAGATGGACGTACATCGTTAGGGCTGGTGCAGTTCACCAATTGCTGGCTACCGGTAAATACTCCCGTCTCAGGGAGATTACAATTTGGTCCGCTTTGTGTTGGGAGTCAGTAAGCGAGAACTTTTTCCATGGGGAGAGACAAGAAGATGGACGTTACTCACGTATGAGCAGATATCAGGTTGGTATATGCCGTGTTGGCACCCTCAATGATATCGATCTCGCCCGAGTTGGGCCAGTTGGGTCCGTACAGCCAGACTGCGAGACATGGTCAGCTCAGGGGTACATACAAGAGGCAAGAGAGGGTACCCGGCAGACGAGTGAATCCCCGAGGGGGGCAAGACTTACACGCAGGCCATGAGCCACATACTGAACCAGGCATATGGGCAAAGTCGCCAATCACCAGCCCTTGGTTGACCGCGACTTTACTCTCGAGGCGGACACTGGGGCGACCTCCCTCGCTGCCATCCGGGTTATATGTGTTGGTGGTGTCTACGCTGAGCGTCACGGCATCTGTGGTCGCGTCGACGGAGACGAGGCCTTGGGAGACAGCCTGGTCATATTCTTGGTATCTGATGGTAAAAGGGGCCAGTCAGCCAGGATGCTCGACAAGAGTGTGGAATTCATCCTCAGACAGGTATGGGATGGGATTGGATGCCCGACAGGGCCAAACAGGAGATCACCGGTGTACAAGGAGGAGAACTTACGCAATAAACCCGTTCGTCGGGTCCGCTATGCTCAAGAAGTTGAAGCCGGATATGAGAGACTCCCCGGCATAATGTGTCGTCAAGCCATAAGAAGTCATCTTGGTGTTGGCCTTGAAAAAGGCAATTACTATTCAAACGAGTGGAAGGGAAAAAGAAAGTAAGGAGTGACTTTGGTTGAGAACTGGATCGAGAACAGTACGGCCTCTTTCGAGAGGCCCGAAAGTTGCCTCTAAATATACAGCCATGATCGTAATAAGGGTCGTAATAAGGGGGGCCGGGTATAAATCGTGTGGAATGTTCACGAGAGACAGGCCGCATTCCTACCACACACGCGCTCTCAGCGAGACGGTTCCGGTCTGGGAACACGGTACGCGACCGCGCTGTTACCGTGTGAGGGACGCGAAGCACTTAAAGTTTAATTGAATTCTTGAAGACCGTTTTCAGTAGTGCGGATGCATCATGCCACTCCATTGAGACAACTGTTGAGTGAACTCTCAGAGCAGGCCTTTCCATTGTACGGTAGATGAAACGATACGATATGATGCGACAAAAAGAAATCCCACGCTGTACGCCGACGCTATACATAGATTCCATGAAAGATGGCATAAATCAGTAAAATGCAGACAGGAGACATACCTCGGTCGGTTAAAGTTCCTCCATCACACCATGATCCGCCGCAGTCCCTCTGTGCCGCCCAAGACCCTCCTCCCTGATACCGCACACCTTGACTCACCACTCTCCCACCTCCCCTTCTTCTCAACCATGAAGGCTTCCTGTCGTGGGTGGTTGCCGCTCACCCATTTGAATATGCAGGCGTAACAGTAGACAATGCCTGTCTGGCATGCTGTAGGTGTGGTGATTTCGTCCCTGCATATTGGGCACAACTCCGAGTTCTTCGGCGCACGCACGGTGAATATAGGTAACAGTGACGGTTTCGCGATTGGCGCCCGCTCTGCGAGAGACTTTTCGTCTTCCTCGTCCTCTTCCTCATCGTCCTCGTCCGTGGTTTTGCTGTCCGCTGGCTTCTGCTTAGAGACGCCGCCGTTGGTGCTGTTGTTAGATATTCCCGACACCGTTGGGGGCGGCAGATCCAAACTCTCGGCCGCCCTCCGAGACAACTGCTTGGCGAAGTCTGACGCGTACCACCACTCGAGAAACTTGAGGGCAAAGATGCTCGTGGGCAGGAGGACCGACAAACTGGAGAGGACCTTGGATCCCATGTTCCTTGGGGACAACAGGGACGCCGGCCCCGGTGCAGCGCCTTTACCCTCCTGTGTCCCCAGCGCCTCAATAGCGGCATAATCCGCAGCACCCATCCTCCTAACCCGCGTCCCAATCAACCACATGAAAGGGTTGTGGTACTTGGAGTTGTCAAACAGATAAGCCAGATTGAACGCCAGCAGCGCAAAGTAATACGCCGCATTGACGCTCGGGTAGATATTCCGCAGGAACCACCTGTAGTAGTGCAGTATCTTGTCCCTCCACGTCGCGTTCGGCGGCATCGTCGTGTAAGCCGTGCCCAGCAGCGCCCGCGGCGCATTCACCTCGTAGCTCTCGTCCAGCTTCCTCTTGAGGTACGGTATGCCCACCATGACGGCCAGGTTCCGCCACACGTCGGCCCTGCCCAGCTTCAGCGTGTCCCTCACGATGGCGGGCGAGCGCGCCGACGCGCGGGGCACCTCGGCGGCCAGTGCCTTCTCCCGCTTCAGCCCGTAGAAGTTCTCGGTGAAGGAGCCGCCGCGCGTGAGGAGGTAGTGCCGCTCGACGATGAGCAGGAGCAGGGCGTAGATCTCGTCGAAGGAGTTGAGAACGGGGAGGAGGTAGCGGGGCGAGCGGTGGGTGGCGTGGACGAGGAGGTAGCGCAGGGTCGGTGGCAGGAGGGACGAGAGTTGTTGTTCGGAGAGGAGCTCGAAGAGGGAGGGCTTCTGGTCGTCGAAGGTGGTGCCCCGGAGGGCGGTGATGAACTCCATCTTTCGGCTATGGCGGCGGTTTGTCGGTTTGGCAGGTCATCTGGGTGTAGGCACGGAGAGGCTTGAAGGACCAGGTTGCAGGTTGCAGATCGCAGATTGCAGGATGCAACGTGTGCATGGGAAAGGAAGGGTTGGTGGTTCGTTCGGAGGCTCTCAAGGATTGAGGTTCGCGGTCCAGACTCCGAAATCGCATTCCCTGTAAGTGCATTTGCCGAGGCACACGAAGCTTCTGCAACCGAGGAGCACTTCCATTATCCACTCGCCCTGTCACCTCGTACGAGTCAACCCTACACCTCCAGCACGCAACGCATGTTGTTCTTCAATATTTGGTCGGTATCTCCGTTATCTACTTGTGTTTTGAATTATATATATAGTCCTCTCCTATTTTATTTTGTTTTCTTTTGAGGTTCTCCCGACCTTTAGACACACACTCATCTATCAGAAACCACAAGTGCCGCACCTGCATCACACAATTTTCGAGAATATCGACAAACTCCTCGCCACCATGTCCAGCCCAAACGTTGATAAGAAGAAGGCTGAGAGGATAGCCATGAGAGACAACATATACCGACTCCAAGGCGGTGACAGGTTAAAGGCATGGATGGACTATACCATTCTTGAGAACGAGGATGAAGACCACCACGTAAGTCAAGAGGATATTTACTTAGTACTTACCCATGGGTGCGACATTCATACACACAGTATACTCATAATCCCGTCAGGAATGGATGAAGGGCTGCACACCTACTCTGAGGTTACACTCCTGGTCTAACGATGACCCACACCACCCCAAAGTTGTCTTCAGCTTCACCGTTCGAGAAGATAACTGTAACCGCAATGGCAACCTACACGGGGGCTGTACAGCCACCCTATTCGACTTCGCGACCTCAATGCCCTTGACCTTCGTAAACAAGCCAGGGTTCTGGCTGCAGCTGGGAGTGAGCAGGACGCTCAACGTCTCTTATCTCAAGCCAATCCCATGTGGCTCGAAGATCCTGATAGACTGCGAGCTCGTGAGCATAGGCAAGACAATGTGTTTGACCAGGGGAGTCATGAAGAGAGAGAGTGACGGCCTCATTTTGACAAGCTGTGAGCATGGCAAATACAACTCGGATCTTCAGGTTAGCAAACTGTAATTTGGCACCTGAACAAAGTGTTTTATCTAGACGAGGAGAGGATAGATCATCGATGATACCTAGATAGATAGACCAGCAACATTAGACTGATTTCAACCACTTGACCGTCAAGATACCTAGGTGACTATACCTATTTAAGCAAGTGGTTATCTCCTCGGCCCCTTCACTGTTGTTCACCAGGCCAACCGCGAACAAATCACGAATATCACATGCTTTCTGTTGATGGTGCAAGCCACGCGTTGTGATGTAGGATGGATGATAAGCTTGGTCACTTACCTTTGACGCATTCGAACAAATTCCACGGGCTATATTGTAACAGAGAAGAACTGTGGTGTGTTTACTTCTTCATCAACAAGACCAGGTGGCTGGGTGTGGTAGGTAACATTGAATCCGTCTGTTACTCTTGCCCAAATCACACTACTCCGCATCCGTCACACACAGTCTTATTTACTAACATGTAGAAAACATATGTAATATACGAGGTCTTAATGACAAGACATTGTGGCTTGCCAGTGTCCGCTATAACGGCACGATCCGCCGCAATTAGCCTCTAATGCCCCCCGCTAGTCGATTGGGTTGAGATTCTCCAATCTCTTATAGCATGATCTAAGATATTCGTATAGGTGATACATAGTACCTAGGTACACCCGATTTATCCCCGCTAGAGTCATCCATGTAACGATCGTATCGGACTTATGCTTCTTATCACCCTGACATATTCCTCCTCGTCTTCGGAACTTCATCCCCAGCGCTCCTGGCACGGCGTAATCGTATAATTCAATAGAAACAACGCCGCCGACCTCCCAAAACACACGGACCTGGATTAAAGTGCCCCGAGACAAGTTGATTCTTCTCAAGAAAAATCTCACCGTCATCGGTCCAACGTGCTAACCTCGCTCGTTCCACATTCGTCACACTATCTATCCCTTGTCTGATTCAAGACTGCGTTGTATTTCTGTGAAGGAGTCCTTGGTATTTGGAACATCTCATCCTTTTCATCGTGGCAGGAGACAGTCTGAGCTGTAACAGGCCAGGAATTTGCACACCATGGACCTCTTGACTCAACTTCCTCTTGAGATCGTGAACCACATCTTGAGTTTTGTGGCTCCTGAAGATCTGGCAAGAGTCAACTCTGTTTGTTGGTACCTATATCGTGCAGTCAAGGACAACAGCGCTCTGTTTCGAGCTGTGTATCTCAACCATCTTGTGAGTGTGGAAGCTTTACAGCTCCATCGTGTGGGGTTGAGACAGGTTACGCAGCTTACTGAACTCCATCGCAGGATCCGCCCCCAACGAAGGACTGCAACTGGTTCCAGGAACTAAAAGACCTAGTCAAGCTCAAGCGTATCTGTGCAAGTACTGATCCAAACAAGGTGAGCATGGGGTCTCGAGTGCTGTTCAGCGCCATCTCTGCACATAAGTTTTCAAGACCTTCATGTCATCAATGTAGCCAAAGACAGACCTAACACTAGGAATAGAAGAAACACCTTGAATTCGTCTATGATACCACCACTCGCCTCCTCCAGCGCTCTAACTCTCATGGGGCTCGTCCGCGGCTGAGCGTTACCTACGACGCAGGCCCAAACACCAGCATACTCCGGGACTGCTTCTCCACCCAGTCCACCATCGAGGCCTTCCTCTGCCAGTCATTCCTCTTCCAACGTGCCCGCGCCCCCGTGAAGAACTTTGCCTCCCCCAAGCAGCCGCCGGACAAGACACGTCAGATGTCGGCCAAGCTGCACTGCCTGCACGGGGTGCCCATCCTGCAGTACGGCCGCACCCGCGGCAGCAAGACCTACCCGTTTGCGTGCAGCAAGGTCTATGACATCCGCGAGTACACGCCACGGACGCGCTGGGGCCCGTTTCTGGATGAGGGCCCCTGGCCGATCGGCAGCGCGGGGAACGAGGAGGGACAGGAGGGCGTGCCTGAGGACAGGGTGGACTGGGAGAAGGTCGAGGCCATCATGATAGTGCTGTGGTTTAACATGACGAGTAAGAGGCTGGATCACCTTCCGGTATTCCGGCATTTTTGGGGCGTGCCGTTTGCCGGGTGTTGGCCAAATAGCTATATCCCGTCACCTATGAACCGGCGGGTTACAGATCTCGAACTAGAGGATCCGTATGATGTGACTGGGACCTACGTGAGGGTATGTTACCAAGATTCTTCTCCTGACTCCCTCGAGATGCTGACTTATAGGTTGGATAGGTTGTGTGCTTCCTCGATTGTACGTTGATCTCGAATTCGTTGCAGCCTCACAAGGCATAATCCGGGAGCAACTTGAAGACGGCTTATGAGCCCCTAGACTCCGGGATCAACTCCCGGATCATGGAAGAGTAAGGAATTACTGACTTTGGATGCGTAGACAACGACTTCTTCGCGTACAACTTCCCACCCCACGACCATCTACCCGACCACCTCCCGCGGCCGGCTCTCGATGAGGGAGAGGCGACACGGCTGATCATCATGAAGATCCACGTCACCAAGATCGAGCCCCCGGGGCCTGAGGATGGACAGTCTCTACCAGTGGTCTACTTCGAGGGCTTCTCCCGCTCCTTGGACTCGAGCTGGGACGAGAATGCCAATTCCGACCTCAGAGGTGAGGTTACCACAAAGGGTACCTGCTTTTACGGCGATGATGAGGTGTCACCTTGTTCTGGGATATGACGAGAACTGACAGTCTGGTGTTACGCGAATAGGAAGCGTCCGCCTTACCAGAGAGGGTGAGGTCCGCTGGACTAGTTTCTCCCTCTTCGGCGGCCAGGAACGATGGCGCAGCGAGGGGATTCAACTGGGTGGGGTAAAGTCATGTAAGATTGTGGGCAACTGGTTCGATAAGTACGCACCTTGGATTATAGCTACCATATCTCGTTACCCCCGACCCCATCCGGCTAACCTATACACAGAGACTATGATCCCTCTGGGCCCTGTGGTCCAAGTGCCTTCTGGAAGATTGGAGACCGCCACCCGAGCAGCGACGACGACCGTATGTGTTTCAATGTTATGGTCATTGGCCGTTGCCCCCTCTCATACCATGCTGACCATGGCTTGTCGCATAGGGATCACAACCTATGACTTTCTGCCCATTGTTGACGGATACGAAAACGACCTCGAGAATGGCCATGGACATACTCATGAGAACGTTGAGGAAGAAGCAGGCATTTTGGAAATATTGCAGGTAGGGATTTGGGGAAAAGATTGTCTAGGCGATTTAACAGTAATGTCTGACTAACAAATGATGTACGATACCAGGTAAATTCCGACGACGAAGAGTGGCAGCAAGAGGAGGGAGGAAACGATGACGAGGATGACGAGCCAGATAGCTCAGCCGTTGAGGACGAGGTGGAAGATCTGCCAAGCCCGGAAGATGATGGATGATGGTAACGACGGTACGCACATGCTTACTGATGCCAGGTTTGGTCAGCTTTGACGATGGGTTGAACTCCCTCGAGAGTAAATCCTGACAAACCGGGCGTTTTGTTTCTTTTGTTAGGGCTTGAACGTTGCCTTTGGAGGGTAAGACATTGACCTCGTTAACTTTGACCGGTGATGATCCCTTCAAAATTCTTGCAAAATATGCACCTACTGCGTACAGATAGTGATAATCCATGAAGAGATGGACTTCAGTCTTCAACCTGTCCTTGCTCCATGCATCAAGCAGCCAACCGCATCACCGGATTATGAACCTTTCGCGTCAAGGCAACTTGACACTGCGAGACAGCTCGGCCATGGCGAGCATCACTCAAAGATAAGATCGCATCAGCTCTGCCGGGTGGAGTGTACTATGTACTCTGTATCGACCTGCTCCCCTGGAGTTAGCATGTATTATGTGTATCCATTTCGACATGGCCACAACCCCTAGTGTAAAACGGAGTCGCCATCGTGACGACTTGGTCTGTCTTGCTGAGAGTGGTCTTTTTTCCTGTCAATAGTACACGATCAAGTAGATACACAACACACACAAGGTCTCTGTAAGCTTTCCTGATCTGCTCGTTCATTCCTCCCAGCTCCCCCTTTCAGAACGCCCAGTGTAATCATCATACAATGCCTTTCCAGGAACACCATTCCATGCAAATTATCGGTCTATCTAAGGTATAAGTGAGTATCGCTTTTGTTGTTGTTCTTTTGTACATCTCATCACAGCGTGATACACATCCTTTTTTTGAGCTCGCTTCTCCTACTCCTTCTTCTCGCCATCCGGCTTTGTTGATGAGGAGTCGTCCGTCTTGCCGCCGGCCTCGCCGTCTTGCTTATGGGCCGGGTGGTTTGTCAAGTTGTGCCATATCGACTTCAGGAAACCCTCGTTCTTGTGGTCCTCGGCTGACGATGCACCGCCGCTGCTTCTGCGTTTTTTTCGATGTCTTAGTCAACCATACCACACTTTTTGCGCAACCACACACAAGACTCTTTCGACTTACGTTGATCCCGCCTCGCCAGAGGAGGGCTTGAGCATAACCCTCTTGGCCGTCTTGTCGCCCATCTCATCCGCCAGCATCTCCACGAGGGTCCGCTGGTTGGCGTTCAGGTACTTGGGCATGTTGACCTTGAACTCGACCTTGAGGTCTCCCGAGCCGCCCCTCCGGCCGTTGAGCTTCTTCATGCCCATGCCCGCCAGCGTCATCTTGTCGCCCGTCGCCGTGCCGGTGGCGACCTTGACGTTGACCTGGCCTTCCAGCGTCGGTATGGTGACCTCCCCGCCGAGCAGCGCCGTCGTGAAGGGTATGGTGGACGTGTAGAGGATGTCGGAGCCGGCGCGGCTGAACTTCTGGTCGGGCGCGACCCGCACGAACACGAACAGGTCGCCCTTGATGCCCCTCGCGTTGGGGTCGCCCGCGGCGCCCAGGGCGGGCGCGTCACCCTGGCCGTCGACCCGCAGTCTCATGCCGTCCTCGATACCGCCGGGGATGTCGACCGTGAGCGTCTTCCTCTCGCGTACCGCGCCGTCGCCCTTGCAGGACTTGCATTGCGAGCTCTTTGGCACTGTGGTTCCGGATCCGCCGCACGAGTTACATGTCGAGGCCATCTGGAAGCCGCCAGACATGAAGTGTACCCGCGTGCCGCTGCCGCCACAGGCCTGACACGAGGTCCGCTGCGCGCCCTCCTTCATCCCGTTGCCGCCACAGGTGTTGCACGACACCATCGGCGTGATGGTGATGGTCTTGTTTGTCCCCTTGGCCGCCTCCAGGAATGATATCGTCGTCTGCACCTCGATGTTGTTGCCGACCACGGCCGTCTCCTGGCCGAATGGGCTCCTGCCCCCTCCTCCTCCCCCCCTCCTGGCCCCGCCGCCAAATGCCTGATTGAACAGATCCTCGAACCCAAAGCCAGCACCGCCGAAACCGCCCCCGCCAAAGCCCTGTCCTCCAAAACCGCCGCCGAACGGATGTCCTGCCCCGCCGAAGGGGTCACCACCGGGGCCGGGCCCTGCATTGGGGTCGAAGGCGGCCGCGCCGAACTGGTCGTATTGTTCCCTCTTCTTGGCGTCGGAGAGAATCTCGTAGGCGGCCTGTATCTCGGCGAACTGGTCCTTCGCCTTGGGGTCCTTGTTTGTGTCGGGGTGGAACTTCTTCGCCAGGCCGTAGTATGCCTTTTTAATATCGGAGGCTGATGCTGTCTTGCCGACTCCCAGGGCCTTGTATGGGTCTTTCATAGCCATGGACCTGGACGTCGCGTGGAATGCCTACAGGATTTGATCTGCGATTAGCTACTGCCCGGGCTCCGCAAAGAGCTGCTGAGGTTTGAACCTCGCCAGACAGGGATTTACTTACCCTCCTCGATGATGATGGTGAGCCACATCGTTGTGGTATTTGCCGTCTCGCCTGCTTAGGTCTAGAAGCGATTGTGGTGAGCTTCCGGGCCTGCGGGCATGAGGATGCCGCGATCCTGAGCTTCCGCCCGCATATTTGCGCCGGCGTCAGCGGTCGAACGGGCGCGGCAGCACGAATTACGATGCTTGGTTGCATATTCTAGACGATTAAATTCAGTTGCATCAAGGGGCCGCGAGCAGTTCAGGCGCTGGTGGTGGGAAAGAAAAGCTTTTGCGCGTCGACAAGACTATAGAAAGCTTGTGAAAATTCTAGAAGATTTTCGAGATGACATCGCGAGGCCGATTAGAGGTTCGGGGGCGTTGAGCCGATGTTCGCCGGCCCCATAGCGAACGGGGAGCCCTGTACTGGGGAGGGGGGGGGCGCTTTTACTGGGTACTACTTACCTAGGTATGCTCGGGTCTGTACTGTGTACTGTCAATTGGTACCTGTACCAGCGTACCACTAATGACCCGCCTGTCCGAGGTTGACTGTTTGCAGGTAATTACCGGGTTGGCAGAACTGGATGCCTGAGGCAGAGATTGGCAGCAGTTTCCTACAGGTAAGTAGTACAACTAACCTGGGCAGACAGCGCGTCATTCCAAAAATGCCCACATTCCGATAAGAGGAATTGTGGGGGTGCAGTCCAGGTTGCGATAAGGATAAGTCGCGGAAGTCGCGAAGGTCCCTGAAACTGAAAGGCGCGCGGGAATCAATCGGGATCCTGCGAGGTGTTGGCTACTCCAAGACTGGAAATCAAGAGTGTAAAGTAGGTATGTCAAGAACTAACTACTATTCAATTGCAGAAAAATAACCTAGAGGTATAATGTAATCGTGATCCATGGAAAAACCCTTCCAAACGCCTGTCCTTTATCCGTTTCCCCCATGCCAAACCGTGAAAAAGCCCATCTAGTGTGTGGGTGTGTGAAGCGCCTCGCAAAAATATGCTGGACCACAAAATCTCAGATGCCCCCCTGAACGCCCTCCCCTTTCATGACAGCTAGAAACAAAATGAGGTGCTGTTTTCCTCATATGTAGTCTCTCTGGTATAATCGAATGTCATAGCCAATCTGACCTTGTCACCTTCTTTGCAATCTGGGAGGGACCAGTCGTCTTCGTTAGTCGGCCTCGCCTGACACGGTGCACGAAGTCGACGATGGCGTCATTCTCCTGGACAGCCTGACTGCTAAAGTGTTTTCGGACGGTATTTGCCAATTCGCCTTTTTGCTGCCGCCTAAACTCTTTTCTTCTTGCTAGTGTAGGGGAGTATAGGCCGATGCTGCCAGGTTGGGTGAGGACCCAGGACCGGTAGTCGCTTGCGTAGGCGGTAGGGGTGTTGAGGTGGTGTTCGCGGCGGTATCGGTGGAGGAAGTCGCGATCATAGGCAGTCCATTGGACCTGTGATGAGAGATAGGGTCAGCAAATCTGTTGTGTCGTACACAATACATGGGGTCTGGAAGATGTGGGCAGAGGCGTACGGTTGGATTTGAGGCAGGCACACTGGTTGGTGCTTCAGTTGGAGGGGACGGCATGTTGGCAGCGTTTTGGACCTCCTTCAGATTGGAACCAGTTGAACTGGCGCCGCGGCGCATTTTTCCATTGGCATGATGTGTGTTGTGGCCATTCTTCTCCTTAGAGTTTGTCGTCTTCGAATCCGGGTCTTCGTGGGCGGCGGCCCGTGATGCTTTCGAAGGAGGCATTGGAGGGTACGGACGCGGATGGGAAAATGGTTGAACTTTGGTTGTATTTCGAGATGTTAAGTATGCGAGAGATCGAGAGGCTGTAGGGGTGAAATTCCCAAGTATTTCAGCATTGTACTCGTTGGCTAGATTGTCAGTTGAAGACTAGAGTTGAATTTGATTGAGAGATTGAGAGAGAGAGAGAGTAGGTAGGTAACTGCATTTGCCCACCTGGGGCAGTTTCGACACTACTGTGGTAGCCCGGGTAAAGCAGTACCGGCACTCCCTGTCCTGCCAGTTCGCCAGCCCGTCAACCGTCCGCCCGCCCTGGCAGCCTGGCACCTTGCGAGACAAGGCGCAGGTGGGGTCAGATTGACGCCATCAATGGGATGTTGCGCCGGTCACTGGTGGTCTCTGCAGGGGTTCCTACTGCCCCACCTCTTAAGGCTTCCATATGTCAATGTTCATTATCCCTTTCAATGTACACATTTGATCAGAGAAAAACACATAGACCCGTCTATGAATTTATTTACCGAGCCCGTCGACAACCATACTGCACGGTGACAAGTAAAACTTGATACTCCTCCAGACTTATGCAATATCAGACGGAAGGATTACTCCCAGCAATTTCTCCCCAGCAATCTTGAGCGCGACATCGTCTCTTTTTCCGCCGGACAGGTACCGAACTCAGGTTGTCTATTGTTACGGTAGCGCTAGACTTTATCGTTCACCCTTCCACAACACTAGTCAATCTCTCTTTTTCAAACTTCCGAACCGCACATCGAGTTTCACTCACTGCAGCCTCAACCGATCACGTGTGTCAGCTTCTCTCGATGGAGGCTTCGCTGGACACCTGACCTGACTACTATGTGAATAGTAAGGCCATGTCTATCATAGCCGGACGCAGAGTCACGATGTCCCTCACTTCCGAAGATGGAAATCCTGTCGGGGAAGGGGGGAGGGGGCACGTCGTGGAACCTCTCGTTCCGCGGACTTTGATTATACGCTACGTCCGGTTATATGCGAGGTCGAGGAATTATTCCGTAACCAGTGAGGATCGTGCCCTCACGTTCTACTGCAGGTGAGCATTGAGCCGTCACGCCACTGTGTAGGTCAGATGAGAGGATGAGAGTAAGCCAGGGTCGACCACACAACGAAGAGCTTTGATACACACCTCGATGGGTTCCCAAGTTGCCACGTTCTTTCAGCCCGTGCAAATGGTGTGAAAGTTGACCAGCGCCGAGACCATCTAGAACCCCCACGTCAAACAACGTGCTGAGCTATACACCCAGCTGTCTGGTTGACGGACGGGTTCCCCAGCGGCGCTTGTCTGGTCTACCGTTCCTAGCTCAAGCCAAGGATGGAATTGGAAAAAAACATCCCGCGCGGAGTCTGGTTCTGGGCGAGGACAACGTCTTGTGTCCGTTGGCCCAGCCGGCTAATTTAGCCAGCCAAACTCCTAGAGGCCGCACTCGCGTCCGCTCAGGGCTTCATACCTTGACCAAAAAAAAAGCAGTCACCGATGACAGCTCGAGTGTCAACAGTATTCAGGATCACGCCAGGGCTATAATACTCGAAGGACTACTCTACCTAACGGCATGGCTGTATAAGTTGCTGCTTTTGCAAGCCTTAATTGAAGGAGGCAGGAATGGTGGCTCGCGAGGCATGTTGCCCAGTCTGATCGAGCTCGAGGATGATGAAGGTGCGCCAGCCAACATGCATCCAAAGGTCGATCCATACACTGAGTTCGGCGTGCAAGAAAGCCGCACCAATCAGCCTCGAATGACCTTCGCTCGACGATCTTGAGACAGGCATGACCCTGCTCCTGAGCGACAACGAGCAGCGCCTATCTAGCCCCTATGATGAGGAGCCGCATATTGCCAACCTTTTTGTGCCGCAACTGTCAGTCAAGGAGGCGGTATTGGTATTCGGGATTTTTCAGCAGGATGGATCTTTGAAAGCGTCGGAAATTTTAAGGAACGAAACCATCTTGGCAAAATGCTCAGCGCAAACTTCTGAAGCTGGGCTTCCGGCTTCCGGCCAGGTCCGCCGGCTGGCGGGCAGGCGCTGTGCTATTCGACGATCGATGCCCGTGATAGATGACGTGCGAAGAATCGATCTCGCAGATCCTGACGGTCAGAACGGTCTGGCTCTGTCGATGGACAGTATCACTGAGATCTGCTCCTACAAGCCATTCAAGGAGGGGAAGCACATGACACTCTAGAACCCCGACGATTTGCAGCCGCAGCGCACCCTCGGACTTTGCCCATACTCACCGTGCCTGCCGGGGCTGTAACCTTACTTCTGGTTGCATCGTCAGCAGTTGTGATGGCTTGCATTACACCCCAAACGTGTTACTGACTATTAATTACATTCCCTGTCCGACAACCCCAAAGGGTCTCGGTGGGCTTCAGCACTATGAATCCTAGGCGGTACCCCTGTCAGCAACCCTCAGAGCCTCGAAATCCCGACGTTATCCAGAGGTCGATTCTCGCTATTTTACAGCTCATGAATGCAGTGTCAGCAAATTAATCTTCTGGTGATTGGGCAGAGCAAAGACCACGAAAAGACACCGGACGAAACAAGCTTAAATGTACAGTACGTAGATATTTCGTTGTATCAAGTCCGCCTTGGTGGTGGATCTACAAGATCGACGAGCCTTGATCGCGAGATGCCCCAACTTAAATTGTGGATTCCACATAAGCAGTTTAAGCAGGGGCAAGCATGGCACCGACGCATGCCCAATTGTGGAGTGCTCGATATTATGGTACACTGGACCGGGCGAGGTCAAGTTATGGCCAGCACCTTTGGTTCTTATATAGGCAGGCATGTACTATTTTCAGTGATGGCATAGGAAGCGTGGCATCCGGGAAGGACCCGGACTTCCTTCGCAGTTTGCCGCTGCCTTATCACGGCAGTCTCCTAAGATATGTATCCACAACTGGAAGCGAATGTGGGTCACTTACTGAGGGTTCTCATGAACCATGACGGCCAAGTTTACACGAGGGACGACAGAGACACATCAGATGCGGAATGAATGAATATCTCTTGGAAGGCACACCCATATGGCGGCCCTAATCATAGGTCTTGTCCGGAATACTACTGCATGCTAAACATATGGCGTCTGTTTCTGTATCTTGATCAAGTAGGTAGTACCGTAAAGTAATCCGTAGTAGTGTAAGATGGCCGACAGGGTGGGCAGGAATGGGGAATGGAAGGGAATGAGAACCCGGGGGCGGCTGGCCCACTGGGCCGCACAATCTGCTGTGGCACCAGTTTGACAGTGAGTGGCACTGCGAATAAATAAAGATGCACCCCCACACTTTTCAGTGTTCCCGTTTCCGTTTCTCCATTCATCCCACTTCCCCAGGTGCCCAGGAACCTAGGAAACGACGACAGCGAAAGGAGCCTTGAGAGGGATCACCCATTATCTCGAACTTCTCTGTGTGCGAGTTCTGATTCAAAGACAAGCCAGCCAGCCAGCCAGCCAGCCGCGTGGTCTTCTTGAACCCCCATTTGGCAATTCTGAAACAGCGTCTTCCACACGGACCATTTTTCCCTTTCGACAAACAGCAGCCTCACGAGGACAAGCAAACGACGAAGCCGTTTGTGTGTGACATTTAGTTGTCTACTGAGGTTGCACTCGTTCGCCTTGGGGATGTCCTGAGAGTCTCCTTCGATCGACACACCCCACGTCCTCCGCAAAGAACGACCAACCATCCACTCTGCGAGACAGCCCAGGCACGCCAGGCTCATCAGGCTTCTCTCTATCTTCTAGAAAAACCCGACTGTGACCCCCACAGCCTACTCAGGTCAGTAATTTGTGCTTTTACTCTATCTTCTTCATTCCGCGGCCCCTTGACCTCCTGTCACATCCCCTAATGCGCATGCGAGTCCCGGACCATGGACGCTGCGCTTCTGGCTTTCTTCCCCGGATCTCCAGTCCGTTGGGCTGGATCCTCTCTGCTGGCGGCTGTGGTCTTGTCATGTCTCTTCCCGCGGCGGGGCCGCTCTTGACTTGGCACATACCCCCAGATTTCACAATCCACTATGGTCATTAGTCTTCTCATTCTGTTCCTATGTTACGATATCCATATCCTCGTCGCTGTACTTGGGCGCACAAAACACACGCATACACGCATACACACACATATACACACAGAGGGACTAGGCACGGCGTTTCTTGCTGCGACAAATACGCAGTGTACTTTGGGGCATTGAATGCTTCCCTATGACCACCCGTTGCTGCATGTCATCCTGCAGTTGTTCTATGCTGCCTAAGCGATGTGCAGAATACGCTGTCAGAAAGGAACGCTGCTAGCCAGCTGAACAGTTTTACCAGAGACTGTCTCTCTTGAACGCTGTTATAGAGAAGGCTATCAGAGAAGATAGCATTCCATCGACAGACATCACCAGGGAGACTCTTGTGGAGGTGGTGGTGGCAAGGGAGGCCACCCCTTGGGCTTGTTCGGCTTTTCTTGTGACGGCGCAACCTGTTCCTCCCTGTGTCTCATTTCCTAGTGCCGTTGTTACCCATTTGCCCGGACATACTCCTCAGTACCCGACTTGCCTGATCCACTCCTGGGTCTTTTATACGGGTTTCTGGCCGACCTTCCGCTAACACAATTACAGAGCTGTCAAAAAGTCTCCTGCTCTTCTTGCTCAAAGCAAGATAAATTGGCCGAGATATCCTGTATGGTCGTAGGGCCTTGCAAAGTCTGTCTCTGTGCACGATTCTAGTTGTCGCACAAGCAGCTCCAATCATGACCTATTAAACGCCAGATGTTACTGGGAGAATTCAAACGTTGATAGCAAGAGACTCGAGAACGCGCATTGACATCACCATCTCAAGTCAGGTACGGCGAGGTTCACGAAGGCGATCCTGGTGGAAACAACAAATTGCGACACGCGCATCTCCGACTCCCGACGAGGGAGACCCTTGAGCTGGGCTGGGGCTGGACTGCAGTGTAACCAACCACCCCTCGACGGTATCCCATTCGCTCGGCGCCAGGACTCCGTCCTACGAACATCAGAATCTCTTGTTCTTGTCGGCGGTGTCTCAGCCTCTCCCGTACTGTGTGACGACCGGTACAGTGCTTGCTATTCGACGCCCCATCAGTTTACCGCACTCACCCGTCAATAATATGACCTCAATACTACCATCATCGGCTATGTTGCCCTCAGGAGCCATGTCTCCAACTCAGGAGCCAACTCCGCCAGAGAACAACAGACACGAGGACGACGTGGAGCGAGGACGTCCACGGAACCAGGCTAAAGTAAGAGCCAGGCCGAGCGATCATGATCTTGGGGGGCAGGGCCAACAAGATGACGGTGACGAAACCATTGACAACTCATCGAATGGCGAGGAAGGGCCGGCACGGAAACGGCGGCGAAGTCGTAAGGGTCTCGATAAGAAGTTTGAATGTCCTCATGATGGCTGTGGGAAGAGCTATTCGAGAGCCGAACACCTGTGAGCAGCACCAATAGCCATATCGGTATGAGACGATACTAACAGTATTGCTAGCTATCGGCATCAATTGAACCACAGCCCAAAGCAGATTTACAAGTGTGATTTTCCAGACTGCACACGTCAATTCGTTCGCCTCGATCTTTGCAACAGGCATAGGGACCGGCATACAGCGAAAGGCTCAGCGCTCAGTCGACGAGACTCAATGATTAGTCAAGTCTCACCTGCGAATGATGGTCGACATCCGTTTCCTGCTCCTGGATCGCTTTCTCCTGAGACCAACAGACCTGGAAGCGGTTATGTTGGACCGCATCCGCACCACACACAGTTCCAGGATGCCACGGCAAGCCCATACACACCCCTAACCAACACACCGCCAGTATACCCGCATCCGAACGGTGCCCATCCCAATGGTGCCAATTACATGCGACCGAGTCCTGCATATGGCCCTGTCCCAGGACAGCCACCACCGCATCAGTCACCCAATGGCCCACAACGGCCTTCGGTGCAGACAAATGTCGGCCCTTACGGAGTTATGTCTCCAGCGTCCCAGCAAGGGTTCCAGGGGCATCCTAACAGCACTCCCCAATCGGCGACTCCATATTCTGGGCAGACGAATTTTCCTCCGTTCAGCCTCCCTCCGTCCAACTTCGCGTCAACCGCTTCATCAGCGACCGCGACTAGAGAAGGCGGACAAACCTATACTCCACAACAGGGCATGAATGAGTATCCCCAGGTTCAGCCACAACCTGCTGGGGAAATGGTGCTGCTAGATAACATGACGAGCCAAACGACCATACCGGTATTCGGAAGCGACAGCGTTCTGAACAGATCCCCAAATGTTGGCATGCCAGAGGATTTCATGGCATATCTGTTCAACACTCAGGCACCTGACGGTACTCCTGTGGGCCGCATGGTGCCTCAATACAACAACAAGTAAGAAGCCTCATCCCGTTGTGTTGTACCTTTACTCAAGCTGACATGGAATAGTTATGGGGAGTTCGCAAATCGATATAGTGTCCCGTACTACGGGACCGAGCCTAATCAGATGGGCTATTTCCCAACTGCTGAGCCACAGCAAGTTATGGCAGTGAACAACCTGCTTGACCAGAATCTTCCAGAGTCCGTAATATCAGAGGAGAAGGCAAATGAGATTTTCGAATTCATCAAGGAAAGGTTTCATGAAAATGGACGCGCCCCGGTCGAGCACAAGAGGGAAGGCTTTATCGAAGGCGAGCGGACTGACGACCACATGCTGAGCCGGAAGATGATGCAGGCTTACATCGGCTCATACTGGGTTCACTTCAGCGACCAGATACCCATCCTCCACAAGCCCACCTTCTCCCCTGAAAGGACTCCAACTCTGCTGCTGATCTCTATCATTTCTATCGGGGCAGCATGCCTGGACAAGGCCTACGGCCAGAGGGTCACCGTAGCCGGGGCCGAGCTCTCAAACTTCTTGGCTTGGCATCTGAGATGGGAGACGTTCATGGACAGCAGCTTCAGGCCTCCTGCAAAGTTATGGGTGTTCCAGACACTGATCCATTTGGAGCTGTACGAGAAGATGTACTCAACAAGAGAGTTGCACGAGCGGGCACATATACACCATGCAACGACCATCACCCTCATGCGTCGCGGTCGCTCACTCATCGGAAAGTCGGCTTTGGACTCTCCTCCCAACCCAAGAGATGACAAGAATAGCTCCAGGCAGTCATCCGCTTCCGGAGTCGCTCACACACCGGATGAATGGTGGAATCATTGGATCACGAACGAGGCCACTCGCCGGGCTGCCTTTGCTGCGTTCATCATCGACTCGATACACGCAACCATGTTCGGCCACTCGACTGTCATGGTAGCTCACGAGATGCGTCTTCCCCTGCCTTGCGACGAGAAACTGTGGAAGGCCCAGAGTGGTGCAGAGGTCGGCAGGATCGAGTCGAACCTCATGTCGAATGGCATCAAGTCTATTCCATTCCTAGAAGGCCTGAAGCGAACACTCAGCTCCCAAGAAGTCCAGACCAATTGCTTCGGGCGGATGATCCTCATGGCAGGGTTGTTGAACGTTAGCTGGCACATGAACCAGCGCGATCTCCAGGTCAACTCCCTGGGAGGTGGTGTTTCTTCTGCGCTGGGCGGACGTGACAAATGGCGCGGCACACTGACCAAGGCTTTTGATTACTGGAAGGCGGACTTCGACAAATCTCTGAAATGGAGTGGTAATCCGGCCGACCCATACCGATTCGACTCATCCGGTCGCGATGACGCAAATGTGGTCTTTGAGAGTCGTGTGGTACTACATCATCTCGCGCACCTGGCAATGCACGTCGACATCGTCGACTGCCAGATTTTCGCACGCGCCAAACGTCTCCTCGGACGGGCCATTGGGGCGCAGGACCTCAGCAGCGCGCAGCGACGCATGAAGGACATCTGGGCGCCCTCGGTCCGGGCCCGGGATGCCACATGGTACGCACTCAAGTTCCTCTGCTCGGTCCTCCTCGAGCAGAGCGGCACCCCCCACCACCCCCACAACGGATTCAACAGCCAGCCCCCCTCTCACGCGGAGATGGAGCTGCCCTACTGCGCGCGCGACGACGTCCTCCTCAACCGGCCCTGGGTTCTCTACTTCGCGGCCCTGGTGGTGTGGAGCTACGGGCACGCGCTCGAGGGGCCCTGCCCGGACGTGGTGGTGCCGAGCTCGCAGGCGGAGCGGGTGCGCCAGATGAGGGAGTACCTGCAGACGTACGGCGGGGTCAGCTGGCCCGAGGACCTGCGGACCATGAAGGGGCTGAACAACAACAGCTCGCTGCTGCTGGTGCTCAAGGACACGTTCCTGACGACGCGGTGGGAGCTGCTGCACGAGGGCGCGATGCTGCTGAGTAACTGCGTGCAGCTGAACTATGGGAACATGGTTTGATGTGGTAATGGTGAGAGGAATGGACGATAGGTCTGGCTGGCAGGAGGGATGGAAAGGGGCTGGACAAGCTGGGACGGCCGAAGAAGGTGGAGGTGGAATATCCGGGGGGGGGGCGTGGGGGTGGTTGGATAGAAAGGAGGTCTCAGGGGACCTGGAGGCTTTTGTACACTTATATACCCCTTTGCATTGTTTTGCATTGTTTTTCCTTTTCTTTTCGAACATTGCCTGCTTAATCTTGAATGGATTTGAAGGTGTTGGAAACCTGCATATGAGTGAGTATCTTCTTCTGAAGTGCAACGGTGAATTTATCTGGCTACCTGACGACTGCACACTGGATCGTTCTACCGGCCAACCCAGTTGCCGGCGCTCGTAGTCTGCTTCAAGACTGGTAAAAGAACATTCCTTGGTCTGTGTATGGATACATATACGTGTGCGAGAGTGTTTGTGTGTATAGTACAAACTTCAGTAACCCAGATACATATCGCTTAAGCCTCTTTCCACCAACACGCATGCGTGCGCATAAAGGATAACGGCTGATGTACCAAGGACCCTTGACTGGCTGGACATGTCATTGAAGTCGCGTATAACGAAGGCATCAATCACTTGGGCACAAATGTAGTACTGTCAACGATACGAAAAGGGGGATACTATCCACCTGGGCAGTCAGTAGTGATGTTCGCTGCTGCGAGTCAGTCTACATTATGGGCACGGCTCATATCCCAAATGATCACTTAGTACATAACCTTAATTACTGTATATATATAATAATGCAGATCCGCCAACAGACCTCTCGCTCCGGGCCGCACGTACTTCATCCCTACCGGCGGCCCGAGCCCGTGGGACTAAAAGTAAATTCCCAGGTTCACCCGTGCTCTCTTCATCGCAAACGCACATTTCCTTGACTTACATACGGCTGTGACTGCCCACAGTACGTTGGTTGGCAGGTAAGACACGGGCAGGGAAATCGGGGAGGGGGGGGCTCTTTTGCTTTCTTGACATGCTTGACGTTACTGAGCCTACTTGGAAAAGGTACAGGAACTTGGTTTGACTCCTCGTCATGCCACAATGGACAATTTGAATAGGAAATACTAGGCCAACGAGTGGGACTGCCGGACTCTAAGTTGCCTGGAAACAGCTGCCCCTGTACTAGACCAATAGTGTGGCCCATTATGACGAGGACAGGTAAGTAAGAAGCGTAGGCGAAACGATAAGGTTGCAACAATTGTATGTATCAAGAACGGATGGAAATTAGTAGCATTTGTACAGATTACAGGTAAGAGCAGAATGGGAGATCATCCTCCTATCCGATGCCTATAGTTGGTGCAGAATACACATATCCACCCTCCCCCGCGCTAAGGTGCCGAGAATAATACACTCCCTCCCTCTTTCCTATGTGCAATAGGTCCTGAACTGCATTACAAACCCCACCCAAGGCCCAAGAAACTCCCCACGGCTCTCTGATATACGCTGCTACTCACCGCGGGCCAGGCCCCGGCCCCGGCATCATACCCGTATGTGAAAACTGCCCAAAGGTCCCATCAGCCATGCCAAACGGCCCGCCCCAGGCCGAGATCGAGTTCCAGTCCATCGGGCCAAAGTCCATGTCGCCCGGTATCAGGGCCGAGCTGAACATGTGCTGGTTGATGCCGTCGAACTCGCCCGTGGCGAACATGGTGCCGCTCAGCGGGTCCAGGGCGCCACCGGCCGTCGAGACCATGGGCGGGGAGCTGCCCACGCTGTGCATATCCATCTCCGGTTGCTGGTGTTGCTGATGCTGCTGTTGGTGGGGATGGTGTTGGTGTTGGTGTTGTTGTGGTTGTTGTTGTGGTTGTTTGGCAGTTTGGTTGTCGTTGGCACCGCCTGAGCTCATCGTGCCTGTCGTCGTGCTGGTGCTGGCCCTGCTACTGGGACCCGGCCCCCTGCTCTGGGCTGATGACGATTCACCGCTCGTAGCTTTCATCTTCCTCAGGTGGTCCTTCAAGAAGTTCATCAGCTTTGGCCGGGGCGGCATAGGCCTTCCCATCTGGACCTCGGCTCTCTCGTGTTCCTCCCACGCCTTGAGCATCATCCCTCCCATAGCGGTGTGCATCGGGCTCCTTATGTTGTTCGTCATACCCCTCTTCTCGTGATCCTCGAGTATGGCCGCCCAGGCGCGCTCACACGTCTCGCCGCTCGTGATGTACCTCAGCTCTCCGACGAGGTACATGTATGCCGGGAAGGGGAAGTGCATGAGGGTGTACCATTTGAAAGGCTGGAGCGCCTCGTTCGACTGTATGAGGATGTCGTACTCGATGACACGGATTCCCTCCTCGAATATTGACTCGCGAAGAGCCCGCTCGGGCCCTGGTGGTAGGGAGTTGGGATCCGGATGTCGTTGAAGGTGTCCGCGGCATAGATAGTCGATGACGCGGAGTTTGGAGAGGGATTGGCGGGTCATCAAGAAGGTGAATAGGTGTACTGGAATCTTGTGGTCACAAAACTTTAAATACCTCTCTTCAATATAAGTGTCGTAGGTGTCGAGATCCGTCATGGGGAGGTTGTGGTTGGCGGCGTTTGTGACCACATCGGACGAGGCGGGGGATGGGCTGTACTGGAATTTTGGTTTGCCTCCGACTGCTCCTAGGTTTGGAACAGGACGGATGCCGTCGGGGTATGCGGCGGCTGTCAACTCGAATCGAGTGAGGCTGAAGAGCATCTCCGTGGGCCCAAGGTGCGGTACGATGCGGTCCTTGGCGTGGACATGTAGGTCTGTATCATTGATGTTCGATGGCCACTTGCAGTCCCCTCTGCTGGATGACAGAGCGGTTATGGCTGAGCCTGTGATCTCGGCGAATCTCTTGTCATAGCATGCCAGCTGCCACCATAGTCGCCGCCGCATTTCGACTTCGAATGGCGGCATGTTGAATTGCTCAGCATCTCGATGAAGTCCTAGGCGCTGCGCTACTCGGACCGCAATTCCAATCAAACAGAAGAGAGAGCGTGGGTCGGTGTATTGACGGATGGAAAACTGGTCATGTCAATAAGGTTACGATCAGTAGGATCATCAATCACCTACCAAATACATAACATAAGCCTGAAGGACAACAAGGTCGGGGCTTCTCATGAATCCAGCATTGATCAAGGCTTGCTGAGTACCGTGATGATACTTGGACAGCAGTCGGTTCCTGTCCTCTTTGAAAGTATCTTGAACTTCATCCTCGGTCATGGATGTGACGGCAATGAAGTAAATGCTAAACATCAAGGCCTCGAGTGGCTTTGGAATCTTGGCAGGATTCGCTGCTGCTTCGACCAGCTGACCTTGGATGGTAGGTGTATGAGTTATCTTGAGTAACGGATTTACTTTTTCCAGATAAATTTGCCATAGCTGCAGTACTTGTACTCCCGGAGGATGGAAGTCGGTGACAGACGAGGTCGAGCCTCCAATCACAAAGGGGAAACCGTCTTGGCCATCAAACATCTTGTCGAAGGCATGATGAATTATTGGACCATCGGAGCCTTCATCCGAAGACTCTCGAAGCTGTGTATCATTTGTCTTATACTACACAGGGTTTTATCAGCCTCGGTCTGCGATGAAAGTAAGACAGACAGAAGAGGACTTCACTCCACTGCCCATCTCTGGATCCGGTCCGGCCAACATGATCACACCAAGTGAATAAGGAGAAATCACAAATCATAACAAACCGTAGCCCAGAGACAGCCTCGAGCCGAGAGGGCAGTGGTGTAAGGAGGAATATGTAGCCAAGATTGGTGTTTGGGAGGTGTGGAGGCACAGGGGGAGACGAAAACGGCCAGGAAAGGGGGCGTCTTTGGCTGAGCCACAGACAGGTGGAGTATGACTATTACATACATCTTTGTAAAAAGGAAACCATCTGTAGGGGTGCCTGAGTTTTGAACATGAGATGTCAGCAAACTGGTGGCAGCACCTGTCGACTATCAATAAAAAGTCTTACTTGTCACCAGGACCGCCTTCGTGGCCAGTTGAAGATGGAGATGTTCTCAAGCCTTCGACGCCATGCTCTATCTCGTCGACGTCGTCGGCGGCTGGGTCGGAGGACTTGAGGTTCTGACCAATAGGCTCGAAGTCGACGCCATGCTGAGAGAGCAGGGCCTCATATTTCCTGAGGCGGTCGATGAGCTCCCTCTCCTGGGGCTTCTTCTTCCGGCGGCGGGGAGGTTGGGGAGCGACCACCTTGCATCCGACGCCAGCCTTGACGCAGTTGGCACACGGCTTCTGCTTGTCACAGCGAACCTTGCGTTGTTGACAGAGAACACAGCTGTGGCCCCTGGTCAGTTTGTTTGAGGGTTCGGGTGCAACGACATGGCCCGAGGCAGGAAGGGGGAAGGAGGCCATGTCAGCAGCGGGAGGGGCCGCCATTGCGGACGACTGCGAATCGCGGATTCCTCTGCTTTGACTCTGGTCTGGGACAGTCCAACGAGGGCGGATCCTAGAGAGAGGCCGGTCAGCTGGGGCAGAGCCTCGGATCCGAAGGGCACAGAAGCAGCATCAGCACCAGCACCCAGCACCCAGCACCCGGCACCAGAAGGGGGGGGGGGCCGGTCTGGACTCTGGAATGGGTAATGTTAGGCCGCGGCACGGTACCTACCTAGATACATGCGTGGGGAGGTCCTTGCTCTCCCGGATGGTAAGGTGACCTTGAGAAGGGAATAAACGCGCGGATGGGCGATTATCTCAGGATCTGTGTGGCTTGATAGCGTTGATAGAGGGGGCTAAGCAAGCAATCAAATGCAAGCCTAGCTTCAGAATAGGAAGCAATCGTGTCTCGGGAAGCCCTCCGGCCACGAGGCGTGTCTTTGTAGCCGAGCAAACGACAGTGGCCTGCTTGGCCTGCTTTGCTTGCTTTGCTCACAGTGTGTGTAAGTCTAGCCAGGTGGTGAGTAAGACGACACTAATAGTTCGTCATGCAGACAGTTCCAAGGTTGGTCCAAGCTGCATATGTTCCTGGACATTGGATGGATAAGGGCATGAGCAAGAGCAAGGTCAAGGGGCCATGAGAGGAACCAGACAGGAGAGAGGTGGGACTGCTGGGTTATCGCAAGGCCACACAAAGAAGGGTTCGTCGTCGTCAGTTGCCTCAATCAATATTGCCAAGGGGCCACAGCAGTAGCAGTAGCAGTAGCAGTAGCAATAGCAGTAACAGTGACAGTGACAAAATAGCAACAGCCACGATACACTATCAGTAGTAGACAACCATTCTCTCGGGATAAGATGGGATGAATGAGGGGCATGGGCATTCAGCCTTTTGCCTCGAGTCACATGCTTGAAGCTTGTGCTGGAGCCTGGGAGGATCTGCATAACTCCATCATGCATTCGGTCTGGTGCCCCCCAAGGAAGCAGGTAAGATAGCACCTGACTTTCCAACATTGCTTCTGGCTGACCATTTGGCTGTGTAATGAAGTACCCCACTATCTCCCAGCATTTTGGTCCAGACCTTCTCTCGGGACCGAAACATCTCCCTCGTTCCCGTCGTATTGATCTCGGCGTTTTCACTGCGGCTAGTGCCAACTCCACGGACACCGTACTGGGGAACCTCCAGATGCACCACGCCCAAGAACCACTACGTCCGGCTTCATAATCTACCGTCAGTCTCATCTATGACGGCCGTAGCGTTGTGACAGATAATTGCTCAATCCCCCGAAGTGCGCCGACTACGTCTATTTGGAGCCCAATGCTCCTTGTGCGCTGAGCCCCGGAGTCCAAGGTAAGAAGGGGCAAACCAGCTGAGAGGAGATACTTAAACAATTCATCCCTTTCACTTCTGTGATGACCAGCCTCGGTGAGTTCGAGATCACGAATTATATCATTCTTCATCTCTCTCAGTGTGTCGTGACTGTGAACGGGCATAGACCGTACAGTACTCCTACCACCCGTACTTTGCTTGTTACGCCTTCCCTTGCCAAACACTCTTGCGCGCACACACTTCTTTGTGTAACAACCGTGCAACCTCTTCTTTTTTCTTACCTCTCTATTCCCTGACTTCATTCTTTGTTCTGTCTCTTTCCGTAACACTATAATCACAATGAGGCTCTCCGTGAGGTTGGACCTCGAGATGTCGCGGTCGAGGGCATCGTTGGCTAGTAGCCACACACAAGTCGATCGCCTCGAGCAGCAGCAGCAGCAGCCGCCCCGCCTAGGAAATGATGGCACTCTTGACGTCGAGAAGCATGCACAAAGCGAAGCAGATCAAAAGACGGAAGCACCAGCCACAGCAAATCCAGATGAAAAAATATCCAAACCCGGTCCTATAGGACCACCGGGGTCAGGCGGGCCAGGTGTCAATGAGCTTTACAAGCCCAAGACTCTAAAGTTTTGGTTGATTTTGATATCGAATTTTCTGGCAATGTTCCTGGTGGCTCTCGATAGGACTATCGTTGCTACCGCCATACCCACGATAACCGACGAGTTCCACAGTCTGGGCGATATTGGTTGGTACGGCTCAGCTTATATGCTGACCACATCCGCCGCACAACTCGTCTTCGGTCGGCTCTACAAATTTTATTCCATGAAATGGTAAGTGGTCGAGCAGATATTATGAGAAAAAGGAACAACAACTGATATGTGTACTCAGGGTCTTTGTAATCTGTGTGATCATCTTCGAGATAGGCTCTGCCATTTGCGGTGCTGCCCCTAGCTCGTCCGTCTTCATTGCGGGAAGAGCGATTGCAGGTCTTGGATCGGCAGGTATCTTTTCTGGTGCTATGCTCATCATGATTCCGATGATCCCTCTCCACAAGAGACCCATGTTTCAGAGTATGTTTGGCATGTGCTTCGGGTGCGCTTCTGTGTTGGGACCCCTAGTTGGAGGCGCCTTCACACGAGGAATTAGCTGGAGGTGGTGCTTTTACATCAACCTTCCGATCGGGGGCTTCACTCTGTAAGTTCAGACGCCGCATTAAGCTTGGTCGGTAATCAGATACTGATACTCATCTTAGCCTTTTCATGATATTCTTCTGGAACCCGCCATACCGCAAGCAGGAGCCGACCCCCATTCTCAACCACATCAAGCGTCTCGATCCCTTGGGTACTCTCTTCTTCATCCCGAGCGTGGTCTGCCTACTGCTCGCTTTGCAATGGGGTGGCGCGACATATGCATGGAGCAACTGGCGCATAATCGTGCTGTTTGTATTTTTTGGGCTGCTTGGGGCCGCATTTGCGGCTGTCCAAGTCTATATGCCGGACACTGCTTCGATACCGCCCAGGATCATCACCCAGCGAACAGTTTTCTTCGCTACGTCCTTTACGTTTTTCCTGGCCGGCTCGATGTTAATGCTGGTTTACTACATGCCGATTTGGTGTAAGTCCTATCAAGTTGCGTCTATAGTGTGCACAAGTTGCTAACTCATCTATAGTTCAAACCGTGAAGCTGGTCAACCCCCTCGACTCGGGTATCTACACTCTGCCTCTGGTCCTCTCGCTCGTAGCCTCGAGTGTGATGAATGGGATTGCCACACAAAAGATTGGTTATTACGTCCCCTCCATGCTCCTCTCCCCTTCTATCATGGCCATTGGCGAGGGGCTCCTGAGCACACTCACTCGCGGGGCACCTCAAAGCCACTGGGTCGCCTTCCAATTCCTAGCCGGCTTCGGGCTCGGCATGGGAATGCAGTCAGGGAGCCTGGCATGTCAAACCGTACTGCCCATGCCGGACGTACCTCAGGGGATCGCCCTCGTCTTCTTCACCCAACAGCTCGGTGGTGCCATCTTCACGACCGTCGGGCAGACCATCCTCAGCAACCTGCTAGTCTCGAAGCTGGCCGGTATTCCCGGGGTCGACCCCACCGAGGTCATCAACAACGGCGCCACGGAACTGACAAGCATCGTCCCGGCTCAGTCCATAGACTTGGTGGTCGACGCGTACGACTATGCACTTACGAGGATCTTCCTCTGTGCGATGGGGCTGGCTTTCGCAGCTTTGCTCTCGGCTGCGGGCATGGAGTGGAAGAATATCAAGAAAGGGAAGCCTGGTATGGGCGGTCCTGGAGCTGTTGGCAAGCCTGGTGGCCCCGGGGTTGTTGCACCGGGTCCCGTAGAACCCGCGGTTCCTCCTAGTACGGCGATGACCTCCTCCGGGAACACCTCGGGCATGCTTTCCTCTCCAGCCACGACTTCGACAACCGATGTCGCTTCTCACCCCCGGGAAACGGAGGAGCGCCACAGAGCAGAGGATGGTGAGAGAGTAGGTGGTGAGCAGAAGACAGATATGGCTCAGGAGGCGAGGGATGTGGAGAATGCTGAGAGTGTTCGGGAGACGGAGGATGGCCAGAGGGAAGAGGCTGGAACGAAACTTCAGGATCTGACGGAGACGGGTGTTGAACAGCATCGAAGATAGATAGAGGCGGGATGGGAAAGGGGGGGGGGGAGAAATGCTTCCATTTGTAACCTAGATACCAAATAATGTTTTCATGATTCCATGCATACAAGTTCGCAAGGTACACTCTTGGATCAGTCCATACGATGTTTCAGGAATTGCGCAGGTATATGGCCCTCCCAACACAACATACTTTCAATTTGTGTCTCTTTTATCTTCCCTTTCCCTTTCCCTTTTTCCCCTCCTCTGTTTCCTCTTCTTCATTTTCCAGTTTCCTCTTCCTCTTATTTGTGTCATTGTCTTGTCGTAGAGAGGCAATGGAGGCAGCCTTTCCATCATTTCTGGGTCATCACACGGGTGGAAGGAGCAGCGACACGACGATATCACCTTGTAGGGGCAGTCAGACACGCTCCATGGATCCTTACCATCTACGGGTCTCATGGGTTTGACCCTCAACATTGGAAAGGCGCCAACACAGGTTCTCCGTAAAGAAAGGGTCATAAGGAGCATGACCTTTAAAAACGATAGTTATATAGTGGAACGACACTGGGTGTCCCGGTTTGATGGGGTATATCACAGCATCAGCTACCGAATTTGAGACCAGAGGGGAGGCCGTCCCAGGGAATGTTATCTAAGGGAACGTTACTAGGGAAAAGGAGATCAACTTCTAGTTGACTAATTCTTGGGCCCACTTTCCAAGGATGCCATATAACACCGTTCGAGTGATAACAGAACAGAGTACAATTGGTGATGGCTTCCAGGTCCAGGTCAAGCCACATGCTTAGTACTTATATAAGTACCCAGGTACTTTAGGTACCTGACTTAGCACTTAGAGCTAGTACCTAGAAAGATTAGCGGGGCGGCCTTAGCCTGGATCATGAATATAAATAGTGGTAAAAGGGTTCTTCCCTGTACGGAACTGTACGGACAATTACCGTAAATAGGCACCCACTGGGCTGTGCTTACTGTATGTGTTCACTGCCCAACAGTTCCAAGATTCCTTCAATACCCATCCCACAATCCAAGCTCGAACTGCACCATCGAACCAGTTTAATTCATGATCAACCAACCCTTCACTGGCTCTTGTTCTATCCCTCCAAAGTTCACTATTATCTCTTAATCATCCGGTTTAGGTACCTGAATGACACACTGTTTGCTTACTTGGTACATAGGTAGCGCCACCATGCTGCAGTCCTACCGTCTCATCTCACCCATATCGATCTGAACTGCCCCGCCAACTCGACTTTGCATTACTTTTTAACACAACTTATTTGCATATAACTTAATAGTTGAGAGACGAAATGGCTGATATCGAAGAGCCTCGGTTCAATTCTCTTGCTGAGAGAATTGCCGCCCTCAATGCACAGAAAAACTTCACTTCACCGTCAGGGAAGAGAGCTCCTCCACCTCCTCCACCAAATCGACCTCCTCGTGTTCCCTCTCAGACCACCACTCAGGCAGCATCTCCTCCCCTTAATGGCAACTCCCAGGTAACAACACCAGCCATTCCAGCACGGCCAGCCAAGAAGGCGCCGCCAGCACTCCCTCAGAGGAGCAACACGGACACTGAGAATGATCTTCCTTCACTTCCACAGCGCAGCTCTGCTGCGCCCCCGCTTCCAAGGCGGGATTCTGAGCAAACATCACCTGCTCTACCAGCCAGGAGGCCATCGACACAGTCACTGACCGTGGCTGGTCGCCGCAACTCGAATGAGTCAGTCAGGTCGCACGTCTCAAGCATGTCCTCGCTGTCTCTAAACCAGACCACCGGACGAAAGCTGCCCCCGCCTCTGGCGCAAGCCAACCTCCCACCGCTGCCTCCATCACGGCGTGAAAGAGAAAAGTCTCTGGCGAATGATATTGAGGAGGCAAGGACAGCGAATACGGCCAAGGTTGTTAAAGCGCCATTGTTGCCTAAACGCTCTATGCCAGCCCTTCCTCAGACTGACAATGCGAGACCATCTCTGCCACCTCGTCTCCCCAGTAGACCGGCTCGATCACCTGGTCTGAATGGAGCCGAGGAACCCGCTCCTGCTCTGCCAACACGGCGTCTGCCCCCTCCCCCGGCCAAATTCATCAGGACTATCCCGGAGGTCAGTGGTAATAACGCTGGAGGCACGCCTGCTGACCCTTCGAACGCTGCTCCGCCACCTATTCCTGTTGCGTCTCGGCCCAGTGCGGCCCAAATCGATGCGGTTGTATCTCAAGGCGCAACGCAGCAAACGGCATCGTGTCTGATCTGTCGAGACTTCTCAGGGCCAGATAGTGTTGCGGCGCAATATCCGAGTTCTGTCATTGACCGGAATGATCCTATCGGACACCTTGCGCACGTACTTTGCAGTCCTTTCTCCTCACTTACGGACAAGGCTCGGGCAATCTTTACGTGGCTGCACCACAATATTGACTATGATGCAGAGGGATTCTTCTCGGGCTGTATTGCCAGAGGGACGGCAAGTGACACGGTTTTCTCCGGTCGAGCCGTCTGCGAGGGCTATGCCCGGGTGTATGAGGCTATCGCGAAGCGAGCTGGGCTGGAGTGTATCGTGGTGGGAGGCCATGGTAAAGGATATGGCTTTGCGCCCGTCAAGGAGGGCCAACCTCCTCCTCCACGCAACGCATCGGGCCATGCCTGGAATGCGGTAAGGATCGATGGTGGAAAATGGAAGTTGCTGGATTCCTGCTGGGGAGCTGGACACCTCAGTGGAAACGCGTACAAGAGGTCATTTTCCCCGCATGAGTTTACGAGCAGCAATGAGGTGTTTGGCATGAAGCATTTCCCTGAGGACAGTCGCCATTTTTTCCGAGAGGACGGACGGATACCGACGTGGGAGGAGTACGTGCTAGGACCTACGAAGGGAGAGCGTGCTGGGTGGAGCAGCAATGCGATCGATGAGGGCATCTGCGAGTGGAATTCGAGCCCGGCAGAAAAGAAGATCCCCGCCTACAGCGGCGAGATCGTGCGGTTTCAGTTCGCGAAACTGTGTGAGCATTGGACGTCCGAGAGAAACGGACAGGGGAAGCCCAAGCTCTTGGCGATGTTGATCCATGGCGTTCAGGGGAAGGAGACTGACTATGTGCCTCTGGACTGTGACGGGTTCTGGTGGTGGTGTGACATAGCAGGGAGGTACGTATTTCTTTCCTGGAAACGGAGCCCTCTGGGTTCAAAGCTACCTATGTACCTGCCTGTCTATGTGCTGTTTGCTGACAAAATGATCATATAGGGACCTTGGTAAGCCTGGGGAGACTGTACAACTTATTGGCTTCAACACTCTTGGAGGGGAGGATGCTAGGGGGGTTACCAAGGCCGAGTTTCTGTCGAGGAAAGGCAAATGGGGCAGCATGAGCTGGAGCGTCTTTGTGACATGGGATCTGGTCTGAACTGAGTCTCACTAGTTGCGGGACACAGGAAGGATACCTCACCATACTCGTCAAACCCCAGATCAGGCATTTGTGGGATAGCAAGTTGGGAGGACGAGGTGCCCAGTCACCAGAATGCAGCTACAGTTGGTTGACCAACAGCTGACGGCCCGAACCTTGAAGTGTCAAGCTAGCATGACTAAATGGCCTTCTGAAACCACCACTGGAATATCGAGGACTTGTTGTATACCTACCTACCTAGTAGGTAGGTAGGTAGTTAAGTAGGTACTTATAGTAGGTACAATCAACTATTTCTCTACCACAAGTTACGAGTTCTGCACTCCTGTCTTTCAAGGAGGTTTACTTCCTCTTCTGTACCACCCCTGTGCCTTCCTGCCAGCTGTAATCCAACTTCATGTCCATGGCAGTGGGAGGAGATAAAAGAGCCGGAGCAACCTTGGAGTCTCATTCGTCCACGTCCTCTTCTGCCCAAGGTCTTGTTCTCAGCAGGCTCAATCCCTGCCGGGCCTGCCTAAGTGAGCGAGACGTTACAAGGCTGAGCCTCCCGAGGTCCGGACAAGTGGGTCTTGATCCCTGTAAGCGCTCTCGCCCCAGTGCCCCAGTGGCCCCCATCCCCCGCTGCCGCAACCGCTCTAGAACCTTGTATGGAGCTTTGGACCCACTACGTCTTGCCCGCACCGCCCAACCGCCCACCTAGGCAACTGCCCAGCACATCAATCACAGGTCTAAGCCAATGATGATATTAATGATCCTCCAACATCACATTCACCCATTTACCCTTTAGACTCTTTGGTCCACTACTGGACAAGCACCTTCACTTTCCTTTGTGTGTTCATTGCCTAACCAGATCATCTATTATTGACCAAACTCGTGACCTTCCAAAGAGCTGTTGTGTCCCAGGCCACCAGCTCCACTTCGCGACCTCTTTACAGTAATGAGCACATATCTACCAAGATATCGAAGAGAGCTGCCCACCATCTCGGCTTCATACTCTCACGCCGACTACCTCACGTGCGACGATTCCATACCAGCGCCCTTATTCTAACCGTCGACCTACCGACCTCACTGAGCGATCCCCAGACCCAACCATCGAGTCTGCGAAATGGCACCAGACGCTCCAAGCTCCCGTCGACTGCATTTCACAGATCTTCCAAGGGAGATCCAGAAAGACATCGTCGGCCATGTAAGCTCCTCCCCCACTCCCCAACCCACTGTCCAGTCCCTCCTGCCTGCTGCAGCTCCGTGCGGCCGGTACCGGTAGGTATAGACAATTTCACTAACACACAGAATGTCACAGTGCCAACCGCACGACCTGATATGCCTCTCGGTTGTTTCGAAGCATTTCCACGAGCTTGCCGCTGCCGAGCTGTATCGGACCTTTCACATCGTATTTCCTGATGACGACGATCGGGTTTACGACAACCCCATCGACGGCCTGGCCGGCGGGCTGGAAACCTTTGTTACCAGTGACTACAACTATGCGAAGCACCTCAGAGATATATCACTAGACACCGTGAGCACCGGCGACAAGGCCGAGACAGCGTATAAGCCTTACCTGTACAGCCTGAGTTGCGGCAAGTTCCTGAACACTCTGCTTTTGTTGACCTTGCGCAAGGCAAAGGCTCTAGAGACCTTGAGGTATGGTACTCCCGTTGTAGCGCGCACCTATTTCATCATGTGCGCCAGTTGACAATTTGTTTCCGCCGTAGATGGAATATCCGTGTGGAGCTCAGCCGTCCTGTGTACAAGGCTTTGCACGACATCGAGACCCTCTCGCATCTTCACATACGTCTCCAGGATGGACCTTCGCTGTATGAGCAGCCGCTACCCCTGCCTATCTCCTCGTCGAGCAGCACCACCCCAAATGCTTCTACGAACCATCTTCCAAATCTAGATGGCCCACCTCCAGCCCCGGCCTTCACACTTCCTCCTCCCTCAGCTTCGGCTATCTACGTACCACAAATATCACTACTTCCCCCACTCCCCAAACCTCCTGCCAGGTCAAAGACGTCGAAGAGACATCCTACAGCCAAGAACCCGCCTACCTTGTCAGGATTCAAGAAGCTCAAGACATTGTCAGTGTTGGACATTGACGATCTGGATGTAATCACGGAGCTCAAGTCTTGCGTCAGAAACTCACAGGGAACACTGACCAAGCTCAAATTGTCATTCTCGCACAATATGGCCATGCGCGCTCGAAAGGACACCGATCCGGATGATTCAGAGTCCTCAGACCCAGATGACGAGTTCCAAGTTGGGCCAGTTGTGGTACAGCCCCCCTCCCAGCCTTTCGATGATGTTAGTGGGCCAGCCAGGGCATTCCGCGCACAGGAAGAGAGGAAGACGCAGGAGTCGGTGCTGGGTCGCATTTTCGACGTTGAGCCTTACTTGGTCAGGAAACCCGCGAGCCGAGACAAGGACAATGAGGCTACGGAGGAGAAGGCAGAGAAGGCCACGAGTCCTAGCCAAAAGTTCATCGACTCTATCAAAGCTGTTTCGGAGAAACTCATGAAGGACTTGAACAGCTCGGAAGACTTAACGGCAGCTCAGCAGGATATTCTGGACACAATCGAGACCGCGGCTAAGAAATATGTCTCTGAGGAAGAAGGCAAGGCAAGTACCACGACAGTCAACGGAACAAATGGGGTTGATGGTGCAAATGGAGCCAACGGCACTGGCATAGTCAAGGCAGATGCCGCGGAGACATCTGTCGGGCAGGGGCATGGTGATTCGGAGGATACCCAACAGGAGGAGGCCAGTCTTTTCGCGCCCAAGTCTCCGAAAGGCAAGGAGGCCACCCAGGACGCCGACCCAGACGATATCAACATCGAAGAGCCAGTGGAGGACTGTTTTGTTGAAGAGCCTCCAGAAGTTGCCTCGCCTGAACAAAGCCCGTCCAAGGCCAATGGCATCGACAGTACCCCAACGAACGGCGATGTTCCTTCTGATTTGGACCTGGACACAACAAAGGCTGTGGCCAACCTTGAAGCGCAAAGGCAAAACTTCGAGACGCTGGCTGAGAAACTCCAGCGCTTTGAGGTCCAAGCTGAGGAGTTGCATAAGGAGATACAACAACTTCATGGCGAGCCTAGTCCCAACGTAATGAGGCTTGAGGACGCCGAGAAGCAATTGCAGCAACTCAGCAAGGACATCAGAGCCGACCAGCACGAGTTGTCGATAGTGGCTGCCGAGATACGGGATGCGGAGAAGCAGATCCCCGCTGCGGCGAAGACTGGTGACACAGACGCAGTACTGAACCGTATCAGTGAATACACAAGGTCCACGAGAGGCTTAGGTCTCCATTCGCTCAGCATTTATCTGATCCCCGTCAAGGCCTCCGTACTATCACGGGCCATCGACCTGCGAGTTTTGAAAAGGATCACGCTTCTGAACGTTGGCCCGCAAGCGCCTATATGGGCATTGTTTGCAAAGGAGAACAAGATGCAGCCGATAGCGCTGCGCAAGATCTTCACGGACAATGTGACCATGGCTTTCTTGGCTTTCGTGTCGCAGCTGGAGGAACTCCATGAGCTTTTCATGCTTGAGAGGCAGGACAAGTACAAGCCAGAACCGTTTGCCCCGAAGACGACTGTCACGAAGGATCATATCAGGAGACTGATCTTGAAGCGGCATATGAAGACTTTGAAGCGATTCATGGCTAAGAACCAACGGGATCAGACTTGGGATGTGGATGAAAAGACCATGTTGCTCATTTGTAGGCGCGGCAGGGCCCTCGAGGAGCTGGCCGTCAGCATGGGGATCCGTGCTATTCACACGTTCCTGCAACACATCTCGGGCCTCACCAGCTTGCGGGCACTGCACATTATCAACCTCCGCAGTGACGACACTTGCGTATGGGTGATGCGGGAGACCAAGCGCTTCATCCTGGACAACCTCTCGCACTACCCCGAGCTCAAGTTGGAGTGGCTCGCTATCGATGATGACGACCGTGTCGAGCGCATAGTCCGGTGGAAGGAGCCGGCCAAGGACAAGGAGGGCAAGAACAAGTCTGCGAAGTCCAAGGACAAGGAGAAGGAAAAGGTTGCTGCCGCTGCGCCCATGACCAACGGCGACCAGTACCCTGTCCTGTCGCTGGACAGCCTCAACCTGGGCAACGAGAGCGACGAGGATGAGGATGACCACGGAAGCAGCGGGGAGGGGATGTTCAATATCAACATTGTTGAAACCCATTCCTACGATGTCTGGGGGACTCGGATCTTCAAGAGGGAGATCACTTCTGGTCGGCTGTGAGCATGAGGGACAGTCGGGGTGGTTCTGAGCCGTGCGCGTGCGTGTACAGAAGTCCTAACGAGTGGTATGGCGATGGTCAGGGAGGGGGGTGGGCTGAGGAACCAACGCCCTTTTGGGCTGCTATGAGTGAACGGAAAGCCGGCGTCGGGTGTTTGGTTTTTCCCTGTTTTGTTTTTGCTCTGCTTTCCATGTCGGAAAGACCCAGGCACACACCGACACACTACATACATACGTTATGCAGCAGAGGTACATAGAGAGAACAGCACGTTGGCCAGAATGATGCTGGCAGACTTTTGGAGGGAAGAGTTCGAACCCTGATCCTAGTCTCCAACAGGCGAGGTGCTATAAAATGCGATGCATTTTCTGGTTACAGATCAGTCTTTTGAGTCTGGCACGGCACGTGTCTGTAGTTTACTTGAGTTATTGGTGAAGGTGGTAGCCAAAGGATCACGACAAAACAGACAACCCGTTGATGGAATACGTGGGGATATCAATTCCACCACAGGCTAACACTAAAGCTGACACTCAGGCCTCTGACATAGTGCCACCAGCCGATGGGTATATACAGCGCGTCTCCCGGCTCGAGTATGCAATCGACAAACGGCACATCCCTGAACTCCTCCATCATATCCTCTCGACGCTCCCCGGCTTCTTCATCATCCTCACCTCTACCCTCATCCTCACCCCCATCTCCATCCTCCGGCCCCCCCAAAGCAGGATCAACATCCCACCCCTCAACAACACCAACATCAAGCAGACTAGTATTACCCATCTCGACACCCCCCTCCCTCCCCCTCGCGCGCATCCGGCCCGTCTGGTGCGGGGCGTACAGGCGGACGTACTTCCTGCCCACGACCTGGGCCAGGATGTTATGGTAGGGGTCGGTATGGAGGGGCGTGATGGTGCCGGGGGGCCCGAACCAGGCGTTGAGGAGGGGCCCCTCGAGCTCGGGCTGGTCCTGGGACGGGTCCGTCGGGTGGGAGGGGCTTGCGGTGTAGCAGTGGTCCGGGATGAGGATGTCGTGGCGGAGCTGGGTGAGCTGGAGGAAGAGTTGGTGCTGGGCTAGGTACGCGATGGGGGGCTTGTCCTGGCTGTCGCCGTGTCCTACTGGTGGTGGTTCCCCGTTGGGGGCCTCTTTGGTATTAGTAGAAGAGATGGAGGAGGAGGAGGAGGAAGAGAGAGAAGTGGGAGTGGACGGGTCGATGTACTTCCTCAGGAACTCCCCAAAGGTGACTATCTCCTGCCCCCAACCCTCATCCACATAACTCCTCCCGACCTCCACCGGGACCAGCCTCCGGCCCCCAAACGTCCGCGACAGGAGGTACGACGGCTTGCCCCACGGCTTATCCGTCCTGGCCGGCCAGTCGTCCACCAGGCCCGTCAGGACGAGCGGCTCCGGACCTCTCTGTGGGTCTGCACTGTCGAGATGGCGCTGGAAGGCAGCCATGTCCATTCTGTCCGCGGGGACGCGACGGATGGGGTGGCGGACGGGCGGGGTGAAGGGCTCATGTGCGGAGAAGGACGGCGGCAGCGGTTGCCACATCTCGGTACGGGCTGCCGTGGGGGTCTCGAGCCTGGGCTTCTTTGCTGGTGGCAATGTGCTGCTGGTGGCGGTAGGGGCGATGACGGCGGCGGCAGGAGGAGCTGTAGGTTTCGGGGGGAAGTTGCCGCAGCCGCCGTGGTAGTGGTTGTTGTTGTCATTGGCAGAAGACGCAGCAGCAGCCCAGACACTTTCCAAGAGGACGAAGGCCGCGTCTATCCATCGCCTGCCTCTGCTGTGGCCGCCGGCCCCTGCGAGAATCAGCGCCAGGTCCAACGTCTTGACCATTTCGTCCAGCTGCGCATCCGGTAGTGTTCCCACGTCCCGGCTCAAGCTGCCGGTGGCCGGTAAGCCAGCTGCATCACTTCCGTCCCCGTCCGGCTGTGGGGGTGGTTGTCGTTGGCGACGGGGAGGAGATAGGAACAAGTAACTAAACTTGAGGATGCTGGCATCCGTGTACAGCTGCCTCCAACAGAGGGGCAGGTCCTTGTACAGGTAGGCGTAGAACCTGGAATATGCAACCGATATGAGGTCGTCCAGTCTCCGCAGGATAAGCAGACCGCCATCATCATCATCATCATCGCCACCACTACCACCACCACCGCGCCCGCCGCCCCGCCCTATCCCATCGTCATGGTCGACTTCTTGGCAGGGGCGCACAGCAGCACCGGGTTCTTGCTTCTTCTTCTTCTTCTTCTTCTTCGCCTCCTCGGCAGGCTGTTCCGGGCCGACGGGTGACGGCCACGATGGCGAGGACGACGCCTCGTATAGAGCAAGCAGCCTCGTGGCCTGTCGTGACAGGAGCTGCACCAGTGGCTCGCCGCAGCCGGCTATGTCAGGGGCACCACAATCAGCATCATTGTTGCATGCCCCCTTCCCTCCTTCTCCTCCTCCTCCTCGTCCTTCTCCTGGAGGGTTCCCCTTTCCACCTTCATCACCATCTACTGAGACCTGCTGTTGAGGCCGGAAGATGCAGTCACATTCGTCCCTGATCCCGGCCGCAGCGGAGAGACAGTGGGCGCGCAACCTTGTAGCTGCATCTGCGACAGTTGCATCTGTCACGGCGCCTGCACCTGCCATGAATGCATGTGTCGTTTCGTTTCTTTTTTCTTTTTTCTTCTTTTCTTCGTCCCTCTTCCCCCCCTTTCCCTCGGGTGCGCCGGAGATGACTGACTGGACGGGGAAGTGGTATGCGAGGAGCCGGTTCAGTTCTCCTGATTCGGCCGCGCGTGTTCCCGTTCTGGAGGTAGAAGGAAACCCTTTCCGTACTTCTTACGAACACAGTATTGGGTGTTGGGGGGGGGGGCTGTGTGACGGCTCACTGCAGCGAATCATTCAAACACTCCGTGGCTGCATGAGAAGAACGTGTGCTCCACTGATGAAAGACAAGAAGAAGAAAAAATCGAAAGTGTCAAGTTGTGGTGGGGTGGGATTGGGCATCTGGGAATAGTAAGATATGGTTGTGACAGGCGGATGATTGCAGTGCGGCTATGGTACTTCTTCGATGGTGTCCTACTGCGGATGGATGTATGGATGTATGGATAGATGGTGTGTATCAGCACATGATGGTGAGCAAGTTGTTCGATGTCTCTCTTTCTCTCTCTTCTTCCTCTTCTTGCGACTCTTACTCGTATACGATATATGTCAACCCGTCTTGCTTAAGGTGTATTGATGCTAAGACACCAAGGGTGGCAGTAGAAGTAGAGTCTGTAAGAGATTCAGTTCTGTTGGCCAGGAGTTGTTCGGCTTTATTGGGAAGTCGGAGGTTAACGGTTCATTAATGAGTGTCAACTGTTTTTCAACTGGTCAACGGTTGTTGCAACTTATTTGGAAGTTTTAGTCGTGTCTTTCGAATACTTCAGGGATCAGGCATCAATGAGGAAAAGTCCCTAGGTACCTATTATATGTACATAGTAGTGTACACTACCTCCATCAAGGCGACGTATTCCATTGGTGTCAAACTCGTGGGCGCTGACTGGGTTCAGGGGTCTTGGTTAGCTGCTGACAGGCATTAGCGAGACGGGAACAGGCCTAAGCGAGGAAGACAGCGGCGAATGGATGCTCCACATGCGGACAGGGGGTCAAGATCAATTCAACGAAGGAGGATACAAGTACTACCTCGATATATCAATATATATGTGTGTGTGTGTGTGAGTATGTGATATTAATCTAAGTCCTGAACAGGAGCACGACGACAGCTGTACCGTTTGATGATGACATCCTTTCTTCCGTCTGTCCGGACGATGTACATTCTCAACTTCAAGAGACTACCTAGGTACCCAGTAGGGGAGTATACATCCACCAAAGAAAAGTGATTCAAATTCATCGCCTGTATACTGAAGTACCCAGGTATTGTTTGCGATACCCATACACATACCTAGGTACCCCCTGTCCCAACTCGGCAGCAGATACTATCGACGGCCGGCCACCTGACGAGACCAGCACTGAGCCTATAGACGCTCCCTCATCATCAATCGTCTCATCAATATCAAACCATAATCATATTCGCTTGAGTGCATCAGAGAAATCAACTTGTACCACCCCGGGTACTCAACGCGAAGACGCACGCATGCCTGCCCATATTCACACAAAGTGCTGCCGAGATTGTGTTTTATTCTCTCTCCAGCAATCCAGTCTCACCATCCCAAAACCAAGCACGTAACGTGCCGAAACCCCTTCCAGCTCTGGTCTCTTCCCTCCTTCAGACTCGGGTCACTTTAACCCAGAGCTCTGACTGGATGAAGATGCCGGCGCTGAAGGAATTCCAGGGAGAAGGAGGGTTGAGGAGCCCAAAGTCGTACCTTCGCAGGAGCTGTGCGGAACAGAATTAGCATCGATCCTGGACCAAGATCGGGTGACAATAGTTCCAATATTGGCTTCCCAATGGGACGTTGTCCACTAGGAGACTACCCAATTGTTCGGGAAGGTTGGGGGGAAGGGGGTGGGGAGCTGCCTATAGATTGAAACTCACCTCAACGAAGATCTTGTCCAGTTCGAGTAGCGCGACAGACCTGCCCAGGCACTGCCACTTCCCGTACTTGAACACCAGCTCCCAGGTGCTGACCATGTTGCGGAGCTGCTCCTCGTCCTTGACCTCGAGCCAGCGCTCCGGCCGGAACGTCTCGGCGTCGAGCCCGTACACGCCCTTGTTGTGCTGCACCCCAAAAGCAGACCATCCGATCTCGGTGCCCTCGGGCACTGGAATCCCGCGGATGACGTCGCCCCCAGGGGGCACCACAGTTGGCATGAGGCCTGTAACCGGCGGGAACACGCGCAGCCCTTCCTTGATGACGGCCTGCAGGTAGGGGAGCGTGCGCGCCTCCCCGTCCGTGATGGGGCTCGACAGCCTGCCCGCCGCCGCCGCCGTGCGGATCTCCCGCGCCAGCTTGCGGTACACCGGGGGGGAACTCATCAGGTAGAGCATCGTGGTCCGTATGGCCGTGGCCGTCGTGTCGGACCCTGCGATGATGTTGACCAGCGCCTCGCCCTCGGCTTCTTCCGGCGTCAGCCCGTGCTTCAGGAAGGACCCGAGCATGTCCTTGCGCTCGGGCCCCTTGTATGCGAGTCTCTCGGTAACAACGTTCTTGGCGACCCTGTTTTTTGTTGCGAGACACGGGGGGTTAGCTTGTCAGCTAGAAACGGGTTGTGTGTGACGTGACGGGTCACAGAGATGGGACGGTAGTGGGGCTTGTTCTTTGGGGGGGGGGGTGTGGGAAGGCATGTGGAGGAACAGAACTTACCCGATGAACTTTCCAAAGCCGTGAGGGTCGTTCTCCGAGGGCATGAACCGTCGGAAGAGAGGGGTTTGTAGCAGCCTCGCCAGTGCAGGAAGGACTGTCACGACCATCATCGCCGGCATGCTGGCCTCAGTCCTCTCGATGTACTCGTGAACATCTGCGTCTTGGGCGAGGTGGCCAAAGTCCTTGCCGAAGGCAATATCGCCAATTATGTCGAGGGTCAGGTACTGGGCAGCCCTGGCGAAGTCCATGGGCCGGTAGATGGCTCCTTCCGAGACATAGTTGCGCTCGATGAGGCCGATGAAGGCCATAATGCCCTTGTCAATCCCTTGCTCGAGGCCTTCGTTCTCTTTGCCAGCGTACTAAATACAGGCGCAACAAGAATTAGCGGACTAGTGTCCAATGAGGAATGGGGCTGGGTACACAGCTTCTCTTACTCCTGCAGCCATTTTCGCCCTCAGGATGTTGTGCTTTTCATCGTCCCTCATGGAGATGATATTGTCACGGCTGGGGTCGAAACGGACGGCATCATAGAAGTCACCCTTCTTGTACTTAGAGCGGACGGCCCACATACGCTTCACTACCTCGGGGTCGTCTGTCACGAGGGAGTTGGGTCCGATGCGGGCGACATGACCTAGAACACACAGTTTCCAGGGTCAGCTTTCTTTTCGTGTACTTCCTTCTGCCTGGACGTTCTTCTTCTTGGAGCCTCCCCTATTTTCTTCCTTTCTTGTCCCCGCCTTCGCCCTCCACCCCGGCTCCATGTTGTTAAAGTTTCCAAATGTCTCAGGCTGCTGTGTTAGGGTAATCATCTGCATGTCTTGTCTGGTGTTTGGTGAGGAAAGGTCCCGGGAACTTGGACCCGAGTTTCTGGCCAGACGCCTCCTTACCATAGGTATCGCAAGCTGCCTTGAGAGCCAGATGCATGCTCCCACCAAGGGTGTTACGCAACATCCACCACTTGCTAAAGCCAGCCGATCGTGGACCAGGAATGTGCCTGAGACGGCGCCATGTTGTATAGATTGAGACGGAGAAGTATCCAAGCAGGCCCAGGGCCACAAGTATGACAAGGTTGGCAATGGAGAAGGCAGTAGTGGGCGCCTGCCCGGACGAGGGTAAGATACGGTCGAGCACCGCCATGGTTTGGTGACGAAGGGGGTCGAGACAAGAAGAAAACGTAGTGTGGGCGCGGGGGGGTCAGACAATGGTAGAAGGGTGAATGGTGGTGGGCCAACAGAGGAGCAAGGTAATTTAAGGTAAGCAAGAGCCGAGTGTGTGTATTGCTGGGCTCGAGGAAGGAGGTTCCGTCGACCAAGGAATAAAGGCTCGCTTATCTAGTTTGTGGTATGTAGGATCGCAAGCGAAAGGAATGAATCCGGCAGTCTGGAGACGAAACGGGGATGGGTAAAGCGAAAGGGGTAGTAGTCGCCGGTGGGTCATAGTATCATCCATGACAGTCACTGACATGGGAAGAGAGACGCTAGTGACGAGGTGAACTGGCACACAGTCTAGTGACTTGAGTGATGGAGGTGCCAAATTTTGTCAGTGGCTTCGAAGGCTTTGAAAGCCTTCGAAGCATGACCAAGTTAGTGCACAGCAAACGAGGCAGACAGGTTGTGGTCGTATTTCTGCGACGAAGACTGCTCACACGTTTTTTGTGAGGGAATTCGAAAAACCGAGTGGGCGAATAAGCGAATTCTCAACACCCCGTACCCAAGACGCACAACACTTGTGCAATACCCTGGGTATCCAGAAAATAATACTAGTTACCGGGGTTTGACCATTCAACATTGAGCCTAAAAGGTCACATATAGTTTTCATGAGGCAGAGGCCCGTCCACCCGACATACTGCGTAACACGCCACCAGAGAAGTACTGGTGGATAGGGCAGAAGTTGTTCTGATGATTAGTATCCTGATCATCCTCTTCATGAGGTGTCGAATGGTATGCAATGTGTAAAGGCAACGCTTCAGGTAGATTGTGAGGAAATCGTGCTTTAGTGCCTGGAAGAACGGACAGATGTGGCCGTCAAAAAGCTGTACCACACCTCCTTTGGGGAGGAAATGTGACCCTTCGTCGTCTCGCACCATCATGGACAAAATCAATAGATATGCAGAGTAGGCCCGGGGCTTGGAAGGCCCACATGCAGACCCATTACTGTCCCGGTTGAGTTACCACGGACCGAACACCGGAACCAGCTCAAGACTGACAAATTGCAGTCTGAGAGCAAGCCTGCAAGGCGACCCTACCACCGGATTCCGTGGGGAGAGAAGGACGATCAGCATAGATTCTCGGGGGGAAAGCTGCCGTAAGTGGATTTCCGCCGTCGGGTACGTTACTCTAGATCAAGCCGAAAGCGCAAGAAGTGATATTACCTGGGGGATGGGTTGACAGTGGCGTACATAGTATGAATTTGGGTCTCATGAACTCGGACATGGAGTCGAAGATCCTCGCCATATCATGGCTAGTATGGGACAACACCCTGTTCGGCTCGCCACAAAACTTGAGCCTCGGGATGTTCCTGGGCTTCAGGGCCCCTGGCAGCCAACAGCCAGCACATTGCCGAAGGACCTATTCCCAACAGTCAAACGTGTCAGATAATTGCCCAGTCGTGGAACTCCAATCCCACGGGCAGGGTACTGGTAACGAAGGAAGCCTTCAGAGTGGCCGGGTTTTGGATATTGCATCACGGTGCGCATGAGATGCTGGTGCCACCGTGCAGCATGCAAGGTCGCAGGTGAACGGCTGCATCGTGGCATGTTCAGGGAGCCCAAGGACGCACCTGATTGGACCTCGGGCGCTCAGACCCATGCGTTGCCTCGAATGGTCGTTCCAGGGGTGTGATCCTGGGACAAGCAAGTCATTCTTTAGTGCAGGTGCCAGGTAGGGTCTGGCTGGAAGACTGTTGGCTGGCTCTCCGAAGGAGGTGCGGCTGGTGAGGTGTCGGCATACACGGTACCATGTACTAGTATACTAGTAGAAGTATATACCAATAGAGGCATGGATCAGCTCTGTATATCACCACAGGCGGAGGAACGGTTCCCCAACAAGAAGCGGGTGTAATTGCTCAAGAAGGTTGGACGGCATGGCCGGCTTGGTATTGAAACGACGGGCAGTGAGTTGCATGGCCTACATATGTATGTTGTATGTAGGCTGACGGTACCGACGGCAATGACGGCAACGATAGGCAAGGACGGGCAATCCGTACATAGACAGGTCCATCGATATGTATGACTTGTGACCTGTCAGGTCAGTAGAGAGACTAGAGAAAGAGACCCAAGGTCTCCTTGGAGAGAAGGACAAATGTCTGGTCTGGCGTATTTCTTCCCATGGCGTGGTTTGGTGTTGCAGTTGCAGTTGCTGGGCAGAAGAAGTAACAGAGCACGGCGAGTGAGACGGCGATGAGCGAATAGAAACTCCCAGGGCAATCAGGACCAAGGTATTGTAGCTGGATAGCTGGGCAGATGGGTAGTATCTATAGGATAGAGAACAATGGGCCGTATGAGGGGGATACATAAGTATGTATGCGTGCGCGGTACCATCGCAGGACGGGGGCCACCATTAGTGGGCATTACGAGAAGAACGGTTTGTGCTTTTCACAAAACCAGCTGCATCTTAGGTTATGAAGCTGAAGAATCTTGGCATAACTTTTGCTTGGTATGGTGTGATATTGTTGTCGCTGGAGTAGGTAGGTAGTAGGGACGGGTATCTGACGACCTGATGACCTGACGACTCGGGAGAATGATCACTTCCTTGCATCCCCGATGTGCCTTGGAAATGTGACAATACTGTAGGTACTGTAAAGAGATTATGGGCCACGTCACGCAAAGAAATGACGGATGGTGGGCGATAGGCGGGAGGCGGTAGGCGGTAGGCGGTAGGCAGTTGGGCGGTGACAACTGACAAGAACGGAGTATGATAACGTACATACATAGATAGATTATGTAGGAGGCTGGGACCGACTCCTCTTCTGGAGGGCAGGAAACGAGAGAGAAGAAGAGGGAAAGACAAAGAGAGAGAGAGAGAGACAGAGGGCAAAAAAACCTGATGAAGTTGAGAAGGTACGAAAGAGTACTGTGTAAGCGGCGACCAGCGTCAACGTAAGGAAAGTGGAAGCGACCATCCTGCAATCCTAGTCCATACGTACATGCGTACATACCTTGGTACCTACCTACCCTGCTACCCCAGACCACTGAGACTAAGAAAGCAGGCTACTGTAAGGTATACGTACGATACTGACCCGTGCTGTATCATCTAATTCGCATCTTGCCCCAGGTACGGAATAGTTGATAATCACCTTAGGCAAGCCACATCCTTCAATTGGCACTCCCATTCGACTGCATACTTAGTATGCAGACCGAGTTGCGAATTGTTTCCTTTCCTTCTTCCCCTCATTTTGCAGTTCAGCCAGGCCAAGCCACGCCAAGGTTTTCCAGAGCATGTTCCAGGGGACGGACGGATGTTGTCTCTGATGACCAGAGAGAGAGTTACACAGTGTTGAGACCGCCCAGGTGCCCAGGTGGGTTTGACAGCAGGAGTATGTAGGTACTGTGGTAAGTAATCAATTCAAAGGCATTCACTTCCCGTCATGTGCCAATTTGAGGAAAAAGCAATATTGCTTACTTGAGTATCTTAAATGTTCTTCCATATACAGTACCCAGCAGGCCTGCCTGCCTGCCTGCCTAACACCTACTATATACCTAGGTAGGCCACCACTACCTAATTTATAGCCCTAACCCTGGCTGTGCCTCATCCCCGCCTCCGATGCCTCTCCACTCCTCCACTCTGTCCTCCTCCTTTGAGATTAGCTGAGGGCCCTGCATGCAGCACATCAGAACAGGTCAAGTTGAAAGTTCGACAAAGAGCTTGACTCAATCAGTCAGGTCAATCAATGCCTTTGTGAAATTACGACGTCGATTGGCATATCGAATCCCATCCTTAGGATCCTCGGACCAACAGCCCGTACCCGGCAGTCAGTAGCTTGCCGCCCCTCCCCATCACCAACCAAGAAAAGAGTGGCTCCGCTCCGGATGGTCGTCCAGACTTCAACCTCTGCCGACTTCACTTTGTCCCGTGGACTAGGTATCCGATTCCGGTCTTTCGGGTGTCTCCCGGCCGGTCTGCTTCCTTCGGCGCCGGAGAAGACGTGGGTGAGTGAGGATGGTTCAAACCCTCGTTGGAGGAGAATCTTGGAAGTCTTGAATCTGCTGGTGCTTCTTTGTAGTCAGGCCATCCCTCACTACGCTGCTTAGTCTCTCGGCAGAGTTTTGCACTTACAAGTCCCTTCCTATTCCATCTCACCTATCCATCTTACAAGTCCTCACATTGTTCATCTCCTCGTCTTCAGATTCAGCATATTATATCGGTGGTGGTTGTGACTGAGTGACCATTCATCTATCCATCCGTCCGTCCGTCCGTCCAATCTTGTCCTGAACCTCGCGGAGCAAAACCAGCGGCGCGGCACGGTACGGTACGGTACGGGTGCGGTACGGTACGCTACGGCACGGCGCCTCCCTCTCGTCTCCTCACCTTACACGATGCAACACAAGGGAGGTTGACTGAGGTTTCTCGTTGCAATAAGCACGTCACTGTTTTTATCAAAATCATCCATCCGGTTGCTGCTCTGGCCCGACGCTTGTGGTCATCCTTCGCGGTAGCAGAGAGGCACTGAGCTATCACTCTCGCTTAAGCAGCTATACGCTGACCCTTCTTGCTGATACGCTCGCCTACTTGACCCTCTGTGATACAGACCGACTCACCTGCGTCAAAACCTATCAATTCGCAGAGATCAACGGCAGAGACTTCGGCACCCTGCTTCCATCTCCTCACACAAATCCCCATTTCTCACGACTATTCATCAAACATCCTCCTGCATCCTTCAGACAGGTCATTCCCGTCCCCGCCTCCCGGGTATCCTGTCCTCCGCCCCGTCATCAAAGAAGGAAACTATCCCGGTGGCTGCCCCAGACCTGTCGGGTCAACTGGTCCTTGGTTGGTTCGGTTCGCCCACGGGAACCACCGTGGTCGTGCAACCCAACGCGTGCACCCACACATCACGCTGCACTGATGCTCTCGCCCGTTCAAGATCGTCCACGATCACCGATCTAGTCCTTTCTTGACCTTGTTTATCCTCACTCCTTCACACTCCATACATCTCGGCTCTTTTGACAGATTTGACATCTGCAGCCACCTGCCGCTCTCCTGCCACTCGCTCACTGGTCCATTTCTCCAACCCCTCTCCTTTCCTGAGCAACTCTATCACGAGGAATGTCCCACTGGCTGCCTGAGGCCCATGTTACGTCCGCTCATTTTTAGCCTTGAGTGCCACCCCTCGACCTGGAACCATTGCTCGTGGGCTTCTACCCGACATAGTCACCTGGCTGATTGAGAAGCCTGATTTCTGCCCTTTCGCCGTTCCAAGGGGGCGTGAACAGCCGCTGCTGTTCTTTTACTACGTTCATCGTACCCTTCTCCAGGCACAACTCTCTCCTTGAGCCCAGAAAACATGGCAGATACCCAGGAACACCCGTCAGTCGGCGTAGGTCACCTGGAGCCGGACAACAACAGCGACGATTTGCTTGACGATGTATGTTGAACTGGTGTCCATGCAACGAGCGCACAGCGGGATCATCTGGCGAAACATATACTGACATCGCATAATAGGATGGTCAATCCATCTTCTCCGACCCTGATTCGGCCCTCGGATCTGCAAGTGCCCCAAGTATCGTTGACCGGCTCGTCCCAGTATGCTAACATAGTCCTCGGAGCAGGACATGTCCCTCTTCTCGTCGACAGCTTCCCTTAGATCTTCTATTCTAAGGAGCATGGAGGAGAATGGTCGCAAGTATCATGGATACAAGGAAGGAAAATATGTTTTACCGGTCGACGAGGTAAGCTCCCTTCATCCTTCTTCCCTTCCTTGTCTTTTCTGATATCGCCATCGTGTGTGTATGTGTGTATGTGTGTGTGTGTGTGTGTGTGTGTGTGTGTATGTGTGTGCGCGCGTGTGGTACTCTGACTGACACTGAGTAGCAAGAACTCGACAGGCAAAGTCAGCCAAACCTATATGCCATTCTGGTGCTCAGCTAAACTCTGCTCAGTATTCCAATACGATTTGTGCCTTTTGACCTTTGACCATATCCTCTCATTCGCCCCCTTCACAAGATTGAATCGGGTTTTGGATGCTGGATGCGGCGTTGGTGAGTGTGGTCACACATTAAGCGTACCTGTAATTAGCATGGCGTTGAGCTGACAATTTGCCAGGCTATTGGGCATTGGACTTTGGTGAGCCTCTGAGACTATCCAACCGCCACTCAGCCCTATACTAACCGATGTTGGTGCTCAGCCGAGATGCACCCGGAGGCGCAAGTATGATATCTGACCTGACTTGTGACCAGGCAAGAAACACTAACTCGATACAGGTGATCGGCGTCGACCTATCGCCCATACAGCCAGCATAGTAAGGACTTACACTCTATCGACATTCTATAATACTGACCCCTTGATAGTGTTGTAAGCATCTAAGCCCCTGATCATAAGCCGACCAGAGCATAACATCCGCGTTCAGCCACCCAACGTGCAATTCGAAATCGACGATCTGGAAGAGACATGGAACTTCAGTTATCCATTCGACTACATCCACTGCCTGATGATGACCGGCGCATTCAGGGACTGGACAACTTTCTACCGACAAGCCTTCGAGTGAGCACCCTCCCCCGCAACAAGCTCTTCCCTCGAGGTGCCGCTGGCAGCAGGGCAAGGGATCACTCACAGAGACATTAGGAACCTCAACCCCGACGGCTGGCTCGAAATCCAGGACATCCAGTTCCCTTTATACTGCGACGATGAGACAATGCTGCCCCAAGGGGCCCTCAAGAGGTGGAGCGACCTGATGGTTGAGGCGGGCGAGAAGTCGGGATTCCTGCTCACGACCTGCGAGAGCGCCGGCGACATGATGCACGAGGCCGGGTTTGTCGATATCGTACGGATACCATACAAATGGCCCATCAACGAGTGGCCGCGTGAGCCAAAGTGGAAAGAGGTGGGGAGGAGGACGGCTATCAACTTCAGGGACGGGATGTCCGGCATGATGATGGCCCTGTTTACACGGTTTATGGGATGGAGCAAGGAGCAGGTTGAGGAGTTCTCCGCCCAGGTGGACAAGGAGTGGCAGGATACCCGGGTGCATGCGTATTTCAATCTTTGGGTTACCTATGGGAGGAAGGCGCGACATTGACGACACGAAAGGGTGGTTATGACTTCTCGGCGTTTTGCGTGGATTCCGGGATTGGGGCGTTTTTGAAAGTGGCCAAGGACAAAACTTACAGAGTACTTGTATTAATGATGATGAGTTGCGCAAACTAGTAATCAATCCTCCTTGAGGCGATATCTCCTAAAGCTGCCATCCACGAAGGAAGGGTGTCTCAGAGTGCACCTCTGAGGGTTTTCTCTTCTGCCGCCTCCGGTCATACAGTACATATGCTTGGAAGAACGAGAGAAGGCAAACACGGCTTGTTGATATACCTAGGTATGTCGTGAAGTCTAGGAACTCAAAACCAGTGGTACCAGATCTCGTTGTTTCGAACCATTCGTGTACTTGGTAGCCCCCAGGCTTCTGTCTGCACAAGGCCGGGGGGAGGGGTCCAATACTGTTGTAGCAAGTCCAATTCACAGATCTGGTCCTTTACACCCTCTTTTGGTTTAGACCTGTATAATGACAGTTAGTGTGATGGATCGGTGCCTTGGCCGGTCGATCGCCGGGCTCTGCCCGAATGAGGATCGGGGCTCCGGGGCCGTGTTCTCGGGAGCCCGTGCTTTTACAGCACTTGAGAGCAGGGGCAGGGGCTCCACTTGGGAGCTCACAGGGCTGGCGCTGGGCCTGCCTGGGCACCTGGGCTGGGCCATTGGTACCGGTACGTACAAGTACTACCGCTATAGTACTTCTGGTGGACCTTAGGAAAAGCGCGTCTTGCAGATGGGGACCGCGTCTGTCCACTAACACCACCACCACCAGTAAACAGCATTTGCTCCCCGGCACCACACCTATTCGCCCGTCTTTGACCCTCTTCATGTGATTTTTCATGTTTTCGTACTGTCCTTTCCCGACGCAATCATAGACTCCCTCTGCTGTCGTGTCAAGACCCAAGGCATCGTCTTCGAGCATTTTAAACAAGAGTCGACATTTCATCAGTCGCGTCGCGTCACGTCAAATCAAGTCCGTCCGTCTTGCAGTTCAAGCCTGGCCAACGCCCACCTCTTGATTCGACTTCAACAATAAACCCACGATCCGAGGCTTGTCTCGCTCCCAACGCCTCACCTCTCGTCCGAACCCGACCATTTTTACTCGAAGCCGCCTGTCTAATACGAAAACCTTATATGAAGCGGCAATGCAAATCAGGAGACGCGTCCAGCTTCGTTAATTAGCCATGTATCTGCCGCGTTCCCTCATCTCCAAGCTCTACCTGCACCTGCAAAGCACATGCCACTCCCAGTCGCCACAGGTCCTCATCCTCGTCGCCCTCGAACCCGATGCCCTCTGCGGCTGCAGGATCCTCACCCGACTCCTCAAGAACGACTACATCCCACACAAGATCCAGCCCGTCGCCGGATATGGAGACCTCGAGCGCATCGGCAGGGAGATGGTCAGCCCCCTCATGACACAGAACGGCGGGCCCGGCGGCGTCGTCATCTGTCTGGGGGTCGGCGGCATGGTGGATCTGGGCACCGTCCTCGGGCTCGAGCCCGAGGGCGAGGAGACGACGTTCGGGGGTGTCGAGGTGTGGGTCATGGACTCGCGCCGTCCCTGGAACCTGGCCAACGTGTTTGGGGGCTTCCCGCTGGAGCCGGAGACCGAGTTCGCCTCCAGCTACCAGTCCCGGACCCCCGTCGGCGTCACGGCTGGTCGGATCGATCGCGCGTATAAGCCGGGCAGGGGCGGGCTGGTGGTCTTTGATGATGGGGACATCGAGGACGAATTACGGCCGCAGAGGGACGCGTATATGGCGCTCATGGAGATGCCTGATATCGAGGACAATGGCGAGGACCTCGGTGACAGTGACTCGGAAAGTGAAATGGAGGAGGAGTCTGAAGCTGCGCCACGCCCTGGCCAGAAGCGGAAGTCCTGGTCTGATCAAGACGAGGAGGATGCTAGTGATTTTGATGACAGACCACGGCAAAGGAGAAGGAGCAATTCGGTGAGTTCAAGAACACTGCTGAACAGTGTCTAGTAGCTTGCGCTAACCAGTGGATCAGTCAACACCCATACCAGAATCACCACAGCGTCCGAGGCAACGTGGGCTGTTGTCCCTGGATCAGGCTTTGATGTCCTCACACAGCCACGATGAACATGCGCCGACTGCTGCTCAGCCTCCCAGAGGACCTTCAGCTCGTACCCTGAGGAGGCGTCTGCTTCGTCTGAGGCGGGAGCATGAGACCGTTCTGCGGGACTACTACCGCAACGGCACGGCCTACTCAGAACCAATCTCATCAATGGTCTACTCTTTGGCATCAGAACTCGGTCGCGAGGACAATGACATCCTCTGGTTGACAATTGTCGGTGTCACATCCATGGAATTATACGGGCGGTCGTCAGCCGGTGTTTCCGTACCGATGAGGAGCACCGGGTCCAAGACCGCTTCAGGATGGCTAGGCATGCGCGGCGCCCAGATCCGCCAGCTTCTACGTGACGAGGTGCGCCGGCTGAACCCCCCCGAACTCGAAAGCGCCAACGGCAGGGTCACTCCGGAAGCCGCCGGCATCATACCCACAACGGCAAGGAGTCCCGAGGACATGAGCATCCGCTTGTCTCCGGAGCCGAGGTTCCTGTTAATCAGACACTGGAGTCTCTACGATAGCATGCTGCACTCGCCCTATCTGTTCTCGCGGTTGAAGACGTACAGCGAGACTGGGCTCAAACGCCTGCACAAACTACTCGCCAAGATGGGCGTGAGCCTGGTCCAATGCAGACAGAGCTACGCGCACATGGACATAATGCTCAAGCGGGAGCTACGTTCGAAGCTGCTGAAGTACGCTTCACTCTACAACCTTGACGACATGGTGCCGACCGTGGAGACGGACGGGAAGGATCGGGGTGGCGCAAAAGACGGTTGGGGCTTTGTCAGGAGTTGGGGATGGCGCGCAACACTGAGTGCGCAGGACGTTGGCGTTGTGATAGGCGCTCTTCTTGAAGTTGGGAAACATGCTACACTTCCCAACTCCAGTACCATGGAAGGCTCCTCGCAGGTGCTCGATGACGCTGATGACCAGCTCACCGTGCAGGGCGAGGAATGGCTGCCCAGGTTCTTTGAAGCGTATGATGCGCTTGAGAAGTAAGTCAACAGAGTTCACCAATGCAGATAGCTGATCTCCATGGGTGCCCGCTAACACATAACAGCATCGAAGCACTCAAGTCCGGCCTGCCAACAGCACAGTTCCTCCACAAAGCAATATTCAACACCGGCACCGCCCTGCTGAAGAAGAAACAAATATCACACCTGCGGGCGTTCCGCATGTGCATCGTCAAGGACAGCGCAGAAGCCCCCATCTTCAACCACCCGGGCGCGCTCACCAAGCTTGCGCTCTGGATCGGCGAGGCGCTGGCGGAGCAGGAGAAGGACGCGACCGGGAAGCTGGCGCACGGCGGGCGCGGCACGCCCCTCGTCGTCGCCAGCCTCAACGAGAAGCGCGGGGTGTACGTCGTCGTGGGCACGGGCGGCGGGGGCGGCCCGGACATGGCGTTCCTGGACAAGGAGGCGGCCAAGAAGAAGGAGCAGCTCAGGCAGGACAAGGCCAAGGCCAAGGAGGAGAGCAGGCGGAACAGGCAGAAGATCAGGGACGAGAAGCGGGCTGCCAAGCGGGCGGCCAGGGAACCCGACGACCATGAAGATGAAGATGACTTTGACGATGATACCGAGTCGGAAGGCTCCGACGCGTCGGATTCCGACTCGGATTCCGACGACGAGGATGATGAGGCACGGGGCAAGAGCTTCGGCCTGAACAGGTTCGGGACGGCCTTCCAGGACGTCATCGCCGAGACGAGCGCCCGCGTCAGGATCGACAGCTTCGAGCACTGCGTCGTGGAGGTGCGGAAGGAGGACCTTTCTGGGTTCCTGGAGAGCCTGTCATCAAAGGCTGTGGTTAGCTAAGAAAAAACAGCGGGGTCACCTTGCATTTTTCTTCTTTTTTGGCTTGCTTCACATCATCATCAAGAGCTGGAAAATCCTAATCGGCAGCGGCATCGGCATCGGCACCAGGAGGAGCCAGGCGTTTTGAAGGGTCCTTTTTTGTTTTCTTGCACATTTGTTCCTCTTTGTTTATGTTGATGGAAAATGAGGGATGGGTGGCTTCGGCGGTGGTTATACACAATCGTCTGGGAGGGGGTTTTTTATTTTATTTTCTTCCCTGTAGCATGGGAGGAAGGAGGTGGGTTGTCATTGGGTAGGTAGATGGGCGCACAGGAGAACGATGAGCCGTTGTTGGGATAGGGGTGGGTGAGGGTGAAGTCATGTCATGTACAATATGACCTTCTGTCTGGAATCATCCCATTCGCTCGGATTCACTTGCTAATGAGAGTTTCTTGTTGCATGAAAGGTGGTCGATCTTACGGAGTGCTAGCCAACGCTCCCAGTGCAGGACGGCCCCTCCACAATTTCTCTCTAAGTCGAATAGCTTCGATAAGAATACTGGCCCTTGGCTGGAACTGCCCCTTCCTTGTTGAAATCACTGGTGTTTATAGGGATACAGACGTAGATGAACCATATCCCGGTGCCTTCGTAGAGTCCATTTTGGTCGGTAAACAAGCCTCGGTTTTTTGCAACACAAGGGCTATCGGTAATTGTGCATTGTCGTTGTTCGTGCAATGTCGTTACCAAGTGGATAACGAAGAAATGAAAAGAAGGAGGAAGATGGTGTCAGACCCAACACTCTGGAAAGCTAAATTCTCACGACATGCATACAGCCGAGCTGCCATCTAAGCAGGGAGGGTAACATAGTATCAACATGACCCATCAAAAGAATGGCACAGCAGGTTGATCCGGATCCACAGGGCCGGCCCTGGGGTACTTCAAAAATAGTAAACGACCAGTACCGAGTCCAGCCCTGGCCTGGGAAGACCGGCATGTTCTTGGGGAATAAGCAGGTGCTTTTATGGTTGCTGTATATAGCACACTAATCGGTGGCTCGACGAGGCTGAGAGAAAGGCCCGATGGCGCCCAAAAGAGGTCGCCCACGCCTCAATAAAGGGCTTAAAGAGGGTGGGAGGTTGGGATATATCGAAGGGGACGTTTACATATGAGATATGCAATCTCGTGCAATGGTCACACAATCAGGCGGCGCCTTTCTCTATTCCATTAAAGCCTGGGATAGATTACTCACTCAACCCAACTAATTAATTCGTCGAGGCTGTTCGAACCTACCTGATGGGAACTTGACGTCCACGACGAGCGAGGAGCATTTCTGACCCCCGACATAGAGAGATCGCTGGTCCGGGCAGCACCGTTGTCAAGGTCATCTCGTGTTCTACCACACCTCACTGGTCGAGGTACAACACCCACCCTCCCTCTCCTCTACAGTCAACAGCGTCTGGACTTTTCGAGGAGGGCAGGTTCACTCGGGTGGCCTCCGGTCCCGTGGTTGGCTGCCTGCTTGGTAGGTAGTTCGCGCCGAGGCACGGGGAGGCCTGGTGGCGATGTGCTGCTCCTTGCAAATGTCTTCGGGAAATCTTGGGATAGAGAGCTTGCAATTCGACGTGAGGGTTGCCGTGGCCGTCATGACCATGACGGCGGGTAGCTTGATTACCAAGGGTATGTATGTATGGTCTTCCCGTTCTCGACGACTGGAGGAAATGCACAGAGGCTAAGAAACATCGGGAGTGCCGAGAAGGTGCATTCACCCGAGGCTCAATCAAGGAAAGCTTCAAGTGGAATGCCGAGGAGGGTAGGAGAGATGTGGTTGTGTATGGACTAGGGATGCTGTACTTGGCAATAGTATCTTGTGTCGATGTGACAATGCGGGCGCAGTTCCTGTCCACTCAAAGTATATTAAAGCAGTATTGGTCAGTGCTCCGTAAATATTGTCTCACCTTGCCATACTCGAATAGAAAAGAGCACAGCTTTACTAACTCAGCAGTCTATAGGACGATTTACTATCAACAACCTCGGAAGACTAAACCTGTCAGACTATGTATGTACGTAACAAAGTAATTGCGTCAACGGCTAGTCTTCTGATTAGTGCAGTACCTCGGTATACTATAAACTATAAATTCAAGCCACACAGTAAACAACCAGGAACGACAAGACACATGAACAGGGACTAACAAGTAAAGTACGTACTGTACAGACAAACAGACAGACAGGGTGACAGGTACGATTAATGCTCCGACGATCTGATCTTTGACATCTGGAGGCCGCAATGATGACTTGCGTACAAGATATGTGGTGCCTGCGCGTCAACGTACACGTCAAGCCTGTCTCCAGTATCCGGGTTCCCTCACCTCACCTTATAAGGTGAGGTACGGAGGCTGAGCATTGGGATTTGGAGATTTGGGGGAGGGTCACCAGGGGGGTTAAGTAACAGTACCATGTCCATCCATGGATCTGTACTATGTAGATCCGGGATTAACCCCCCCCTTCCCCTACAGTATTACCCCTCCCCCTCCCCCCATTAAGGCCCGTGCCCCTCACCAGAGATTCGCGGGCTGAGCAGCAATCAGCACCAGCTGAACAGTAGCAACAGCAGCAGCCCACCCGCCCTGGCAGCCTGGAACATTATTTCTGGTGGACTCGAATTTAGTTGTAGTGTAAATGAGTGTACTGCACAGTATGTAGTATATGTAGCCCTGAAGCAATCACAGGGTCTCAACAACCGGTCCGATGGTTGGCTAGGCGCTACCGTATAGAAGCGTGTTAGAGGGGTCGCTGACGTACCCCTTACTGCTTACCTACTTAGGTACCTAAGTACACTACTGGGACTACCTACTGGGACTACTGTGATTACCCCGTACCCTATTATAGGTACAGTACGTACAGTAGCTGAGTAGTGCCTACTCCGGTACACTGGGTAGGCTAGGTGGGCTAGGTGGGCTAGGTAGGTACCTACCTAGGTACTTAAGTATGTAATGCACCTGCAAAAGATGGAAGGGTGTGGTTGTCCCTCTACAGTTTACTCCGTATCGTCACTGTACATACCTAGGCTATGTACTAGAGCAAGCATGAATGACTGACTGACTGACTGACCTGACTGACTGCCCAGGTGCCCAGGTGCCTAGGTGCATACACAGTACTGTAGATTACAGCCCAGAACCTGTTATAATGTTATCAAATCGCCCGCCTGCCCACTTCTCCCGCCTCCATTGAACCACCTGCATCCATCCCTAGTACATTTCATCATCCCTCCCTCCCCCAGCCTGCCAGTCCCCATTCCCAGTCCCAGTCCCGGTCCCAGTTCAAGTCCAAGTCCCAGTCCAGGTCCCAATCCCAGGTCCCAATCCCCCAGTCCCCTTACCAAAACCAGAAGAGAGAAAGAGAGAGAGAGAGAGAAGAGTCCAGGCCTGACCTGCATCCAACAACCACACGATATTCCCACTCTTGCTCCTTTTCCCTCCTTCTCAGCCTCATCCTTCTTTTTTTTTTCTTCCCTCCTCCCCTCCGCCGATCCCACCAAGTCGCTACTGCAAGGCAAAAGGAAAAAAAAGACGATCCATCCATCCGCGACCCAAGGCAACCGGAGCACGACCGATTTCCTATTCTCCGAGGTCTCGTGAAGCCTTGCCTCAACGCCAAGCGTCGCACTGCGATATAACATCACCTCAGCGCAGCTGCTACTTTTGGGGACTCCGTCGCAAATCCCCTCCCCGCTGACGCTGTCACCGACATTGACACCACCACCACCACCACCAACACCACCACAAGCCAGCGCTTAACGTGCTGGTGACGAATTACAGAACCATGGGTAAATCGTGAGTTGGAATCCTCCCCGGCATTCCAATGCGCAATACACACATACACACACACACACACACAAACACACGCACGCACGCATCGGCACCGATCTCGAGAAGACGAGCAACAGACAATCGAACGAGGCGATTCAATGTGTTCTCATCCGTTTCGATACGAGGGACTGCGTGCGGGACATCAATTACGCGGCGATTGAGACGTCCGATCCACTCGGGCCCCTCCCTTCTCGGCGCAGCCATGTCATCTCCTACGGAGTCACTCGGACATCGACGACACGCTTCCACCATGCGATTTCTCTGGAGAAACAGTCCGGCTGACCATTGCGCGCAAAACAGACAGTCCAAGCTCTCACAAGAGCAGCTGGCCGAACTGCAGAAGTCAACACACTTTGACAAGAAGGAGCTGCAACAATGGTACAAGGGTGCGCACATTCCCTCTCCCGCTTGGCGCCCATCACGCGCAAGCAATCATCACCGCGGATCAAGCCCCCGTTCCCTCCTCCTCGATCCTGCTTCACACTTTCCGCATCCCCGCTTTCGGGTCCTGGTCTCAGGCACAGGAGTGAAAGCGCGGATGTCGTGTGACCTGCACCATACCCAAAATCATACCATACCATGGCATACCACATAATACCTCTCGCGAACCTACCCTCGCCCACCCAGGAAAACACCAATACATAACCCACCCGCCGGAGAAGGGAGCAAAACGAAAGAGAGAAGAAAAAAAGGCTAACACGAGCGCGGCGCGGGCGCACGAACCCCTACAGGTTTCCTCAAAGACTGCCCCTCGGGCATGCTCACCAAGGACGAGTTCCAAAAGATTTACCGGCAGTTCTTCCCGTTCGGGGATCCGTCGAGTTTTGCAGATTATGTCTTCAATGTTTTCGACAGCGACAAGTCCGGGACCATCGACTTTAAGGAGTTCATCTGCGCGCTGAGCGTCACGTCCAGGGGCAAGATGGAGGACAAGCTCGACTGGGCGTTCCAGCTCTACGACATCGACGGCGACGGCAAGATCAGCTACGACGAGATGCTCAAGATCGTGGAGGCCATCTACAAGATGGTACGATATTTCACTTCTTCCCACCCCTTTCCCCCCTGCTTCTTTGTCGATCGATATGGAAACCAGCTGCCCCGAACGAGGAGGAGCAAAGGAAAAAGAAGACGAAAGAGAGGGAGAAAAGACCATCAAGGCTAACAGCGAGCGTTCTGCACAGGTCGGTTCTATGGTGAAGCTGCCAGAAGACGAAGATACCCCCGAGAAGCGCGTGAAGAAGATTTTCCGGATGATGGACAAGGACGAGAACGGCAGCCTGGATATGGAGGAGTTCAAGGAGGGCAGCAAACGCGACGAGACCATCGTGTCTGCCCTGTCGCTATACGATGGTCTGGTCTAGTCTAATCTTCCTTCCCCCCCCTGGCGCGCGTCTTTGTTTGGAAATGGGATGTCGAAAGGGTGCCCGGCCCGGCCTGGTGGTAAAAGGGAGCAGCAGCAGCAGCAGGGTGGAATGCCTATTGAGGAAGAGAGAGAGAGGAGGAAAGGCGTTTTATTTTCTTCCGTTACCCTGAGGAAACCTCCTTTTTAGCTTTTGGGTCTACTGTAGCAGCAAATAACATGCTTGGTGCTTTCGTCATCCCTTCCAAGGGTTCATCCGGCTGTTTGATAAGCCGCCCCCCACATCTTCCCAAATACACGTGAGACAGTCACAGTCTCCTGTGAGAGTAAATGGGCCAGAGGACATAAATTCAAGATAGATATCTTCCTCAGGTCCATTCGTTTTGCCTTTTGCCTTAACCTTTACGTCATACTAGATTATTACATGGCTATCCGGAGCTCAGCTAAACCGACACCTCTCTCTCTCCCTGTCTTATTCCCTGTCGTCCACGATCCCTCTCGTCGTGTCGTTCATGTCCAAAACGACCGATGAATACTCATTTACACCGCGCATCTAAAGAAGAAGAAGAAAACAAATATAGAAACACAACAGTGACCACCGATCAGATGACTAGGAGGAACCGTACGCCTGGTCGATCTCCTTCTTGAAGTGGCTCACAATTCCCTTCCGGTTCAGCTTCTGGGCCGCAGTCACGAATCCCTATTTTGTTGAGAAAATGGTCAGTTATCGCTCTCTCAAGTCTCTCCTTCGAGCAGTCAAGACCAAGGGTATGAAAGGGGGTCTGCTGCTGCTGTCTTGAGGGAGGGGGGGGGGTGAGGAAAAGAAACTCACATTCTGCGGTGTCCACTCCTCATCACTCAGGACGACACCCTCGATGATCTCGATTCCGGCGAGGCCGCCCGCCCGCCCGGCGGCCTGCAGCTCCTTGAGAACGACGCCCTGCAGCTTCTTGTTGTGCACCAGCTCCTCGAGCACGGAGCCCTCGATGCCGTTGGCCTCGGCGATCTTCTTGAGCGCGGGCTCGGCGGGGACGATGATGGCGATGGGCTTAGCCTTGGAGTCGTCGGCGTACACGCAGATGTTGGCGACCACGGTCGCCGACCGGTAGATGGACTCGAGCTTCTCGAGGGCGATGTACTCGCCGTTGAGCGTCTTGATCAGGTTCTTCTTGCGGTCGATGAGCTTCAGGTGCCCGTTCGAGTCCCACTCGCCGATGTCGCCCGTCTTGAACCAGCCGTCGGCGGTCAGGGATTCCGCCGTCTCCTTGTCGTTCTGGTAGTATCCCTCCATGATGCTAGGTCCACGCAGCCAGACCTCACCCTGTGGGTTGGGCTTGTTGGTGGCGTAGTAGCCGGCGTCAGGGAAGTCAACCAGCTTCGCCTCCACGGCAGCTGGCATGGCGCCAATGGACTCTGATGTCCACTCCATGGGGTTCTGCAGGCAGCCCATGGCTGTGGTCTCTGTGAGACCGTAGCCACTGATCATGGGGCAGATGGCCATGGAGAGGAATCGTTGCGTGTCCTTGGAGACAGGACCGCCACCGTTCATGCACAGCTTCAAGCGGCCACCAGTGGCCTCCTTGATCTTCTTGAACACCACAGCATCCAGGATTTCGGACCCTGGCAGGCCATAGGCCATGAGGGTGCTCTTGGCCCACAATGCACCCCAGAACAGGTTCCTGACAATCGCGCTTCCTGCGTTCACCTTGCCGATGATACCCTTCTTCACGTTCTCCCAGACAGCAGGCACACCAACCAGGACACTTGGCTTGAACTCGCGGATGTCTCCCTTGCACTTGCGCACCGAAGCATCAGAGAGGGTCTTGGGGTTGCCATAACCCATCGTTGAGCCCCAGTGTAGCGACGCGTTCTCGAAGACGAACTCCAGAATGTGAGCCAGAGGAAGATATGTCAGGACACCGTCACCTGGGCCAATGTGGGGCTGGACAACCACACTGACACCCGCGACAGCAGCAACGACGTTCCTGTGCTTCAGGGGAACGCCCTTGGGCGTGCCCGTAGATCCAGAAGTGTACATGATACAGCAAAGGTCCTCAGCATCTGGTGGCACCGGTTCGGAAGGGTTCTCCTCGCCCAATACCCTCAAGGCGTCGAAGCTGATGACCTCGACATTCGGGTATGCGGCCTTGAGCTTGTCGACGTGCTCCTTCTTGAGCTCGTTTTGGCTGTTCCAGATGACGTACTTGATCTCGGTCGCATCCTTGAGCACGTTCGTCAGGGTCGGCAGCAGGTGGGGGTCCAAGAAGATGGCCTTTGCCCTGGTGGCGACCATGGAGTGCCGCAGGCCCTCCTCGCCGAGGGTATCGTAGGCAGTGACAATAGGCATGGATTGGGAGGCGGCGCCATGCGACATGGCCAGCCAGTATGAACTCGTGGCGGCAAAGATGTGCACTCTATCCCCCGTCTCCAGGCCCAGCTTCCGCAGACCTGAACCGACCTGCAGCATGAGCTTCTCGTAATCTACGAAGCTCAGGTAGTCGTAGCCGCTCAGCTCGAAGTAGGTCCATTGCTTGTCGACCTCGCGCTCCTCGCCGTCAACCATCTTCTTCACCTTCTTTGTCTCCTGGTGGGTGCGGATGAGTTTCCGCGACCCCATACACTTTGCGTTGCCATACTTCTCAACTGATACGCGGACGAGCTCGTAGGTGGTAGAAATGTTGGGGGCGGGCTTCGCGACCAGGTCGGGAACAGACCCTGGAATTCGTCGGATGGGAGTCTCGCCTTGGACGGGCTCCTGGCCTGGGACTTCGATCGTGAAGGGCGGTTTCGTCTGGAAACGTGGTATAATAGTGGGCATGGTAGTAGTCATGGTGGGCGGTGGTGGTGGTGGGTATCACAGAGGAAAGGAGGTGGTCGGCCAAATAGATGGCAATAGTGATCACACTTGTATGTCTTTGTCTGCAAGAACAATAGACAGTGTGGATTTGGCGACAAGAAGTTTTGAAAGAAGGCAAGTTGTTGGGGAAGAATAGGAGGGTTTTCGACAGTGTTGAGCCAGCATTGTCAAGAGGAGCCTCCGGGGTGGCTCGAGCTTCCCGTAGTGTAAGTACAGACCAACTATTATGGTAAGGCCGATGTGCAGGGGGGAAAGCAATGACGTCCTGCGTCCTGGGACGAGTTTGGCCCCTTCCATGGATGAAAGTTGATGGGGATTCACTACAGGGATTGACTGCCGGTGATTTGCGGCGTTACCACCCAAAAGCACCCACGCAGCCCACGTTACGCATGTCGATACGGGACTACTTTCACGCTAATGGTAATTTAGTCCGTACAACACACTCCACTCAACCTGTTCTTGCCTAGGTAAATTCCTCTGCAGTGGAAGCATCATCATACTACCAGTCGACCTTCAACATTAATGGTTACATGCTATGTAATTTACAGTGAGTACTTGGGGCGGCAAACTGCATCTAGATCATCTTGCAGATTCACAGCCAACTCATCATCGCCAGTTTTTTGCAGTATATATACCCACCACACTTTGAGTACATACATTAGGTAGCTAAGTACCTAGGTAAGTAGTTAACTAAGTACCTAGGTAGTTCCTCGGTCCAGATTACAACCTCGGCCAGGCAACGTCTCGGCTAATAAAATTGTACAATACTTACCTGGTACGGACGCACCTCCCAGGATATCGTTGACCCGGTACATCCGCACTTACCTACCGAGTAGATACATAGGTACACATGTACCTAGGTACCTACCTAGGTACCTAGGTAGCCACACCACCTACAACTGCACCCATGGATGATCTCAGGTACCATAGGTACATAGTATACTATGGTAGGGTGCACCAGACGGAATCACACAAATAGACCTGCCTGTCGACTGCTCTTGTACGTACCCAGGTAGTTGAAAATACCTGGGTATGCTAGAGAAACTACCTAGGTAGCTAGATATTTATTATACAATGTTCGAACTTGTGTGGGTCCACGGTTGATGCTTGATGTACGAATACAAACACAACGGGCAGCTAACTCTACCCGGACAAGACATAGGCTGAGAGACCATCTCATTGGGTCCTCACCAAAGAAGGCCCATAACTCTGCTTCCGTTTGGTCAAACTCTCAATAAGATGAACTTCTCTTGATTAAGCCACTCTCCGATCACGATGACAAACATAGGGAAAATACAATCAACTTAACCGCCCTTGTCAGTACGTCCCAAGTTTAGTGTCCCCCGTCATGAGCATGTAAATATATACCTCAGATAACTGACAAAGAACCACAGTCAACCCTTCCCCCCTAGAGGGCAAGACCCGCCGAGGCCAAAAAGAATCATGGCTGCAGCTTTAGACAGCCTCCTGAGCCAGCTGGGCCCTGAGATTACAGACCATGAAGAAGGCTAGTGATGGGGTGTGTGAGTGAGGTGGACGTTTTTGGGGTGGTTGTTTCATCCAGTAGTCTGACTATCATGCTCGCTTTCCGCTTGTTACAGAGGCATTCCTGCTGTTCTCCCAGAGCATACCATCCCATGCCCTGGGCTTCATCGACTCCAAGTCCACAGCCCTGGAGGTCACCATCAACGGCCAGGACCTGACCATCACACAGTCCCCGGGTGTCCTATCGTCGAACAGGGCCGGGGGCACCACAGGAGCCGGTAGGTCATATAATCTGTCCATCCCATTCATGTATAAGCTTCAGGGTTACCGGAAAGCTAAGGACACCCATCCATCGGGTTCTTCACTGCAGTGGTATGGAAGGTCACACCCCCATTCGCCACATGGCTAGCCTCCCCGGACACAAACCTCTTCTTCAAGTCCGGCGTCCTCTCATCCACATCCACCGTCCTCGAGCTGGGCTGCGGCGTCTCGGCGCTGGTAGGCCTCGCCGTAGGCCCCCTCGTCTCCCGCTACGTCCTGTCAGACCAGCCCTACGTATCCCGGTTCGTAGAAGAAAATCTTCAACAGAACCGCCCACCACCACCATCTTCTTCAACAAGGTCGACCAACAACAATAACAGGTCCTCAAAGAACACGCGGAAGGGCAAGGACAACCCCAGCAGCAGCAGCAACAGCCGCACCACCACCACCACCACCACCCACACGTCCCCGGGAACAGGAACGGGAAACATCATCTTCCGCCCCCTGGACTGGGAGACCGACACCCCGGACTCATCCCTCGCCGCCGGCGGCGAGAACCCGAGCTCCTCGTTCGACTTCCTGGTCGCCTGCGACTGCATCTACAACGAGGCGCTCATCCCCTCCTTCACGCAGACCTGCGCCGACGTGTGCAGGCTCCGGTCATCGTCACTACCAGACGCCGGCTTCTCCTCCCCCTATGAATATGAAGAGGGCAAGGAGCAGCAGCGCCCCTGCGTGTGTGTAGTCGCACAGCAGCTGCGGGACCCGGAGGTCTTCGAGGCCTGGCTGAGGGAGTTCCGCGCCAAGGGGTTCCGCGTCTGGAGGGTCCCTGATGGGGAATTGCCGGAGGCGCTGAGGAGTACTTCGGGGTTTGTGGTGCATGTTGGTATATTACAGGGGTGAACACGGTGGGAAATATCCAGATGTAGCAATCAGTCAGAAAGTCAGAAGGGCTTGGGGATTTTTCGTACCCTATGGAGAATGAAAGGTAAACAGCAGCATCACGTTATCATCGCGCAGTGTGGGTGCAGTATGAATATTGAAGAAACATTGCAGGTTTTTTTATTTTCCTTTCCTCGTTTCCCAGGTCGCTAAGTAGATGTCCACACAGAGCCAGCCAGCTAGCCGCATGTTTTGCGGCGTAGTGGACTTGATAATAGGGCCCTTTGGCCACGCCAATAAAACAAAGATATTCCGTCATCTCGAAATTAGAGAAGTTCATCCCAGGTTCCAACCAAGCAACTCCAAAAAGCAAAACATGACAAAACTACCACTCGAGAGGCTCCTTCTTCTCCTCGCCCCTATTTGTCTTGGGGACTGGGACAGCCTTCGCCGCCAGCTTGCCACCCTGGCCCTTTCTCCTGAGGTAAGCAGTGCCGTCCAACCAGGGAGTCTCGAGAGTCATCTTCTTCTCGAACTCGGTGATCTGGGCATCCTGCTGCAGGGTCAGGCCGATATCGTCCAGGCCGTTGACCAGGCAGTGTTTCCGGAACTCCTCGACCTCGAAGCTGCAGATGGTGTTCCCATCGGCGTCCTTGACGAGCTGGTTGACCAGGTCAACCTCGATCTCCCTGCCAGCTTGTGCCTCCTTGGCGATAGCATCAAGGTGCTCCTGGTCCTTGATGGGGAGGGGCAGCATGCCGTTCTTGAAGGTGTTGTTGAAGAAGATGTCGGCGAAAGAGGGTGCAATGATACACCTGATGCCAAAGTCGTTCAGCGCCCATGGGGCGTGCTCTCGCGAGCTACCGCAACCGAAGTTGGGTCCCGTAACGACCAGGATGTTGGCTCGGCGGTAAGGCTCCTGGTTGAGGACGAAGTCGGGGTTCTCCTTTCCGTCGGGGTTGAAGCGCCACTCGTAGAACAGCGCGGTTCCCAGTCCAGTTCGCTTGATGGTCTTGAGGAACTGCTTGGGGATGATGGCATCAGTGTCGACGTTGGCCTTGTCCATAGGTGCCGCAATACCCTTCAGGGACGTGAACTTGGGGAGACCGCCAGCCGCTGCCGAAGCAGTAGTGTTGGTGTGGGGTCCGTTGTTGTCCTTGGGCACATCCGCGAGGTGCTCCCTGTCCGATTCGTCCCCTGAGATGTTTTCATCGGCATGGGCTGGCTCTGGCGCAGCCTTGAAAGCCTCGATGTGAGGGCTAGACTTGTAGTCGGCCAGAGTCCTCACGTCAGCCAGCTTGCCAGTGATCGCAGCGGCAGCGGCCATGACCGGAGACATGAGATGTGTCCTGCCCTGGGCTCCCTGGCGACCCTCGAAGTTACGGTTGCTGGTGCTTGCACAACGCTCCTGGGGAGACAGGATATCAGGGTTCATGCCGAGACACATGCTGCAACCAGCCTCACGCCATTCGAATCCGGCATCAGTGAAGATCTTGTCAAGTCCCTCCTGCTCTGCCTGCTCCTTCACAACTCCCGAGCCAGGAACAATCATGGCTCGCTTGATGTTGCTAGCGATCGTCTTGCCCTTGACGACAGTGGCGGCTGCTCGGAGATCCTCGATTCTGGAGTTGGTGCAAGAGCCAATGAAGACCTTGTCAACAACAATGTCCTGCATCGGGGTGCCGGCAGTAAGTCCCATGTATTCCAGCTTGCGACGGCCACCGGCCTTCTTGGCCTCAGTCGAGAAGGTCTCGGGGTCGGGAACAGTGCCAGTGATGGGAATGACGTCCTCAGGGCTGGTGCCCCAAGTCACAGTGGGGATGATGTCCTTGGCGTCGATGAAGACATCAATGTCGTACTTGGCATCGGGGTCGGACTGCAGGGCCTTCCAGTAGGCAACGGCCTTGTGCCACTGAGGAGAGTTGTACTTGGGTGCGAGGGGCCTTCCCTTGAGGTACTCAAAGGTGATCTCATCGGGAGCAACCATACCAGCCCTGGCGCCACCTTCGATGGACATGTTGCAAATGGACATACGGGCCTCCATGCTGAGGCTTCGGATGGCGGAACCGCAGAACTCGATAACAGCACCAGTACCACCGGCGGTTCCGATGATGCCAATGGCGTGGAGGATGATATCCTTGGAGCTGACGCCAGCAGCCAGCTCACCGTCGACCTGTATCCTCATGTTCTTGCTTCGCTTGGTGATCAGACACTGGGTAGCGAGGACATGCTCGACCTCACTGGTACCAATACCGAAAGCGAGGGATCCGAAGGCACCGTGGGTGGAGGTGTGGCTGTCACCACAGACGACGGTGGTACCTGGCAGAGTGAAGCCCTGCTCAGGGCCAATGACGTGGACAATTCCCTGTCGCTTGTCGCTGAGGCCGAAGTATGTGAGGCCAAAGTCCTTGACGTTCTCCTCGAGAGTGACGCATTGTATCCTCGAGTCGTCCTCCTCAATGAAGCTCGCAATGTCCTTCAGCGTTTTCCTGGAAGCGGTGGGAACGTTCTAAATGCTACCGTTAGCTCAAGTTTTCGGTAAAGGTACAGGCAATGCGATTTTCAACGTACGTGGTCAGTAGTGGCGAGGGTGCAGTCAGGTCTGCGAACTTTGCGTCCAGCGTTCTTCAGACCCTCGAAAGCTTGTGGTGATGTCACCTCGTGGACGAGATGCCGATCTGGAATATACTGTCAGTTTTTTATTTTATTTTTTTGCACCATGACTCTTTCATTGATGGCGAAAACATACCGATGTAAAGGAGAAGAGTGCCGTCAAGCTTCTCATCTACGATATGTGCTTGCAGCACCTTATCGTAGAGAGTCTGGGGTGCTCGTTCTGAGCCGGGCATTTTGAATGATTTGATTAAGGACTGGGGAAATGTAAGGTTGAATAGATTACAGTTACACAAAGAGCGGGATAGGGTGTGTGAGTATTCTTGGGGTATCTCAATTGATCAGTTGCAAGCCTCGTATAAGTGTAATACGCTTGAGGCGAGAAGGGTGGAAGAAGTAGGCGGGGTTTTGGGTGGTGAGGTAGTCAAGAAGGGGAAGAAAGGAACCCGGCCGAGTATTTAAGATAGACAGAAGGAAAATACTCCAACGCCCCCAAACACAATTATGAATCTTGCTTGGTCTTTAGACGGACTTGAGAATACCATCAGTGACTCTGCGTGTGCCGATGATCGGAGAAGCAAGTGAAGCTCCGGTTCACGGAACGCGGGGTGTGGGGTGTATTGGTAACTGACGTTGAGGCATTGGCTCTTGCTTGCTGTTGACAGGGGCAGGTGGGCCGTAAAAACCGGCGGGGCCGGCTACTCAGGCTGGTCAGGTCAAGCAATACTCTTGTTTTGGGACTAGCGCCAGTTGTTTATTTTGCTGTTCTGCAAGATTTAAGATCTGAGCCTCCGACTGTCCGACCTGCGGCTCACTGCCTCGTCTCATTTAGATCTAGATGCTTTTTTTTGTATCTTTTTGTACACAACTTTACAAAAAGACTTCTTGGTTGTCAAGAAACAATGAGGCTCATGAAATACAGATTATTGGCTTGATTGACCTCTCAATTAGGCCAACAATGCATCTGATGACGCGTTGCTGAGTAAAGTCAAGAAGCGGTTTTGCCAGACACTCGGGATGTAATTCGGAGTTCGGTCGCCTGAGTATGGCTGCACCGGCCGGTTCTGTGGGTCCGTCCTTCCGGGTATAACATGCAAAGTACCTGTCTGAACCCTTGGGAATTAGCAGACTTACTCTCGAAGTGGTGCTTCGAATGCCATCTCTGTTAGTGATTCTGCCTTTTGTTCCCCAATCCCAAGCAGATATATAGGTACATGTGTTCCTAGGTCTCTAACTGCCAAGGCTAAGGCTCTTGCAGCCGCTGTCCGGACTCCGGGGTCGCCAAGACGGGTACATACCTCATACCTCATAGTACCCAGGTACTTTACCGTACGTACCATAATCCAAGGTCGTACTGATGCTAGGTAGGTAGGCTTTAGGGCTGGGCAGGGCTGGACAGCCTAGGCCGCCTGGGCAGCTTGGGCAAGGTAATATCCTTCCTCCTGACAACGGCCCAGGCTAGGTGGTTTGCTAGCCAGTCTCATTACGCACCTGTGTGCTTATGAAAATGAAAGCATCGGCCTCGAATTTCTCAGAGTTTTCCCAACACGGATATTTTGGACTCCACAGCACAGAGAACATTCTTCTCGAACCTCAGGCCTTTGCCCACCTGGAGCCTTAAATGACGCCTCAAGCAAGCATGCAAGGCAAGGGATTCACCCGAGACCGTGACTCAGCATCATTAACCCGGAGGCCAATACTTGAACCCGTCCAGCCGTCCACCCGTCCTCACCCGTCCTCGCCTGATATTCTTCCCCATAGCAATTAATCTTTGCGTACCCACTGGCGCCTCCCTCGTTGACATCCGGAGCTCAAGGTGGGGACTCCGGGTAAGCCATCTACCGCTCGACCTGGTATGCAAAGAAGCCGGCAAAATGGCGACTCTTCAATCGTCAACTTTCGCGCATAGGATTGGAACTTCATCGATTCGTAATACCTACCTGAAACCAAAACCTTGTAGACTTGCCTATGGCGTGCTCTTTATTCCGATACCGCTTCAAGCTCCCTTAAAGAGCTTGGGAGCGGTTAAGGAGGATGCAGGACGGGTTCGGGCCGGAGCGCTCGTTAGGCCAGCTCCATCGTGTGATAACCAGGGGGGTAGATGGTGTATATGGGCGAGCCACCTGCCATACGTCAGGCACCTTTGCTGCTGTGAAGAACATCGAAAGTCATCAAGCCAGAGTGATCCAAACTGACGGCTGGTGACCAGGTCTCCTTAATAGAACTACCCTGCCATCTATACTATCCCCGCCTTTCCTTATCCATATACCATGATAACATATACTTCTTCCCGGGCAGCTGAGTTACCTTACCCATTTATAAAATACCTGTGATTCGTGTTGCGCGACGGGGGTCTTCTCGACTCAGCCAGGCCCTCCATATCACACTCATCAGGAAATCCAGCAAGATTCTCAACCCGCCTGGTGTTCCCATCAGCCTTCTGCAGGGGTGCACGCTCTCGCGAAGACCGGAGCTGCTTGGGAATGGTCTGGAGCGCGATGGAGTCCGAAAGGATCCAGTAGTGGTGGTGATGCGTATGGAGGCAGACCTTCCCGTCACGTACGTCTCTTGCTTTATGATAGACTGCGCCCGCGCCGTTGGCAACCACGCCATCATTTCTGACGGTCCTGAAGCCGTCTCGCTTGGCTGGTACTGAAGAGGATGTTTGCCCAGAGTCAAATGAAGGCTGCCGCGAAGCCCTGGAGAATGGGCCGGTCCTTGGGAAGTCGAGAGACGATTGCGGTGTAGATGCCGACCTGAATTCAAGAGCCGAGGAAACTGATCGTCGCCGAGTGTTGGAGGATCCTGGCCTATGGGATCTCCACTGAGATCGTTCTTCTCGTTGATCATCGCTTCGTCTACTTGGAAGGGACTGCGTGCCGTGGGACTTCTCCCAAGAATGAGAGGCATCGGCGACGGATATCGACTCTGACGGGGTGATCTCATGTGAACAAGCCGTGCTTCTTTGGCCAGGCTGCTAGCCTACCGGTTTCGGACCAACCTTGGGTGGCTTAGGTGGAGGATCCGGAGGAAACTCAGATTCGACGGGGATGAGATCGCTGTAGCTGCGCTGCGAGGACAGTGTACAGCGACTGAGGGGTGATGGCCGACTATTCGGCCCATACAGCATGGACAGGCGATCCTCGCTGGGAGCCGGGTTCCTCCTCAGGCCACTTGCAATACTGCTCAAGAGCTGCTCAGGCGTCGTGGTACCGGGCCCAAGTGCCTGCTCAAAGTACTCCTCCGAGCTACGCCTCACAGAAGGCGTGCGCAGGACCGTCTCCGTCGACACCTCACCCCGCGGCGTCGTCGCAGCGCTGCTCTGCGCAATCGGGCTCAGGTTCGGCTCGATGGCCGAGCTCCACCCGGACCTCTTCTTCGTCCACCTCACGTTGCTCCGGTGCTCTGCCCTGATCGCCTGCTTGTCCCTCTCCCACTTGCGCATCTTCTCCGCCTCCAGCTGCCGCCTGGCGCTCTCATACGACTCCCTCCTGTCCTGGACGGCCCTGGCCAGGGAGGAGAACTCGCCGGCGGAGCTGCTCGACGGGGTGAGTACGTCGAGCTCGCCCGTGGCCGGGTTGATGCCCTGCACGCCCAGGAAGTCGCCGGATTCCTTGAGGCTGCGCCGGAGGCGGCGCTTCTCGCGGCGCTCTAGGTAGAGCTGCTGCGTCCGGGAGCCGGGGGTTGCCCCTGTGCTGATGGATGGGGTCGAGGGGGGTGGCTCGATTGCCGTGTTCCATCGGACCAACTTGTCTGCGGGATTTTGCTGGCCGTAAGTGGCAGAGCCTCCTGATTTACTGGCTGGACTCGAGGCATCGTCGATGGTCTCTGAATAGTGATAGCCGCGCTTCCGGAGTGTATGACCTCGCTCGGGTTTGTTGCCGGGGAGGAGTTTCTTAAGGCTGCTTGCGAAAGACATACTATAGGTGGTGGATCACGGCTATCGTGTAAGTTGAGGCCGTTGGAAAAGTTTTGCCCAACAACTGAATCTGAGATTGATGATGGCGTATGTTGATAAGGTCGCGCCCGGAACGAAATGGGAAGCAGCGACCACTCGACCGTTTCTTCTGATGCGTCTTCCCACTCTAAGCGCTTTCTGCCCAAACATGATAACAACTACCTCCCTCCACCTCTGGGATAATCTCACCATGGTCTTCATAAGACACCTCCCTCTGGGTACCAAGCCATGTGCACCTTCAAGTAGGGTTCTACAGGTGGTGTTTTCCAGCATGCCGTGTACCTGAAGTTCGTCCTGGAGGATTGGTGGTGTTGTTTGCTGAAAATATGGATGACTGTGTGTATTGAAGGAGGCCAACATCGCCACCATGTGGCTGGACACTCACCAAATGGATGGTTTCGCAATACGTCCAGGTAAACCTCTACTACCTAATCACAGGAGGCAAATTGCTAAGGTTGAAGCCTGACAAATGATGCCAGAGAGTATTCCAGTAAACATACGCCTATGTATTCGATAAATATGCCGAAGAAGCAAACACTAGCTATGGTGACGCCGTACCAATATGCCTCCCGTCTTCCGGTTGTCCGTGCAACGCCCCCAAGATGCAGAAAATGATATGCCAATGAAAGTCGATGGTGGAAAGCCAGATGCGACCGCGAATCCATCTACCACCTAGAAGGGAATCTCTCGTAAGAATTACGATACGTGCGCACATTTGCAAAAGGGTTCTGGCTCGACTGTGACTCCTCCTCAACTTGCCCGTCCAGCTGCATGCTCGAGGATGATCCAGGGCGCTGGTTCTCCTTGACTGGACTGCTGCTCCTGCCAACCATTCGGTCGGCCAAGTCTTTCTGCTCAATGGCAGCCATATCCCGGGAGTTTCGCGGAGAAAAAGGCACACCGCCCTCGTTAATGTTGGCTGCCTTCTTCAGGGGTGACCTCGAATGGCTATATACACCAAGGCTTCCACCATAATTTGTTCCAGTGCTGGTCGCGGCGTTTGTCATTGTCGACTTCTCGAAAGGTACCGGCGTGCTGGCGGCCGGTGTACTCCGCCTCAGCGGTGATGGGCGAGGTTTGTGGATCGACTGGAATATGTCAGTCGGCCGGGATGGTTTGGTGGCCGGGGTGAAGAATTGCGGGCTGACGGAGCGGCTGGAACGCGTCTGTCCTACACTGTCGGGATCGACGTGCTTCAAGTAGTTCTGGTTTGGGTGTGTTTGGAAGCCGCGTCGGATAAGCGTGCTCGGCGTCCCTACTGCAACATCGTCATGATCGTACCCAGAATCGTCCTCTCCACATTGTATGCCGACATCTCTGACAACAGGGTGAAGGCGCGGGTGGACGAATTTGGTGTCGTATTCTCTCATGACCTCTTTCTGGATCAGCGCGGAGTCTTTGTTCTGCTGGGAAAATGCAGATTCCAGCACCAAGAGCATGGCGGACAGCGCGACTTGCTCGACGAGACACTTGAACACAGTGACACTCGGATGAGGGTCTAGTGGCGCCAACGGAAGGGCGAACATATAGATCAGCACGTGAACCGGGCTGAACAGACAAAGAAGCTGAAGAGATGCGGGCAGAGGATCCCAAAGGTGGAGCTCCCACACATCGCGTGTCTTGTCAGGATGGGCTCGCGCCTCGGCGCTCTCGCCGGCAAGTTCGCTCAAGAGCCGTAACGGGGAGGGGGCGGCCGGCGCAGACTGAACGCGCACTCGTTGCGCCGACGGCGTGCTGGCGGGTTGTTCGACATCGGCCTCGAAGAATCGGTAGGCGCGTGACCGCCAGAATGTGTAGATGAGATTCCACGTCGATAGTGCGGCCAGAAGCCATGAGAACGACGAAGCCTGGAGAAAGAACAGGGGAGTCAGCAACCACCATGGAGAATGTTGCGATCTTGTATGATGTCAAGCACTTACTATGTAGGCTAGCCAATCTGAGTCGCCAGCATCACCGAAGACGTCGTCGACATCAGTCGAATGAGCACTGTTGGCGCGCGTGATGAGGAATATGGCGTTCAGCGCAATACCAATTTCAGTACCCATGGACTTGGAACCAAGTTCCCTCGTCTCGATCTCTTCAGATATCCACAGAAACAAGTCCCACGGGTCGAGTGCCGACTTGATGCGCTCCAAGAGCGGGCGGCGGCGAACAATACGCGGCATTTCCTCCAAGGCTGAGAATAAATCCGTCTAACGTTGCATTAAAGTTGGCCACGTCCCAGTCGTCGTCGTTGGTATCGGGTCGGTTGAAAAGTGGAAGGGGGTTGTTTTGTTTACTTTCTCCTGCGCCGGGCAACGTACAATTTGGCGGGACTGATTGTGCAGGGGATGCAGCCAGGCCCTACCTACCTAGGTAGTGTAGGGAATAAAGAGTGCAGGACCACTGAACCACTGCACCTGGAACTCAACCCCCCGCATAAGGCTAATGGGTCCGTAAGAGCGGAACAAAGCGCTGAACTCCGGCAGGCTCACGATGGCAGGCGGGCCCCAAGCGCTATTATTATCATAGATTACGGCAGGCAGGTATTGATTTAGTGGCAGGACTGTGGTCAGAGCTTCCTATCGTCATTAAGCAAGCACCGGACCTCAGTGACGGCTTGCTTCTCCGGAATACACCACCCTCTCCACCACAGAGAAGTCCAAAATGTCACACGCAGACTTCAAGGACAGGCAGTTTCTTGCCGTAATCGGTGATGAGGTCAGTACATTTGTACAAAGGCTCATCGTGCTGATGCTAACCGTTTCCCCAGGATTCCGTGACCGGCCTGCTCCTAGCTGGCATTGGTGTAAGTCTCGCCCGCTTCCGCAAGCAGGAGGACAAAGCACATCTGACGGCCTTATAGCATGTCACCACAGGTGCAGACGCGCAGAAGAACTTCCTCGTGGTTGATAACAAGACCGACAATGCCACCATCGAGTCCAACTTTGACAAGTTCATCGAGCGCAAGGATATTGGCATTGTCCTGATCAACCAACACGCAAGTCACCCTTCCGCCTCCCTCTTCCCCCATCACCACCCAGAGGGAACATTATATCTGACTGCATGTGCCTGCGTAGATTGCCGACAGGATACGTCACCGCATCGATACCTACACCGCTGCCTTCCCGACCATCTTGGAGATACCAAGCAAAGATCACCCTTACGATCCCGAGAAAGACAGTGTGCTGAGGAGGGTGCGACGCCTGTTTGGAGAATAAGGTCCTGGAACAAGGGCTTATGGCGGCCGTATATGACGTGATAGAAATGGTGCGGTCAACGACGATGAACCCCTGCTCGGTATATCTTCGACTACATCGCGAAATAGTGGCGGCACGGAGACCATAACCAGGGACAGTACACCTTAGGATACTCAGCCACCTGGATGGCCGTTATCTGATCGTCTGCCCCGGGATATTATTTCGCGCAGACGACAGCCACTGAGTTTCCATAAGGGTGGGACTGCTATGCAAGATATGTCCATGATTGATCAACCAGCAACAAAGCATTCAGATAGATTCAAGTCAGGGACCAGCAATAGCGATATGTATTACCTCCGCGATTCGATTACAGGCATGGAAAATAAAGCATTCAATTTGTGCGGACAGTGGTATTAGGAAACGTAAAAGACTCAGAACGCCGGCCCATGATATGTTTCAAAGTGAGCAATGCGATCCCAACAGAAAAGGTTTCCAATCCACCACGACCAGAATCCTAACCCCGATCGCAAATCAAGTCCCCATCAATCGCATAGTGACCAGTCTTCAAGATTGTAACAGTCCCCTTATTTAGAGTTCGATCTCAGCAGTGTTGCCACCGAAGACGACTTGGGCAGTCAGGCAGGTGATCTGCTTGTCATCCTTGGTGTAGACATCGGCGAGGACAGTGTATTTTCCCTGTGTTCATTGTCAATTCGGATCACATTCAAGCCTGGCACAGTTCTCCTTACATTTGGAATCTCCTTGGGCAGTTCGACAGTCTTGGTGATGGTGATGTCGCCCTTCTTTATAGGGCACTCCATATCGACATTGTGGACTTGCTCGCAGAGGTCGGCCTTGGTGCTGATGAGACGGATCAGGCCGTACTTGACCTGGATAGCGACGTAGGCGCCCTCCTCGATGGCCTCGGCGACAGTGCCGGAGGCCTTGATGACGAGGTCCTGTCCACTAAACGCACAGAAAGTGTTAGCTTGCTACGTATGGATCATGAGTGGAGCCGGTGCACTCGTATGTTACGCACGCCTTTGGTGGGTTTGGCACGAGGTCGACCTTCTCGATAGAAAGGATGTCGTCGTCATGGGCTTTCGGGCACAGCTCGAGAGGTGAGTTGCCAGGGATCTTGAGGTCGTCGTCCACGGTGATCTGGTTGCCTCCGAAGTTCAGGCCGAAACCGGCGTGGGCGACGCCTGCGGAAAGGGCGATGAGTGCCGTTGACAGCTTCATCGTGATGATTCTGTGAGGATGGGCTGATTGTTTGTCGGGGTTTATTGGACGAACTTCAACAGTGAGACGAAGAATGAGTAAATAAGCAACCAAAGGAGCGGAAAATGTTGCGTATGATCGGCGTGTCGGTTGGGGAAAGCCGTTTGGTGATGGTGCAGACGATAGGTGAATGATACGTGCTAACGGCGGTTATCTTGGGGCAAGTCTGGGGGAGACGGGACGTCATATGGGGTCTCATGACCTTTCCTGATTTGCGGAGGCGGCTGGTGTTGAGGCCAACCCCCAGACGCGATCCAACCGCGGTCAGCCACTGAACTTAGCCTGGCCTTGGGGGTACTCAGCACAATTTAGGGCAGTCCAGGCAGGGCTCTTACAGTTAGCAGCTGTTACACATGGACGCAGCTGCACGCTGCGTCAGCCAACAACTTGTGTTATCTGATGCACTGAAAGTATAATAAGCTTCGATCTTCTATCTCTCGTCATCCTTTCAACCCCACGAGTGTTTCAAGTCGCATAACACAGCTCAACGTTGGTTCTGACACAATTTGATGATGCGCATTCCTTACTGGACGGTCTCATGATGTCGGTGGCATCTACTGACCAACTCTACATGTCTTAGAGATTTCACCACGACCGGCACCCATTGACTCCATGTGCGACCCCATGAACAACAGTCACTCAATAGCCATCTGGGCAACCGGGCATTGTTCCTGGCTACGTCCGCGGCAGCCATTGTTCCTAGCGCATTGGCGCGAACTTCAAAAGCTATAAAGATGCCCAAGAAAACCGCACTTTCACGAACCTGTCTCGTTCTCAGAGCATATACGTACAAAGCAAAGTACTTGCTTTCGGCTTACACCAGCTCGTTACAATGTGAACAAGCTGCCCCGCAACAAAAGGTCCATAAAGCTCGTCTGCTTCTTTACCTTACCCAACAAGTTGAGGAACGACTCGGCAACTGCAAGTTATCGAGATGGCTTGGGCGCAAAAGGAGAATGACATTTGGCTGCTGTCCTTTCAGTCCGATTAAGCCTGACTGCTACACCAAACCTGCGTGTTCTCCAGCTCATAGCTACCTGTGAATAGGTGAGGCTGCTTCATGAGGAATACTCAGGTACAGTATCGGGGATACTCGAAATTAGGAGCTCATAGCTCCTAAACAACGACGCTTGTCTCGCCCCAGAAGAAAACCCGAAGTGCAGAACATGATGAGCCAATACGCAATATAAAACCCCCAGTGTCACTTGCCTGATTCATAAAGTTTGGAAGGAAGAGGGTCGTTACGGCGGGGTGACCCCTGAAATCGCGGGGAATCGTCATGCAGCGATGAGCTTAACAGTGCTTTGCTAACCGGATTACAGTAGGTTCATATGAACTGAGAAACCTGGCAGCAAAGAGTGTGCAGCGTTTAGAGCACTGGCTGGCATAGACTTGTAACAATGTGGTAGGTGGCGTTTTATGAACCTTGAAACTTGAAGGTCTGGAAGCATGATATGATGTTTACGCAGTGTGCTGTTGTAGGTACTCAGGTACTGTAGCAATATGCGGACAGGGGTAGCTCTTTCAATCTCAGGCGGGCACGGATCAAGATCATCTTCAGCTTGCACCCTGTGTGCCCTGAAAACAGGGATCATGAACGTGTCTGGCATGATGACGTTGATCTCCCGGTCCTAATGTGCCCACCGTCATCTTCTATTTCAACATAGCACGTACCACTGTATCCGCTGTCCTACTCCATTCTCATACTCCGTACAAGTACCATTACAAAAATAGGAAGCTCAAATTCCCCTAGTCCTGTGCCAGTCCTAAGAACCTCTGATCACCCTTCCTTTTTGCATCTTCTGCATGTGTTGAAGCTCTGCGTCCTAACAGCAACATCATGGCGACCTTAAGGAGCCTGTATAGCTCGGATCATGCCGATCGACCCGAGTTCAACACCAACTTCAAGTTAGTTCAGTACAGTGGCACCCTACCAGGCCATCATACTGACCATCCGTAGTGTCGATTACGTCGTCCATTACCAGATCCCTCCTGAGGGTACGCACGACTTCACCCTACCTCTTCCTCCCTACAGTTCCAGGGCAAACACTAATCTTGCATGAACAGAGGCTACTCAGGCCGAAGCCAGCTTTGTGCAACTTGTCGAGGCCCTTACGGGCGTTGGACTAGCCACCGAAGTCCGTCGTGGAGACGACTCATCCCTCCTGATCTTCGTCAAGATCGCATCCGAAGACCTACTCAAGCAACAAATCTACCGATACAGAGTGCAGGATTGGCTATATGGTGTGCGCACTTCAGCCCCGAACAAGGACCTATCCTCGTACTTCGAGGATGAGCCCGTTATCGAGGCCGAGAAGTTGAGGCTCGTGTACCTCCTGATCACGAAACCGAGAAACGAAGGCGGTGCGGGTGTCACGCCCAAGACAGGCCAGTGGAAGTATGTGAAGTCGGTATTCCCACTTCACAACCATACGTTCAACCGACATTTGATCAAGCAGTTGAGCACCAAGTACTTCATCGAGGAAAGTGATATCAACGACATACGTGACAAATTCGGCGAGAAGATTGCTTTCTACTTCGCTTTCATGCAGGCCTACTTCTCGTTCTTGGTCTTCCCCGCCGCCTTTGGATTCGGTGCTTGGCTCATCCTTGGCCAGTTCTCCTGGTTCTACGCCATTGTTAACTGCTTGTGGTCTGTGGTATTCTTCGAATACTGGAAAAAGAAGGAGGTGGACCTTGCGGTTCAGTGGGGCGTACGGGGAGTCTCTCGCATCCAGCACCCTCGGACACAATTTCAGTTTGAACGAGAGGCTCAGGACCCCGTCACAGGCGAGATCGTGAAGGTTTACCCTCCGTTAAAGCGACTTCAGCGCCAGCTGCTACAGCTTCCCTTCGCCATCATCTGCTTGCTTGTTCTTGGTAGCCTCATTATCACTTGTTTCTCCATCGAGATCTTCATCTCCGAGGTTTACAATGGCCCCTTTAAGCAGTATCTCGTAAGTACCATGGTCACTGAGTGCTTGAGCATTTTGGCTAATACTGTTACAGGTCTTCTTGCCTACTGTCCTCCTGACCGTTTTCATGCCAGCACTGACTACCATTCTCACGAACCTGGCAGAAAAGTTGACCGTCCTAGAGAACTACGAGACGCAAGATTGTAAGCAACCTGTCTCCTTGCTCTAATGTCAGCGTCCGGCTCTAACATTGAATCTAGCTCATCAGGCTGCCTTTGTGCAGAAGATGTTCGTGATCAACTTCATTACGTCTTACCTGCCGATCATCCTAACAGCATTCGTCTACGTCCCCTTCGGAAAGGTGCTTGTGCCGTATCTTGACGTGTTCCATGTCACTGCTCAACATTTCACGAAGGACGGCAAGATCGCGATTCAGCCATTCGAGGTCAACCCGGATCGGTTGAAGAAGCAGATCATCTACTTCACTGTTACAGCTCAGGTCGTAAACTTCCTCCTTGAGAGTGTCGTGCCCATAATCAAGCGAAGAGTCTTCAAGGCAGTCAAGGAGGCACAGACCGACATGACGCACAAGAATGTCCAACCGCAACACAAGGACCACGAGGAGGAGGCCGCCTTCCTCCAACGTGTTCGGAACGAAGCTGAGCTGGATGAGTACGATGTGACGGTAGACTACCGTGAGATGGTGGTTCAATTTGGTATGTATTTTATCAAATTACTCGCGGATAAGCCTTTACTAACCGAACTTAGGATACTTGTCACTGTTCTCTGTGATTTGGCCACTCACTGGCTGTTCCTTCCTGGTCAACAACTGGATCGAGGCTCGATCTGACGCGATGAAGATTGCTATCAATAGCCAGAGACCGATCCCATGGAGGGCTGACTCCATCGGCCCCTGGCTGACCTCGTTGGGCTTCCTGTCATGGTTGGGCAGCTTGACGAGCGCAGCAATCGTGTTCATGTTCAACCGCGATCCTTACGGCCCCGATGGACTTCCCGCCAATATCAAGGGATGGGCATTGCTGCTCAGCATCCTGTTCGCCGAGCATATCTACCTGCTGATCCAGATTGTCGTCCGCTATGTGATTGGCAACATGGACAGCCCTGGCTTGCAAAAGGAACGCGCTGAGCGATTCGCAATGAGGAAACTCCACCTCCAGGAGACTCTGGGTGAGAGCCTCGCCGAATCTGCGGCTGGAGCGAACTTTACCGGCCCTGAGAAGATCACCAGAGAAGCTCTCGAGGAAGAGGCTCGCCGGGCCTCGATTTCGGGTTCAAAACAGGAGGCACCTGAGCAGTTGTTCTGGCAGAGACAGCGTGGGGCTGCAGAGACCATTCAGATCGGGCGAGGATATATGTCCGAGGCCGTGGCCGCCGCTGCTGCCAACAAGACCAAGGCTCAGTAATTCTCTGGTAGGCGTCACTCGCGCTCACGAAAATATGCAAATAAAATCTGGGTGCGTGAGAGACAAAAAAAAAACAGGGCGAGGAGGTAGGCTTGGCTTCATCTTGATTTTGCTTTCTGCCGGGCGTTTATAGGAGGGGGTCATCAGTGTTGTTTGTGTTCAACGGAGGATCACAACCTATATACGAGCTTCAAGGCTCCCCCAAGTAGGGCAAAACCTATGACAATTACAGTTAATGCAGCATTTTTTTTTTCTATGAAAGGAAGTCGTGAAGGCTCTCTGCCCCACTGCATGCGAGGCTACTTGCTTATTATACACCTATAATGATCTCCCGGGTCCGGTTGTCCAAAGCATAGCTCAGTCGCCCGAATAGATACTACTAACTACAGTACCTACCTGGGCAGACAATACGTGGATGCTTAATGTATGCCATGTGTTGGCTAGATGCGATACGGCACTCTTTGATATGGGTTATACTAGATATTTATGTACCAACACTGGATAGTTCTGAACAGCCCAGGTGCATTTGGGAGCCTCGGAAACGCATAACTTCTGTAACCCCTGCATATTCGGGGTCCAGATGTCCCTGTCTTGGTGTTGGGGTGGATGACTGTGGGGAAGATGGGGACCTCGGGTTAAGAAACCGCGGGGAAGACAGGGGGTTTCGTCACTTGACGGACCAACGGCTCGGCAAGAATTAACAATACCCTATCGACAGCGACCGCAAAGCCTTCCAAGGCTCTAACGGTAGGTATGTACCTATGTAGCTACCTAGGTACCTATGTACAGGTAGCCATAGGCGCACCGATCTGTCTTCCAAGTCCAGTCGGTATCGCCGTCCATTCCCGGACCATCTGGCAATATGTATTGGGCTCTTTTTGGATCTCACCTCCGGGACTTTGATTGACTACCTTTTCTCTTTTACTTCTAGCCTTTTCGTTGCTACGTTGTTCATAAATTACAGCACATCGTTGTCTGCTGCATAGCTGTACCCTCTCGGCCGAGACCTTGTTATACTCCCAGAAAAGTGTCCCACTGCCCGCCTTTTCGAGATGGCTTTGACTGGCGCCGAGGTTGCTAAGCACAGCACCCAGCAGGACTGCTGGGTAATAGTTCATGGCAAGGCATATGATGTGACGGAATTCCTGCCAGAACATCCCGGGGGCATGAAGATAATCCTCAAATACGCTGTAAGCCAGAGCGCAATGGCCCCGTCTCCCCATGGCCGCTTACTGATACCCCACACAATAGGGTAGAGATGCGACAGAAGAGTTCGATCCTATCCACCCTCCAGATACGCTGGACAAGTATCTGGATAAGTCGAAGCACCTGGGCAATGTGGACATGAACACGGTCGTCAAGGAGGTGAAGGCGGTGTCCCCAGAGGAGGAGGAGCGACAGAAGCGCATCAAGGAGATGCCGCTGCTGGAGCAGTGCTACAATCTCATGGACTTTGAGGCTGTGGCAAGGAGGATCATGAAGAAGACAGCATGGGGCTACTACTCTAGTGCAGCGGACGACGAGATTGTGAGTCCTGAGTCCACACGTGGACATAACTTCTCGAAGAGTTAACCTTGGCTGACCAGTACGCAGACACTGCGTGAGAACCACGCTGCTTTCCACAGGATATGGTTCCGGCCGCAGATCCTCGTCGACGTCGAAAAGGTGGACTTCTCCACCACCATGCTGGGCACCAAGACCGACGTCCCCTTCTACGTGACCGCCACGGCGCTGGGCAAGCTCGGCAACCCGGAGGGCGAGGTGGTGCTCACGCGCGCGGCGAGGAAGCACAACGTCGTCCAGATGATCCCGACCCTCGCGTCGTGCTCCTTCGACGAGATCATGGACGCCGCCGAGGGCGACCAGGTGCAGTGGATGCAGCTCTACGTCAACAAGGACCGGGAGATCACGCGCAGGATCGTGCAGCACGCCGAGAGGCGCGGGTGCAAGGCGCTCTTCATCACGGTGGACGCGCCGCAGCTCGGGCGGCGGGAGAAGGACATGCGCAGCAAGTTTGACGACGACCAGGGGACCAGCGTGCAGTCCGGGCAGAAGGTGGACAGCTCGCAGGGCGCGGCGCGGGCCATCTCGTCGTTCATCGACCCGTCGCTGTCGTGGAAGGACATACCCTGGTTCAAGAGCATCACCAGGATGCCCATCATCCTCAAGGGCGTGCAGCGCGCCGAGGACGTGCTGCGGGCCATCGAGGCCGGGGTGCAGGGCGTGGTGCTGTCGAACCACGGCGGGCGGCAGCTCGACTTCTCGCGGTCGGGCGTCGAGGTGCTGGCCGAGACGATGCCGCGGCTGCGGGAGCTGGGCCTGCAGGACAGGATCGAGGTGTTCATCGACGGCGGGGTGCGGCGCGCGACGGACATCATCAAGGCGCTGTGCCTGGGGGCCAAGGGCGTGGGCATCGGGCGGCCTTTCCTCTACGCCATGTCGGCGTACGGGGTCGACGGGGTCGACAGGGCGATGCAGCTCCTCAAGGACGAGATGGAGATGAACATGCGGCTGATTGGCTGCACGAGCGTCGACCAGCTCAACCCGTCGCTGGTTGACACGAGGAGTCTGTTTAATCATGGCAACGGCACGCCGCCGGATCATTTGTCGTTCTCGGCGTATGATCCGTTGGCGAACCCGCCGCAGAGGACGGCGAAGTTGTGAATGAGATCATGTTGATTTTGGATGGATGGGTAGATGAATGGATGGGCCTGTTTACCACAGAATTGTATTCATGTAAGTCCGTCGTTCATGGTGAAGTATTCTAGCCTTGTCCGGAATATGCATAGATGTTGCTGCATGAAGCAATAAATTAGTTTGAATAGCTCCACGAGGGGTCTCAAGGTGGGATAATCCCAAGTATGTACTTAAGAAGTGATATAATATTTACATATATATATATATCGTCTGTGTTCGAGTAACGTCGTGAAATGGAAATATTGTTTGATAAACCTGGAGAGGGCTTAGTCTGTAGATTAGTACACAATACCAAGGTAATCTGTACTTACAGACTTCCAAGGTTGGTATGGTACGGTTACATGGCAGCTGAGCCAAGCCCATCAGGTTTGACTCTGAGACCTGACATGCCCAAAACAGACTTTTGATTTGACGAGGCAGTAAATAAACACCAAAGGATGCTCAGGTGCACCGACATGAACGGTTGTTGGTCATGACCCCCCTTTCGTAAAGTCAGGTACTTACTCAAGTAAGTCAAAGTAGGTACCTGGACAATCGTGATGGATTGTTTTGGTACGGACCTCGGGATCCGTACACTACTAAAGTACCTCTATCTTAGAGTACTAATGTACTAAAGTAGTTTCACCTTGTGTTTGCTAGAGACTAAACTGATCCATGAATGATGACAATAGAACAGGGATTCGGTCACCTGGTTACAACTAACTTTCCCGTGTGCCTTACCTTGCTCACCCTCTTGTTGATCTAATTTCCCGGCTTTCTCTTTTCCTATTTCTCGTCTTCATTCAATTTCTCATTGTGATAATTGCCAGGTCGAGGTCGGGTTTCTTATCTGTGTGATTGATTCCCATCAGATCCACCGTTCGGAGCAGACCATAAAAAAAATAAAAATAAAACACCCCCGTTTACATATGACACCATGACGCCGTCTTAAATCATTCCCCGAAGCTGCGAGCTGCGACCGGCCACTCCGTGTTCCGTCCGCCCTTCGACCACCGACCGAAGATAGGCAGCAACCCCCCGAAGGCTGTGTGGCTGGTTCAAAACACAGAAAATATATCAGGCATCATAGACGGCTGATTTTCCTGCGACTAACATCACCCCAAAAGTTCAAGTCCAAAAGACAAATAGTCAAGCCAAGATGTCGTCCGCCCTCGAGGCGAAGATAGTCGTCCTCGGGGCCCAGGGCGTTGGCAAGACGTCACTGGTGATGCGTTACTGCAAAGGCGCATTCGACTCGTCACAGGTGACATCCACAGTCGGCGCGAGCTTCATGACGAAACGCGTCGTCGACAGTGATACCGACACGGTCGTGCGCCTACAAATATGGGACACAGGTACAGTCGCGTTGCCCGTCATCACTCCTTGCCTCCAGTTATACGCCCATCGCACAGCAATCAAGACAACAAACGAACCGCATGCTAACAAATTACCTTTTACCATATAGCCGGCCAGGAACGCTTCCGCTCTATCTCGCGACTCTACTACCGAGGCGCAAATGCCTGCATCCTCTGCTACTCCATCACCGACTCCCAAAGCTTTATAGACATGGGACAGTGGCTCACCGAACTACGTCGCAACCTACCCCACGACATCGTCCTCCACGTCGTCGGCACCAAGTCCGATGTCGTCGCCCGGGACCCCTCCAAGCGTGAGGTTCCCTTCGAACGCTGTATCGCATACGTCGCCGAGAACCTGGCCCCCGGGATGAGCTCCACGCCACCTCCGACTGCAACGCCCGGCGGACACCTGACCGCGCCGGGGAGTGGGAGCTGGGGGAACAACAACAACAACAACAACAACAATAATGGTGGTGGCAGCAGTGGCGGTGGTGGTAGCTTCTTCCCCGACTCGGCAACCCCCTCGGCCGAGCCGCGCAGCCCGACCTCAAAGCGGAGCTCGGGGTTCTGGGGCCAGGAGGTCGGCTGGGACGCGTGCCACGAGATCAGCGCCGAGTCGGGCGAGGGCGTTGAGGAGGTCTTCAGGGTGGTCACCCGGAAGCTGGTCGAGCAGAACCGGAAGATGCAGGCCGAGCTGCTGGCGGCCACGTCGACGCCCGGGCTGACACCGGCACTGGACGGCGCCGGCAGTGGCTACAACGGCGCCGGGGGGCCGGGGGGCTATTTCGACGGGGCCAACGCGAGGGGCAGCTTCAGGGTGGGGAGGGACAGGCGGTCCTGGCTGTTCTCGCCGGGCTTCCAGGTCACGCCTGGCGTTGCCGTCGAGCGAGGCGCGCAGTACCAGGACGGACAGGGGCAGCAGGACGCGCCGGACTATCAGCACCGAAAAGGAAGGAGGTGTTGCTGAGGGGATGCATTGTAAAATTACGACAACATCCGACACCCGACACCCGGCTGCGGTTTCAGCGCTGCTCGGCCCCCTGATGGGATGGATGAGTACGACACGACCATGAGACAAGGGGGTCCCATCATAATTGGACTTCCGAGAATGGGATTCGGG
>LKEA01000004.1:1691526-1723428 GCA_003795315.1 Cytospora schulzeri
GTGGATGATACGGACTCGGGGGAACGAATACATCGACGAACAAAGACGGGCCTCGACGGCCCGATGCTACGATACCCGGTTGAGACGAATTTTCTTTTGCAAACAACAACTTTTTCAAATGTCGCTTTTTTCTTTTGGTCGGTTTGGTTCGTTCGGTCTGGTCTGGCATGGTCTGGCAAGGTCTGGTCTGGTGCCGAGGCTGGGGGGACGGGCGCGGTTTTCTAATGGGAAGGAAGGCATTGCAAAGAGAGGAATCATGGCATTTCCGCATCATCGTTCTGCATTGAGCTGGTGCATTGGGGCCTTTTTGTCTTGTTTGTTTTGCCCCGGGCGTTCAGGATACGACTTTAGTATTATATACGGTAGCGCCAGCACACTTTTCTCCCTGTCAGTGTTAGGTTTATTATTGCTTTTAGGCATTGTTGTTATAATATGGAGGCTCAACCTGAGAGGCAATTGCGCTTGGAACAAATATTTGCATTGTGTCCCAGGGAAACATCACCCATTGATTACGGCGTCTTATGTGTTCCTCGGAATGCTCGGATAGATCGATGCTATCTGATGATGTCCTCCCTGGCATGGCACACTCCACTTTGCCTCACTCAACCTCGGGATAGCATCACCTATGTAGATGATGTTATCGAACGTGGTCCAGTCGGCACCCCGTTTTACGTCACTCGTACAGGGCTGGTGCCACAGGCCAAGATCGGTGACATCTCAGCCACTGCAACCCTCACCCAGATTTCCCAGATCTCATATAGGGCGCATGGTCGCAAAACTAAACGACAAGGCCTCGACGCCATCGACTGATGATCATGTCGTGTGCTAGCCTCTGGAGCCCATTGAGTGTTCGGCCAGAGACGTCACCATGCATTATTGACATCCCGACGCTCCGTATCGGGTACTGTGGTTGATGACTTACAACCAGCCCATCAATTCCCGGTGTTCCGGTCAGCCTGGGTGTAGACTGGGGATGAGGACGCTGACCCGACGACAGAGAGGTTTGCATAACAGCATGATGGGGGCTGGCTGGCGATAATTGGCAATGCTAGATAGATATGGACTTTGTTTAATTCGCATATAAGCCTCGCATCCTTTTGACGTATTGTCGCGTCGCGAACGTTGAAATCAATCTGAGACACTTTGATTACCAAAGCCTCTTATTCGTATTCGTACTCGCAGGTTAGAAGTACCTATGTATCGAGAGGGAATCCCAATTGACCAATCATGTTTGCATGTCGTCGATCATGAATACCCCACAGGGGACCTCGGGCCATCGCGGGTCATTGAAGGAACAAAGACGTCAACTGGTGGTCTCTTTTCTCCAGGTCTTCCAGAACGAAGTGGGAACCGATTTCATATATCAGCCCAGTATGGAACCATATCTTTAAGAACTAGAGGTTCACAAGACTGCTAAAACGCATGATGGTTCTTGCTCCCTACATCGGGTTTTTCTTTTTTCTTCCTTCATCCTCCTCCCTCTTCCCCGCTAGGACTACGAGCTACGGGCGCGGTCGGCCTGGCTCAGATTGCAACGTCATGCGTGTGTGAACCGCATTGGTGCACCGTCTCACAAAGGACAAAATTATGAACGGCTTTTGCCCCTGACGATGGAAATCTGGTGTACCAGCGCGCAACATTGAGCGTCGAACACAGGTCGGAAAGATGCTGTAACCGCCCGAGGAGCAAGGGGGACGGACAAAAGAGCCAATGGATGGGAATGTTCTGCAATTGGCTCTATGTCACAGCGTATTTCGAGGTGCTTTGCTGGGTATGCCTGACTTAGGGCCTGATGGGTACCTCGGTATGGATTGGACACCTAATCAGACATGATGAGATAGGTAAAAGTTGCAGGGTGCGATTAGGTATGTAATAAGAAATCTGGGGCCTCGGAAGTTTAATTTGAGTTCGGGGTGTAATCAATGTCCGGGCCGTACTTGTCCGTAGTACCAGTTGACACTACCTGGGTAGGTACCTAGGTACGTATCCATGATTGTTGCAAATAATCTGTACTGTAGTAGTAGTGTATGTGTACACAGTTCTTGACAGTTCTTTGACAGTTCAATGTTCAAGCCCGGGCCATGACCTGATGCGGATCTGAGCACTCCCGTCCCCCTTCCGGCACCTGCCATTGGTCATAGCTTCTCACTGACAGGATCTGATAGTGTAGTGTGTCTACACTAATGTATGTTATCTACATAAGTAGCTAGCTACCTCGGTATGTAAGGGTGTGGTGGCATCCATGGATCCTATAAGATGGCATCATAGCTTGGATGAGCTGGCTATCGGGAATTTTCTGGGAAATAAATTTTTCTGTTGTCGGATGGGAGGGGGGGACCCTTATTTTCCAAGGTTTTGCTAGAGAACCGTTAGCAAAGTCACTAAGGGAACAATTTAGTGTGTATAGGTACCTCGTGTTAAAAGGCTAAAGGTCCGACAAGCCCAGCATTTTTTCTTTTCTTTGACCGGATGAAGTGTACCGGACCGCCAGTACACAGTATAAACAACTCCGCAATTGACACTAGCTTGACTAGCAGTAGAAAACCCCTGCATCTGCGCGTTAAGACGATCGTCGTCGGAATTGGGTTGAGGTGGTGTGAAATCTCATTGGTAATCTACCGATCCCCTGCTGCAGCGGAGCACACTTTATCTCCAGAAAGGGCCTTTCCTTCTACCTTCGCTTATTCGCCTTCCTTGTCGGTATTAAGGTCTTCGCTCCTGGCTTTTTTTTTCTTCCCTTTCCCTGCTTCGTGTTGTGATTAGATTCCCAGCCTCTTTCCCCTCATCAGAAACCACCTGGGAACCCCCGACAACCTCGACGGTTCGTTTCTCCATCAGCGCATATCCAAGAGAGGGATTGGAACGCAAAGGCGGGAACACCCCACGCGTTTTTGCTTCTCGCGCCCCCCTCTCCCCCCTTCCACCCCAAGGAAGAGAGCCTCGAGGTTCAGTCTCAACAAATTACGAGAGTCAAACCTGCTCAATTCAGAACATAACAGCTTCCAAAGCACTCATTCGCTTCGGTGTGTGCTTGGCCCAGCATGGACGCCAACACTACCAGCTTCACCTCGCCTCTGGCAAACGCCCAGTACGGCAGCATCAACGTGCCGCCTCAGATCGAATATGTCGTGGATGCAGTCTCCCGCGCCAGCATCTGGACTGTTCTCTGGACTCTCCTGGCCATTGCCGTGGTCTATGATCAAAGTGCGTCGCCAATGCCATAAAACACGTGGTGCGACCCCTTACTAATATGTTGTGTTGCAGTCAGCTACCTCCGCAACAAGGGCTCGATCGTGGGCCCTTCCTGGAAAGCACCGTTCATTGGACCCTTCCTGCAGTCTGTGAACCCCAAGTTCGAGGAATACTATGGAAAATGGTTGAGCGGAGAGCTCAGCTGTGTTTCTGTCTTCCACAAGTATGTTTTGCCCCCACCCCTTCCCGAATCCGCTCGTTTGCGTCTTTGAAACGCGTTTTCAGGGGCTAATGTGTGCTGGCTGCTTCAGGTTCGTTGTCATTGCCTCGACTCGCGACATGTCCCGAAAGATCTTCAACTCCCCAACCTTCGTCAAGCCCTGCGTCGTCGATGCCGCTCACAAGCTCCTGGGAGCCGACAACTGGGTGTTCCTGGACGGAAAGGCACACGTTGACTTCCGCAAGGGTCTGAACGGTCTCTTCACGCGCAAGGCCCTCGAGTGCTACTTGCCCGGCCAAGAGGAGGTTTACAACCGCTACTTCAAGAGATTTGTCCAGGTCACCAAGGACGCCGGTGGCGAGGCAGTGCCTTTCATGTCTGAGTTCCGTGAAATCATCACCGCTGTGTCTCTGCGAACCTTTGTCGGCCACTACGTCTCTGACGAGGCTGTCAAGAAGATTGCGGACGACTACTACTTGATCACCGAGGCCTTGGAATTGGTCAACTTCCCCATCATCCTCCCCTACACCAAGACGTGGTACGGCAAGAAGGCCTCGGATATGGTCCTGGCCGAGTTCTCCAAGGCTGCCGCCAAGAGCAAGGTCCGCATGGCCGCTGGAGGCGAGGTGTCCTGCATCATGGATGGCTGGGTCAAGAGCATGGTGGACTCTAACAGATGGCGCGAGGCCGACGCGAAGGGCGAGAAGATGGACAAGCCGACTCCCTTCCTACGAGACTTCACCGACTACGAGATCGCACAGACCGTCTTCACCTTCCTGTTCGCATCTCAGGATGCTACCAGCAGTGCCGCTACCTGGCTGTTCCAGATCATGGCTCAGCGCCCCGACGTCCTTGACCGTGTCCGCGACGAGAACCTGAAGGCTCGCAATGGCGATATCCACGCGGCCGTGACCATGGACGACCTCGAGTCGATGACCTACACCCGTGCTGTCGTCAGGGAGCTGCTGCGATACCGACCTCCCGTATTGATGGTTCCCTACGTTGCAAAGAAGGCGTTCCCCATCAGCGACACCTACACCGTTCCCAAGGGCGCCATGGTCATTCCTACGACTTACATGGCGTTGCGTGATCCCGAAGTGTACGAGAACCCTGACGAGTTCGACCCCGAGCGGTACTACACGGGCGATGCCGAGGAGAAGGGCGCAAAGAACTGGCTGGTTTTCGGTACCGGTCCTCACTACTGTCTTGGACAGCACTACGCAATGTTCAACCTTGCCCTCATGATTGGCAAGGCGTCACTCCTCCTGGACTGGAAACACCACCCAACACCTCTGTCCGAGGAGATCAAGGTGTTTGCTACTATTTTCCCCAAGGTAAGCCGATTCTGGAACCTAATTCCAAGCTCGTGTCGACGTATATATACTAACGGACACCACAGGATGACTGCCCTTTGAGCTTCGAGGACAGGAAATGGTAGAGGAAGAAGCAACAAAAAAAAGAGGATAGAACACCCAAATGGCTCACTTGAAGCCTTCAAGGCTCAGCACATGATAGGACATGAGCTGGAATATCTAGACCTATCAGCGTGACAGGAGTACTTTAGACGCTAACGTGTCACGACTTACTTTAATACTTACTTTTAATCCTGTACATATTCATGGTCCGCTCGGTGTGGTCTTGAGAAGAAAGAGAAAAAGAAAAGAAAGAGGGACGTGATGGCCCAGACAGACAGAAGTGGTGAGCGGTGTTGGTTTATCAAAAGACAAGCAGCGTCGGTCGTTCACTTACTGATCCTTGCTACTGATAAAGTGGCCTGTATAGGATTGCAATCGTTGAAAATGAAGAAAACAAACAATTCAAATAACACCCCAATGGTAAACAAATTAAGACATGTTCGTACCAATAATGATGAACCGGCACGGTTTTATTCAAGATTGTAGACTGTAGTATGTAAGCTCGACCTCGGCTGCTCCTCGGGAGCGGGCCGCCGTTGACGACATCGGCGGGGACCGGCAGCCCCGAGCTTTTGGAGAGTGAGTGTGTGAGAGAGAGTGAAAGCTTGATGTTTGGATTGATTGCGCGCCAAACCTCCGGCATCTCCAAAAAGAACTCCGAAAGGGGGCCATCCGCTAAATCCACGCAACAGTATCTTCAGTAATTTCTTCATTGTGCCCTTCGTACCCCTTCGTCCCTTCCATCCTTCCTTCTCTCCCTCGAGGGACAGACGACGACAATAAACGTCCATTATAAAGTCAGATCTGCACTGCAACGATGGCATCCAGGCGATCGCTCACACCCGCCCTGCGTGCCCTGCGCCAGGCCGCCCAACTACAACAACAACAGCCTGGCGGAGTAGCACTATCAGCGGCGGGCCTGAGGAGGTTTAGCAGCAGCAGCAGCAGCTTCGCGGCCAGACCTGTCCTCCGGCAGAACGTCGCGGTCGTTCCCAGGCAGCAGGTGGTGGCTTCGTCTCTGCGCGCTGGGGCACGGAGGTGCTACTCCCAGCAGCAGCAGCAGCCGGCGGAGAACAAGATCTGGAACTTTGAGGAGGTATGTGTGATACGGAGCGAGCGGGCGGGCGGCAATAACGAAAACGAGAACTGGGATCTTTGAGTGGGCAATCAGGCTGACTGGGGACTTTTGTCTGTGGTATTATAGGTCCAGAAGTTGACCCAAGAGGCGAAACCTAACGTCGTGATAGTCGGTATGAAGATCCTCCCTGTCACCCTCCCTACACACACGAACACACACGTACACACTTGACGGAGCAGACCAACTGACCCTCTCCATCACAACAGACGTCCGAGAGCCAAGCGAGCTCCAGTCCACGGGCCACGTCCCCGGCGCCGTCAACATCCCCGTGGTCTCGCAGCCCGACAGCTTCCACATCAGCGAGGAGGACTTTGAGGACCGGTACGGGTACCCGCGCCCGGCGAGGGACCAGGAGGTCGTCTTCTACTGCAAGGCCGGGGTGCGGAGCCGGGCGGCCGCGGGCCTGGCGAGGGAGGCCGGCTGGGAGAAGGTGGGCGAGTACCCCGGCAGCTGGCTGGACTGGGCCGGGAAGGGGGGCAAGATTGAGAGGTGAGAGGTGAGGAGTTGTGGGTGGATGGTGGCGCAATTTTTGTTAAAAGGCGAGGTTTACATTGGGATTTGGGGGTGGAGGACGGGGAAGATATACCCGAACAAAAAAGAGGCCACTTATGGCTTGGGGATCGTCAAACCAAGAAACGAGACGGTTGTTGAGATGGAAGCTCCAAATATTTGACGCATTGCATGTGCTTTTCCCGGGCCCCAACGAACAGGCCAGCCGCCCTGAACAAAGTGAAATATACCTAGTATACATGCAATCATGGAACCTCATGACGCCCCTGATCCCAGAGTCTGCAAGTCTGTGCAATACAATATCATACCATAGCAAGCCCCCATCGGAACCTTGCCCGCTCCAACCAAGCCTAGAACGCCGGCGCACCCTCAGCCCCCTTCCCAGCATTATCATCAACACCACCGCCGCCGCCATCGACACCACTACCGGGCTGGTCATTGCTGATCAGACTGCCGTGCGCGAAGAACAGCATCTTGATGGCGACGGCCAGGGCCAGGTGCAGGACCAGGACCAGGACCAGCATCACCTTGCTCGTCTGCTTGTCGGTGGCGCTCAGGACCGGGTACAGGTTGCGCAGGAGGAAGGTGACGGACAGGCCGAAGCCGACGCCCACAAAGACCCAGTTCAGGATGCTGATCTGGCTCCAGCTGATGAGGGCCACGGGGACCCAGATCAGGTTCGAGTAGCCGTACAGCGCCCAGCACTCGAGGAGGTTGGCCGACTCGGAGCCGAAGTAGCGCAGCGCGAGGTACAGCGCCATGGGGATGAAGAGGGTGTAGCCGTAGATGAGGCCGGCGGCGCCTGTGTCGTGTGAGTATGTGTCAGCGGAGAGGACTTCCCTTTCGAGTTTTGGAGGTCTCCATGTATCATGCATGTATGTATATATTATGTACCATGTGTGGGACATTGGAAAAGGGGAGGAAGATTGTAGGGAGCACACAACGTACCACTCAACAGCTTAAAGTCATAGACAAACGGCTCCTGCCCCGTGGTCGCGAGGTACTTGCTTATAGTCCCGCCCAGGAAGAGGATAAAGACCACCGTCGTGGCGATCCAGAAGGGCCCGTACAGGTCCGGGTTCCCCTCGAGCACGTCGAGGAAGTTGGCGCGCGGGAACAGCGCCGCCCAGCACCGCTGCAGGACGGCCGAGGTGTCGACGTCAAAGAACTGCGCGTAGAAGTGTATCGACCAGAGGTAGCGCTTGCCCGAGCCCGCGCCCGACGACGAGGCCGTCGCCGGCAGGGGGAGGCCCGCGGACCCGGGGCCCTTGCGGCTCGAGGGGGTCGTCTCGGAGAAGTTGGAGTTGTGGAATTCGAGGTCGTCTTGGAGGTCGGTGTGGCCGAGGTCGCCCTGTGATTGCAATAGGGTGTTAGTCGCATGCAATGTGAATGGAGGGGTGCTACGGTCTGTTGTGAGTATTCATTGTTCAGCCAGGGTTTGGCATACCTCGTCGTCCACGTCTACGACCGCATCGTAGCCCGATCCTGACATCTTTGCGCTATGGAGTGCTGCTGCCTTTTCTGTGGAAATTTGAATGATTGGCTTGGTTTGACGATTATGAATTATTTGCTCGCGATATTGATTGAACCTGGAGAGTCGAATAGCCCAGGTAGCGTAGTTGAAAGTGTCGATGTAAGACCAGAAGTGTTGCAAAGCTCCCTTGTACTACCAGTATGGTAACAGCTGTCGCCAGCTTTCCAGTTGGAGGTTGATTACGCGCAAGGGTCCGGAGTGGACCTGAAAAAGGTACGTACTTCCCGCCGTGGTAGCCGGCGCGGCAGGCTGCCAAAGGAGGATCTTGTGATGAACAGCCTTCGCACTCCGAATTTGATGTGATTGATAGAGAATTAGATTGGCATACATGTTTCACACTTGTTTACGATTTCTTCATGTCCAAAACGACTTCATTCCAAATGCCTAGATCACAGCATGCTTAATCTTGAATGGGAGACACTCAGGAAAAAAACACCTTGACCAACTGGATTGAATTCGCATTCGTGTGATGCTATCTTCTGGGACACCTTTTACTGTCTCATCGACATTTGCGTCGTGACATTGGCTCCAATGTTCCTCATGCTGTCTCCTTGCGGTAAGACAGCATGTGCCTCATCTCCCATAGGTAGGTTCGACTTCCTTGGCCATTTTCACTTCTGTCACTGGTAATACCCATAATCGTAGACGGGATGAATGTGTTCGTGATGTGATTGATTTCCGGTAAGCACAACTTTCCATCAATGTGCTATGTAAGAACGCAAGTGACTGCTTGTATCATTGCCTTCCCATGCCAACCATTCGTGATACCAGAACCACCCAGACGCCAAAACAGGAGAATCGTTTACTTGAGCTTCTTCTTGGGGCGGAGCTGGTTGGTGTGTCCGCACTTTCGCTTTCTGCAGTTGGTGGCACGAGGAGGGAGACGGGCCTGAAGGTTCATGTTAGTCGGGGGGTTTCGGGTTGAACCGCCGAGTTGGGAGGTAGAACGTACGTAGCACTTGCGGCAGATCATCTTGTCGCAGTTGAACTTGGAGGCCAGAGCCTTCAGGGAGGGCTCAATCAGACCACCACGGAGACGGAGGACCAAGTGAAGAGTGGACTCCTGTAGCGGGTTGTCAGCATTTCCGGTTCATGTATTCACAATTTGTTGTGTCCCGCCCATATTTCAATCAATCCTCGACATAATCGATCGATCGATCGATATCTTTCGTTATTCCCATCGGGACCATTTGCACTGACCTTCTGGATGTTGTAGTCGGACAGGGTGCGGCCATCCTCGAGCTGCTTGCCGGCGAAGATCAATCGCTGCTGGTCAGGGGGGATGCCCTCCTTGTCCTGGATCTTGGACTTGACATTGTCGATGGTGTCGGAGGACTCGACCTCAAGGGTGATGGTCTTGCCCGTCAGGGTCTTCACGAAGCTGTTCGTCGTTGGGTCAGTACATTGAGTGGCAAATCGGTCGGCGGTCGCATCGCTTCGGGGGAAAATCGCTTACATCTGCACTGTTTGCGCATTTTTGTCAGTATCATTCCATTACAATAAAATAGCACGTTTCAAACAGCATATGGGCCTTAACTTACTCTTGACTGCTTCTCTTCGCAGAGGTTTGACTTTGCTGTGGGTGAAGGTGACGGTTCCAAGATCGTTGTCGGGAAGCCTGCAGGTGGAGTTGCAGCGAAAAATCGAGAGCCCTAAGCCGGGACGCACAGACCAGCCTCCCGCACGTGACACCCTTTGAGAAGACCGTCAACAGTTACTTGGTCTATGCTCCCGGGTTCATTGATCAAACCTCCCAACTTTTTGGTAATTTTCAACTTTTTATGCACGATACAAGTGATTATGGTATAGTAACAAGGAATTGTGGACTTTCTCTGCATGATTGTGGAAATAACAGTGTTTTCTCGCTACATATTCTGCTAGTATAACCCCCCTTCGAGCACAATCTCCCGGGGCAGCATCTTTCTAGATGGTCGATCATCTTTGCAGGACTTATATGCCACACATTATGGGTATATTTTGGGGCCAAGTTCATACACAATTTCGCTGTCACTGCGTTATTCGGAATTTCCGGACTCATCCGCCTCCTGCACAACTTTCCTCTCATGTACGCTCCATCGATGTACCCGCACCTCCAAAGCCTGCACGGCCTTTACCAGTTTTCCAAATGAAAGTCCAGACAACTCCGCCGCCTTCCCGTAGAATGCCTGCGCGATCTCAGGCATTTCCTCAGCAGAGCGATAGACTGCATGATCCTCCCCGGCCCTCTTGGCCCATCCGCCTTGTTCTGGTTTTACGGACTTGACAAAGCTCTGCGCCGTCTTCAAGCGCTCATCGACTTCTTCCTCCGTCAGCTCCTTTCTGAGGTTTTGGCGACGTCGACCTGCTAATGGGAACAGCTCCCTGAGCTCTAGTGTCTCTGTGCCCGTCTTGATCTGTGTTTCCTCATACCAGTCGAGGTAGTCGTCGATCTTCCTATCACTAATCGTCCAGGCGTCATCGGGTTGTAATTTGTTGATATCACGCCTTTCAAGTCCCTCAGAAGACTCATCCCTCATGAGCTGCCTCCACTTGTTCCAGTCGATCTGTATTGATGTTGGATCTCGGTAGCTGACGGGAGGTCTCTCCTCACCGTCGAAAGGGTAGAGAAGTTTTGTGGCAAATACCACACAGGATATAAGGAGGATATCTGGGTGGTCGAGCAACTTGAATCGCTTTCTTCTCATGTTGAACGCGAACTCGACATGTAAGAGCCTAGTCATTGCACGAACGTGGACGTAAACCTCCGCTGAAAGTATGTCAGTCAAGCCCTGTTTTGATGGGACGAGTAAATTGAACGTACCTGGCAACGCGAGCTCCCTCAGATAGTGTAGAAGAAGCAAAGGCGTATTCAGCGGTGGGAATACCATATCGTAGTTCAGATGGTACTCCAAGATGAGTTCCAAAACCGCCTGATGCAGCTCCCCACCCTGAAACGACGTGTGCTTGACCATGAGGGCTCTATGGTACGCACCAGGTAACCTGACCGTCATCTCGCTGGGCACTTCGTCGAAGGCCCCGAGGAAGAGCAACTGGTCATTCTTGGCCCAGTTGTAGATGTGTCCCACCCGCACCGGCAGACTCAGAGACAGACATCCCAAATAACAGAGAGCAAGACAGTGAAACAAGCCTGGAAGATTCCAATCCTGTCCCGGCTCCGACGTCCAGCTCCTTGCCCTGCTGGCAGTCGTCCTCGTCGTAGCCGTCGAGGCATCACTCTCACTCCCCGCCTGCGAGCTGAACAGCTCCGTCCCAGAGTCCAATCCCGACTCTGCCCCGGACTCGGCATCAGTCTCGTCCGTGGCCCTCCTCAGCCCCGCGAAGTTGCGGATACGCAGGTCCCAGAGGTCGCGCACGACGGTCTCCAGCTCCGGGGGCAGCTTCTGCTCGTGGACCAGCCACCAGGCCTGCTTGCGGAGCACGAGCTGGAGGCACTCCAGGTACAGCTCCCTGGCGGCGTTGCCGGAGAGGTGCCGCGCTGCCTTCTCCCTGGCCTCCCGCTGCTTACGCGCGACCTTGCCTTTTACCTGGCCAAAGTTGTCGTCGTCGTCATTGTCGACCTCAATGTAGCCCTTGATATCTCGGTGTTAGCACATGAAGAACGGCACCGCTTCTTCTCGTTGATCAACTACTCACCTCAATGCGATGGCCGTTTTGGCAGTATCTGAAACCGCTCTCTGCGTACCATCGTTTCGCCCGGCACTCATCACAGCGCTCACCAAAAGGGAACCTGTGAAGTTCTTTGCCTTTCCTACGGCCAGTCATTTTCTCGGTGTTGTGGGCAAGTTGTTGAGCAGAAGGGAAGATTGGCAAATGCCCAGATCTTTGGTGTCGGTAGATCATGCGCGGCTACACCCGAGGCCGTTCGACTATTGTTCGATTGGTTTTCCATGTCACAAGTTGGGAAAGAAGTATGGTGACTCTTTTCATTTACACGGGCAATTACAGTTGTCTTAGAAAAATAACAGGAGCCTCGACTTTGGCATCACTATTTGCCAATTGCTTGCTATCTATACTCTATCCATACGTCGATCCTTCGATCGACCACCCCAATTGATTACGGAACCCTTGCGGGGTGAGCGTTTTCCCCAATTGCTTGTTCCGCTAGCAAAATCTTGTAGACCTATACGGCCAGCAGAGCAGACAAGCTTGCAAGCTTGTAGGATGGATAGCTACCTAGTTACATACGTACGTAGGGATGCTGATAACAAAGAGGCATATGGCCCGTAGGTGACGGGCATATTCAATATCACAAATCACCAGCAGGCACATATGCATTGTTCGCACCGAGGCTCCTTCATTTCTAGTGGACATCTCTATTACGCACAGGCACCATGATTTTTTTTCCGGACCAGAACCTCAAGGTTCCAGTACAAAGTAGATGGGTAAACCGCAGATTGGATTTCGCGCAAGCCCGTGTAACACGTGCTATCAAATAAAACCATAAAGTCCATCGACCAGAGAAAGATGAAGGGCAGGCCAAAGATATGTCAAGATGAGGTATCCTCAACATGGCTTGCCACAACCGATCGTCCAGCTAAAATGCGCTACTGTTCAAAAACCGGTCATTCCCCCGAAGTCATTGTCGCATTTGAGACCCTTTACTGCTTGGGAGCCTCCTTGGCCTCAACGGCAGCCTCCTCACCCATAGCGGTCAGGATGACAACGTCTGAAAGGTAATGGTCAGCATATAAATCCAATTGTGTATCGGGTATCTCGGGAAGACTCACTGGTGTCCTTCTCCTCAGTCTTGAAAAGACGGATGATCTTCTCGCCAATCTCACCGTCGGGAACCTTGACATCATCCTTGGTGTCACCATCATCGGTCATGAGGGAAAGGAAGTCGTCGTCGGAGATGTCGAGCTAGAAATACGTTGTTAGAACACGGCACTAGACAAAAGTAATAGTGGAGGCCGACTTACCAGCTGGTACTCGCGACGGGAGACGTTGGGGACATCCATGTTGTGGGTGGAGGGGCAGAGATCCTCAAGCTTCTTGCCAGTGAAGATATCGATGGCAACCAAGTGAACCTTGGCGTGACCGTGCTTGCCAGTCTTGGAGGTAGACATGTCGACGATCTTGCAAGGGCGGTTCTTGATGCAGACGAAGCCGTTCTTTCGGAGGGCAGAGCATTGCATGGGGAAGGTCAGCGACGCACCGGCGTCAGCCGAGTCGAAGGTGTGCTCATGCTGGAGAAGAAAGTACTGTTAGCTACGAAGAAACGGCCAAGCTGTGACTGATGATGGGGCGAGGGCATCATGGTAGTGCCTGATTTGCGAATGCGGGGTGGGTGTTTGCGCCCGCCACACAGCAATAGAGACGTAAAAATCCAACGGAATGCATACCTGGGCGTCGTTGTTGTCGGCCATTTTGATGAATTCGACGGATGAAACGGTCTGGTGGATTAAAAAAAGGGAGGGGAAGAGATGCGACAATGCTCAAGAGATGTCTCCAAAAGAAAGGAAAGGGTTTTGTGGTGGTTGAGGATGAAAATTGCGGGTAGAAATTTCGGTGCAGGTGGAGGGGAAGCCACGGTGACTGCCGCTTAGGTTCCCAGTTTTTGGCAGCCGCCTCATTGGCAGCGCCCTGGGCGCCTAGAATTGGGCATCTACAGATCCCGAACAGAAGGTCCAGACCACTTTGCGGGTGCTACTAACAGAGATCGGGCGAAACATGGCAGATCGGTTGTTAGGTGCACGGTTCGCTATTTCAAATATAAAGATAACCTCGGAACCCTGAGGGAAACTGGGCCCCTGTTTTCTTCCCTCCGAGGCAACCCATAGGCCATTGCCTACCTGCCTAGCTAAGATACCTCCTAGGTAGTATTGAATGATACTCTTGTCACTCATACAGCACGCATACACTTACAGCATGATATCCTATACGATCCATGGATACTACCTTAGTAGGTACCTAGGTACCTATGAGCCCTGTGGGACACCTAGATACACGACTTTTCATTGCCACCGCTTTAGCTCCCCGACCCTCGATCTGATCTCTAGGTCGTAAACAATACTCGTTGGCTCGGCTACTTCACTTATGATATGTAGGTAATCGCATGTCTCAATCAAATCATGTATTTTTCCCAGCATAGGCCGCAAGGTGGTTTCATTCCTTGCGACGGGGAGATCTGCTGCCGTATAATTAAGTGCTGGCGTTGACCCCACCATGACTTACAGATTTAGGTATACAGATCCCTGCGAGTGCCCCTCACCAAAAAATATGTTAGAACTCCGATAAGATTTCCAATCGTCCTGTACCACGCCACACCACTTACCCTTGGAAGTTCACCAAAACAGTCCACCTCACAAATTCCCTATTTATTACCAGCAACTTGGCTTGGTCAGAACAATATGGCTTCCGATACCGTCGATCCTACGATCAAGAGCCTGCGCGAGTCGCTTTGCTCCGAGGCTACCCCGTTGCCCGTGCGGTTTCGCGCCCTCTTCTCGTTGAAGCACCTGGCCACCCAGCCGCAAGATGCCAACGCCGAGGCGGCTATGGATGCGATCGCGGCCGCGTTCGCTTCTCCCTCCGCCCTTCTGAAACACGAGCTGGCATACTGTCTAGGCCAGACTCGTAGTCTCCATGCCGTGCCACCGCTGCGCAAATGTCTGGCCGATCTCGTGGAGGACCCCATGGTTCGCCATGAGGCTGCCGAGGCTCTGGGCGCCATCGGACACGATAGCAACCTGGAGATCCTACGTGAATACAGGGATCGAAAGGGAGAGAACGTTGCTGTTAAGGAGACCTGTGAGATTGCCATTGGCAGAATAGAGTGGGAGAATTCGGAGGAGAAGAAGCAAGAGAAGTTGCGCCAAAGGTAAGCTGCTTCCACTGTCCTTCTACTTTGATAGTGAACTGACTGTTCTAACCTTCGCCAGCGACTTCGCCTCCATCGACCCTGCCCCACCAACGGCCGAGTCCAAGAAGACGGTTGAAGAGCTTGGAAACGAGTTGATGGACACAAACGTCCCCCTGTTCGTGCGGTACCGAGCCATGTTCGCACTTCGAGACCTTGCCTCACCTCCCGATCTGCCGACCGCTGTCCCTGCCGTTCAAGCCCTTGCCCGCGGCTTCGACGATCCCTCCGATCTGTTCCGCCACGAGATCGCATTCGTCTTCGGCCAATTAAGCCACCCGGCTTCCATCCCCGCTCTTACATCTGCACTTAGCAATATGAATGAGGTCAGCATGGTGAGGCACGAGGCTGCTGAAGCTCTTGGGAGCCTTGGTGAAGAGGAGGGCGTTGAGGATACCCTTAAGGGCTTCCTCAAGGATGAGGATAAAGTCGTCCGTGAGAGCGTCATGGTTGCTTTGGACATGGCCGAATTTGAGAAGGGAGAGCAGATAGAATATGCGCTTATCCCTGAAGTTGCAAGCACCGCAGCTTAGACTACCTAAGTAGCTTCGGCAAGAAGGCACGATTTCATGATGCGGCGTTCAGGTTCGGGGGAAGGAAAAGTTATCATTTCTGGGTATCATATTGATGAATCGCGGAGAAATAGATGGCCTTGAAGAACAAGTCCCATGCGAGAGAGACTGTTTATGTTTGCCGATCCATCTGAAACGAGTTAGCAATAGACTGGGTGGAAAGGTGCCTCCAGTAACACTCACAAGACAGCGAAATGTGTAACAATGGAAACTTGCAACTTTTGCTTGTATGCGTAGTGAACGCACACTGCAAATGCTGGAACTCAGTTGTTCTCGCTCCATCTGGTTTTGGTCAGTAATGTGACATGACAACAAGCCAACAGGAAAGGACGACATACTTGAAGCCACAATCGCAAGTGAAGAAAATTGTCGAACCCTCATCTGCACTGCGAAGCTGCACAGCGGAGAACTTGACTTCTGTTCTTCCACACTTGGGACAGACCTGGTTCGTCCTCGCCTCCGTGTTCACCTCATGACGCTTGAACGTCTGAACGGTGGACAACTTCTGGCGCAGATACGAGGGGAAATCAGAAGGCTTTGACTTGGTCACAATGGTATTTGATGCCGCATCTGGATGAGCCTGGTCAGCCAAAACAATTCTCTTCTTTTTCTCCATTGACTGTCTCACTGACCTTGATTCTCAGCACCGCAGCACTCGCACTGCAGAATATTCTTTGAGCTGCCCTTAGATGCAGGCAAGAGATTTCCACAATCAGTGCAAAAGACGAGGGACCCAATAGCAGCCATTTTCGTTGTTTGTTGCGTGTCGTTTTGGAAAGAAACTTTACTTTAGGTGTGGTATTATAGAGCGGGAAGTCACTTCTCCTTCAATGAGATGCAGCAAAGAGCCTTCAATCTCACCTGAATTTTTCTGCTGCAAGGGAACTGCAGGGACAGGGGCATAGTGCCAAAGCTCGAAAATCCGGGGCTTATCGATAAGAAATTCCCAATGAGGAATGACCACCTCCAAGTGCTGCTAAAACACTGGGGCCCATATCCACCTGCCCTGTGGCAGGCAGCTGCGTACATATGTATGTATGGGACGGACCTTCCCATTATCCAAGCTTCAATGGTAAGGCTGTGGATTGTCCATCACTATTCATTCACTCTTTACCTTCCAACAACAATAACCAACCTCATCGAACTGGCCAGCTACCGACTTGGGACCCCAGATCCCCGCTGTGCGAACCCGTTTTCATGCCAATACCTCTTTGCAATCGAATGTGAGACCAACGACTACTAGCGACAACGGCTTGGCTCTTCCGGCCGCATCACGAGGAGCACCCTTGAGGACCTGTATGGCCATTGCCATGAAGCTCGGATAACTCTCAACATGGCGCATCCAGGGCCGTACAATCCCAATGGTGCGCAGAATGGCATCGCGCCGTCTGCGCCACCGTCTGGTTCTCACCCCAGGTTCTCGCGCCCATTTACCCTCCAGGAGGCCCTTCCATATTCCCCGTTTACCTCGGTCATTCCTTTCGAGTCTGGTAAGTGGCCCTGGAGTTCTTCCTAAACCCTCTCAGCCCAGCTGATCTAGTACCAGATATAATACCTACTCCTAATCTCGGTGCTGGGCCTTCCTCCTCCCGCTTAGCCGACCTCGTCCCTCGACATGACTTCGACAACCTGAACAAGGAGGCCGCGAATCCCTCTTCCACATCGAGGCGCTTGGAGCAGAGCCTGGAGCATGTACAGAATCTACTGAGCCCAAGCGGGATGGCGCAATTGTAAGAATGGTCTGGGAACAAGTCGGGGCGCATTTGTTGACTTGGTTATAGCAATTTCAAGACTGGCGCTAAAGTCGCAACGTCAAGTGCTCCCACGACGAGTCTTGCTGCGAATCTGTCGCCGTTCACGAGGATGATTCTAGAAAAGACCTCTGTTTCCTACGGATTTTCGACACCAGGAACCTCAGCTGCTATGTCCTCGGGCAGCCAACATACCTCGAAGACTTCTGTGTCGGCAAAACCGCAGCGACCCGCAAACCGGCCTCACGAATCATTGAATATTCAAAGCAATACTGGAACTGCGGATCAGACTCCTGGAAATAATGAGCCGCAGTTCGCAGTATTTATACCAACCAAGAAGCAGTATGAAGCTGCGGCGGCAGTTGCCCCCTCTACAAGCAGCACACAGGCGAACCCGCCCAACCATCAACGCCCGACTACACCACCGCCCGTGGTAAATGATTCTGGAGAAAGTGCCGAGCTACCGTCAGAGGTGCAATCACATTCGGTTCCTGGTCCTCACACAGCTGGAACATTTTCTATCGAGCTGCCTCCTGCTCCATCCTTCAACAAGGAGGAATATGTGGAGGTCCCTGATGAACCTGACGAGCCTTCCAACCTGTCGATCAGAAAGCGCAAGCGAGACGAGTATGCGGATGGTCAAGATGTGTACGGGGCAAGCCGCGACCAGAGACAGAGGGCCGACTCGGCCTTTCACCAGCTTCGTCGCTGCTTTATGGAGATTTTTGACGCGGAAGACAATGTTGCTACAACACATTCTGACACAAATCCACTGGTCTCCCTTAATTCGCACCAAGAGCCATCCATGACCGCGACAGCCCATCAGAAGCTACAACCCCTTCTCCAGAGCGCGATTTCCCTCGGCTGTTTTGTTCACATTCCCGTGGATGAACTTCTGCGTGTGCAACATCTCAGCGACGGTGCACTGAAGCAAGTACAAGATGCTGACCTCAAGGTAGACGAGAGCTGGGGCGAATCAGACGCACAGATATGGGCCCAGCAGCTTCAAGACGTGGATACGGCTCTGAGAGCCGCCCGGACGGTTTTGCGGACAATGTCTGCCGGACGCGAAGACAAGCAGCTTTACTCAGAAGACATCATACAGGGTTGCCTGAATCTCTTCAGGGAAGTTACGGACAGCATTATAGTGCCTCTGACTGAGAAGGTCCGGCGTTACGGTATCATGAAAGAGGAAAACAAGGGGAACAAGGACAAGAAGGACAGCAGCAAAGACCTCTTCGAGAAACTCGTTCCGCACAAGAAAATGGTCCAGACCGTATTCACGAGCTTCACCCGCCTCTATTCCGTGTTGACGACCCTGCTCTCCAGCGTTGAACTTTCCGAGTCTGTGGTAACTGCGTTGGAGACGATCTCATCGAACCTCATATTCGTTGAGAATGCGTCTACAGATCGTGATTCCGTGGTCGGAATTCAGAAATTTGACGGCATACGCTTGGTTGCAATGGACATGTTGTCACAGATCTTCCTGAAAAACCCCCAGAGTCGAAACGGCATCGTTGATGACATCCTGCTTCAGCTGGAGAAGGTGCCTCAAACGAGGCAAAAGGCTCGCCAGTTCAAGCTCAGCGACGGTAGAAGTATCCAGCCAGTATCGGCTCTGGTTCTTCGATTGATTCAGACCAGCGCCGGCAAAGCCACTGAGGTCAAGGACGCCCAAAGCAAGCTGCTCCGGTCATTGGAGGGCAATGTGGAAGATGGTGGTGCCGATAATCAAGGACTGACTGCTGCTCGAGATTTGTCTGTTCAAGACGAGGAACAAGCGGCGTCTCAGCACGGGCGCTCAGTCTCAGAGCTCCAGAGCCTTTCGTCACCATTGGCAGACACAACGAGAAACAATGCAGCCCATGTCATCAATTTCATGGTCGGCCGAGCAGCGAAATCTACGAAGACTGGAGAGTCGCCTTTTCGCAGGATCCTCGAGAACTTTCTTGAGGATCTCATCACTTGTTTGGACTCGCCCGATTGGCCAGCTTCGGAGCTTCTACTCCGGCTGCTGATGGGAACGATGATGAACATCGTCGACGGCGAGAGGACTGCCGCTCCGGCGAAGAACATGGCGCTGGAGATTCTAGGTTCTATGGGAGCTGCGATCTCGAAACTAAGGTCGCTTGTTCGAAGAAGTGCGAACTCCCTAGACGCGGTTGAAGGTACGGAACTAGGAGCCTACCTCTCGGAGCTCGCTGCATCAGCCCTCGATCTTCGCTCGCGTCCGGAGCAGTTATTGGCATGGTCTGGACCTTACAGGGCAAATTTGGAGTACATCGATCAGCGGTCCTCCGAAGATCCACACCTGTCCAGCGCTGTCTCTTTCCTAATCACGGACTGGGCGAGCAAAGTTGGTGCTTCCTACGATGCTTTCGAAATTGATGATGATGAGCGGGACCGGGAGTTTGGAAGACTCGCCTACCGTTTGAGGATGATGATCGAGGATCGCCGTTGGCTTTCCACTGAGTACAGCTTTGCAGAGGTCTCGCCCACTCTTGCTAAACTCTCTTACCACATCATCCTTATTCGTTCACAGTTCTGCGAGTCGTACAGGCACATTCTCAATATTCTGCTTCGCTTCATGACGACTGATCAGGCAACCGTTCGCAGCAAGAGTCTCAAGAGTGTGAACGATGTCTTGGAGACCGACCCAACTATACTCGATGGAGATTCGACTTTCATCCACTTGATACTCCAGTGCTCAAATGACTCTTCGCCCCAAGTCCGAGATTCAGCACTTGGTCTCATTGGCAAATGCATTGACATGAGGCCAGCGCTCGAGGACAAGATGGTCCCCACCGTTGTCGACCGTTTCATAGACTCCGGCGTTGGAGTGAGAAAACGTGCAATGAAGCTTGCAAGAGATATTTATTTGCGCAACCCAAACAAGGGCATCCGCAGCACGATTGCCAATGGCCTGCTTCATCGTGTGCAGGATCCGGATGAAGGCGTCCGAGAAGTCGCGCGGCAAATGATCGAGGAAATCTGGATAGCGCCCTACTTCTCAGCAGAAGGGTCTGCAACTTACAAGACGTCTCTCGCAGACCACGTTGCCTTGATGATTCAGACAGTGAAACACGGCAATGTGACCCCAGTTCTGGACAAGGTTTTTCAAAGTATACTCGGGTCCAAAGAAGCCAACTTCAAGGTCGGACAGGTGCTTGTTGCTAGCATGTTCGAACTCGTTGAAAATCCAGAGTCCGAACGAGATGCCCTGCAGTTGTTGATGACCTTTGCCAAGGCAGACGCAAGACTCTTCACCTTCGAGCAAATCAAACTACTGCAACCAAAAGTCGCCAGTATTGCGAGCAATGAAGATCTAGCCACGTCAAGGGCTGTGGTGGTCATTTATCGCCGCGTCCTGCCCCAACTATCCAGCGTCTATGAGCAATTCCTCACCGACATCAGGAACGCGTTGTTACCAACAATAGCCAAAGTGACCAGAGCCCTTCTCGACGACGTGGTCGCGTGCCTGTGGATCATCAGCGGCTTGCTGGGAAGCAGCGAACAGCTATCGCGATTGACACTCTCGAGTTTACAGGGAATACAAAAGGTTCGGGCCGCCACGAGGGGCAGACCTCTGGATGAGAAAATGATGAGGATGTTTGATCGATATGCCCTCATTGTGGGGATGGTGGGCAAACATTGCGACCTGGAAAGTAAGCTAGAATCATTCAAGGCGTCGTTCCCAGCACTCAAGGGCGGCACGGTGTCGAAGCTCATGGTTGATGTGGTGATCCCATTTGCCAGTCCATCCCAGCCTGTGGAGGCCAGAAAGTCTGCACTCGATGCTGTCGGACTTATCTGTCAGTCGTGGCCGAGGAACTATGTGTCGGCGAACGTGTACACAACGTTTCAACAAGTCTTCGAGGAGCAAATCCCCGAACTCGAATCGATGATTCTGAGATCCTTGAAGGAGTTCCTCTTCACGGAGGAGAAACGATCCGAACTGGCAGCTTCAGAGGGAGATGTCAAAGCGGAGCATGGCGAGAAGCGTAACTTGAAGGTCATGGGAGGCACCACTTATGATGACGTTTCCAGCGCCACAACGCAGCGATTCCTCCGAGAAATCACGAGGATCTCACTCGCCAGTCAGGATGAGCATGCGTTCGTGGCTGTTGAGGTCCTTGCCAGCATCAACCGCCAAGGCTTGGTCCACCCCAAAGAGACAGGCGTCACGCTGATCACTTTGGAGACCTCTTCCGTCTCCAGAATCTCGGAGCTTGCATTCCATGAGCACCGTGCTTTACACGATAAGTACGAGACCGTGCTTGAGAGAGAGTATGCCAAGGCAGTGCAGTCCGCGTTCGCTTATCAGCGTGATATTGTCCGCGATCCTCGCGGTGCCACCGCCGAACCGTTCACTTCTAAGCTTCACCTCATGATGGAGGTTCTCAAGTCAAGCAAGCCGAAGAATCGAACGAAATTCCTCGACAAGCTATGCGGTCAGGTGGATTTCGAGCCCGCGAAGCTCGACACTGTGGGGGCCATGCCAACACACGTCCAGTTTTCGCAATTCATCATAGAGAATCTGGCCTTTTTCGACTACGTCACTGTCAATGAACTGCTGGGCATCGTCACCACAATGGAGAAGCTCGTAACTGGCACAGGAGCTAGCGTTGCCCAGGCTATTGAGTCTGAGATCTTTCAGGTGAATATGGACGCGATCACCAATGCTCAGGCTGGTGCAGATGGCCAAGATGGGCCCGTGTTTGCTCCTCCTCCGCCCCCGATCGACATCAAGCGTCTTCGTCAGTTGACAGCTGGGTCTATGATCCTGCAGTCCATGTGGGAAGCGCGTAGCTACCTCCGCCGCCAGTTCAACCTCGGAACCAGCAGGCACAACGGGAAACTAAAGGCCGTGACCAAGGAGAAGGAAACCTTGAAGCCCGTCAAGATCCAGACCGTGACGGGCGACAAGTTCTGGGAGGACATCACCTCGATCATGGGTTCCCTCACCTCGCAGGAGCGCATGATGGAGCAGTGCCGCTCGTTCGTGGACCTGCTCAACGTCGACAGGGAGTTCAAGGTCACCGAGGAGGACGACGAGATGAACGGCGACGAGCCATCCACCCCGAGCGCCGACGAGGCTGACGAGGACGCGGATGGGGCCCACGGGCGCAAGCGCAAGGCCCAGTCGACGCCAGGCAGCGGCCGCAAGAAGAGGGCGCGGTCGTCGTCGGCCCAGCCGCGGAAGCGCGGACGGCCTCGCAAGAATGCCCTGCCGCAGGCTGCGGACGAGGACGATAATATGGACTTTTTCTGAAACGTCTCGAGGGTGGAGGGGACGAGGGAGGGGGTGGTGTTTTAACTAATTGCTTTTTGTTTCTTGATCTCAAACAGGTAAAGAGATTCCTGGGGGTGGTCTGCACAAGGCGTATTGGGCGGGGCGGCGGCGGTGGGCGCTTGCTTCTACGAGACGGGTTTTACAGGCAAATTAAAATGGTTGAAAGGCGTCGTCGGATGGAATGGTTACTTCTTTCCTTTTTTCCTTTTTCCTTTTTGCTTTCAAGGGGAAAAATTCCATGATACCTCATTTGCATGCATCAGATAGTCCTTTTAGACGTGCTATATCGGAAAGACAGCTTTCTCCCTGGCTGTCCTACCTAGTTGAGTGAGTGGCTGACTGAACATCTCGGAGATGTTCGAGGCCAACGGGAATGGCAAACAAATTAAACAAATCATCATTTGAGAAATAATTTCAAAAAAAAAATTGTTTCTCGGGTTCCCAATCCCACGTGACGCCGTCATGCTCCTCCTGTTATTGTTTGTGAGGTACTACATTGCGCTGTGAAGGAGAGCCCCAAATGGTCGTGATCATGACAGTCAAGTGGTATGTAAGGCTTGATGTGTTCAAGAAAACAACACTCGTACCGACTGGCGCGTATAGACTTGCCTTTTCAAGAAGCGAGGACATCGGTCGTATACTCTTTCTTCTGCCAATACTAACATGGAACCTCGCGGTGGGTAGGCGACATGGCTTGTATGCAAGTGCAATGTTGGCCTGCAAATAGTGTATGACCACTCATTCTATTTTGGTCCCCTGGCAAGTTGGGTATATACGAGATGCCACCAGTATAGTCACGAGAGTTAACGTTAACACGGAGGGTCAAGCCTGCTGTTACCAAGGGCAGTTGGATGGATGGATGGATCGAATACAATTTCACAGAGCTTCCTGGCTCTCCTATTATCTCAGGTGGACATTATAATTTTGGTGTCCCGTGTCTATTAATGAGTCCTTCATTTGGTGACCACGACCAACAACATACAGGTTCAAAAAAGGGTTTCAAACAACACAAAATCGGGTTGGGTTTACTCGCTGTCATTTCATTTCCCAGCCCCACCCACATCTCACAACATACTGGTCAATCAAAGACCACCTTACTCCTCCGCAACCTGGATACCCTCCCTCAGGCCCTCGACCTTGAGCTCCTCGCCCGCGCACCTGCGGTAGATGTCCTTGACGTCATCGGTCGTTGTCTCGAAGTGGCTAGTGGCGTCGTAGCTCTTGGAGACAAAGATCTTGTCCTTGGTGCCGTCGTCGAGGGGCTCGTACAGGGGGATGGGGGGTCCCAGGAACTGCTCCTCGATCTTGCCCAGGCGCTCCAGACCGGGCTGGAGCTCCAGGTGGTGGTTCGCGGTCGTCTCGGCAATGGTCGAGACGATGGCGATCCAGTAGCCCTTGGGGCAGACGTTGTGTGCGGAGGAAACGCATGCAATGTAGATGTCTATATGGTCAAGAGTCAGTAAACCAGGCGGGTAAACGTAGGGGTGTAGAAACAAATGAACGTACCGTTCTTCCGGCCGACCTGGGACTGGGGGATGATCAGCTGGGCGGAATCGGCGTCGTTGGTGCCGGTCAGGGGGTGCTTGAGCACGCAGATAGCACGCAGCACGTGGCCGGTGACCTTGACCTTGTTGGGGAAGTAGGATGGGTCTCCGAGGATCATCTTGGCCTTGGTCTCGAACTTCATCTCGGGCTCAACGCCGGACATGGTGGCCTTGATGCCCGTAGCGACGCCGTTCTCGTACAGCATCTCGTCGACGCTGGCGTTCAGCATGTAGGTACCGCCGTAGATGGCGGACAGACGGGCGAAGCCCTGGGGCAGCTCGCCGAGTCCGTAGAGAGGGTAGATGTATGGGGACTTGCCGTACCGAGCAACAGAGTTGCCGTACAGGCGGATACGCTCAATGGCGTCGGGAGCGACACCGGTAGCGGCCATGTGTGCGTCGTCGAGGTACAGGGCCATGGCGTGGCCGATGAAGTCCCGGGTGGACTCCTCGAGGCCGAACTTGTCGTACACATCCTTCATGCTGCAGGTGCTCATATCGAGACCTGGAAGCTGTCAGCCTTGATTCTTTCCAATGGGAGTGGCAAAGTTGCCTTTTCGTTATACTGACCCTTGTGTGTAGAGGCATCCTTGATGTCGAATGTGCCAACCCACTCGATGAAGCTCTTCATCCGGCGCTTCTCGAACATGCCCATGAGGGGCGACTTCAGGGCCTCAGTGGCATCAGAGGGGACCTTGGCGACGGTGGCCTTGGAGCTGGAACCCTGTTGCACGAAGCTGCCTGCGACCTGCTTGAACTCGAGGTATCTGGTGACATCGGTGGAGACGAGGATGTTGGTCAGCTCGCCCGAGGACATGAGGAACTTGGGAATCAGGTCGATGTTCCAGTCGTTGGGGCGGCCGTATTTCTTCCATGGCTCGTCGCCTGCGCTGTAGTTGCCGTACTTCTTGAAGAGCTGGAAGGGGAAGGGGTGTTAGAACCGGAGTCGCGCAGAGGATACATATACTTGGCTGGAATAAGGACATACAGTCTCGAGGTTGACCGAAGCGGCCTCACTGTGATCGAAAGGTGGTTAGCGCATGTCCGGACTCTCAGGGGGGGTTGCCAAAGGAGGAAGTGTATGTAGGTTTACTCACCCTCCATAGTGGTCGTTACGGTCAATGTGCAGGACCTTCTTGCCCTTGACACTGAGTACACCAGAAAGAATACACTCGGTCAGGCCTGTCGTCGTCGTCAAGAAACACAGGTTAGAAACACAAGATCGACCAACATCACCATCACCAACACGACACCAACACCAACAGCAGCGATAGCTTCAGGAGGAAACCCCACATTGCGGGGTTGGGAAACAGTGACATACCGGTGCCCAGCACAATGACATCGTACTCCTTAGCAATCTCATCCATGGTTGCTATCTGATCTTGGGGAAACTGGATGGTGGTTTGTTGAACGAAAGGTTTAGGAATGGTCGGAAAGGGAGAGACGCTTTGTTTCTGGAACAAAAGGAGAGAGATTCCAATAGGGAGGGGGAGTGTCGGTGTGTTTAGTTTAGTTGTCAAGAGACACATAGATCAATCCAAAACCAACTGGCATCGAGGGTCAAGTACTTAGGTAGTCTCCCCAAGTCAGCCAAGTCAGGTTCGAGAGCTCCAGCGTGATGCACGAAAGATGGGGTCAAGCTAGGCCGGGTGTCAGGGGTCTCTGGGGGGTCCTGAGGGGGGGGCCCTGAAGGGGGTCTTTTGGGGTCCATTGCTGCCCCCCGATTGGCCTAATCCGCCATACACGCACTGGCACGGTACACATGTCGCACCTGAGGCGACGCCTAGACCACCAGCGAAACAAAGCTCTGTCCTTTGGCGAAATGCGTATCGGGGAAGCCGTAACGAGCATGGCTTCGCTTCGAGGTCCATCCAATACTTAAACACATATAGCTAGGTACTATATGTTGTGTATAAATTGCGAATTTGGGTCGAGTATCTATTATGAGACACATGAGGCAAGTCACGAGGCTGACGGTCAAAATGCCATCAATGACGCTTCATTTCCATGGTTTATTTATACAGTCAGATACAACACTACTGATGTGATGCTCCTTAAGCTTTGTGTGTGTGTGTGTGTGTGTGTGTGAATGTGTCTTGTTGTCCTTCAGGGGATGATGAGTTACCCCTTTTTCAACTACCTCCCAACATCGTCCTATATTGGTCATACCACCACTCAGACGCTAGCTATAACACGCGGTCATCGACTAGGTTAGGTAGTATATACAGATCATGCCCTGGGAGCCTCCTGCTGCGACTTCACAGTATCGGGTATCGTCGAGGCGTCGACCGTCTTCTTGGCGTCATCTGCAGAAACAGCCTTCAGCTCACCAGCCTCGCCGCTGGCTGTCTCTTTCTGCTCCTTCTCCCATGGCATCTGGTCGTTCTCCAGGTATGATGAGGAGCCACTGGGAACGTATGCAGGTCCCTTTCCAGATAGGTTGATTTCGGGGTCATTCAGTGCCAAATCCCTCGCGTCTTCCCATGCGTAGAACCGCTCCGTGAGAACGTGCTTGATGCCAGCCTGAGTCTTTCGTACCTGCAAGAATAGAGTCGATCAGTATATCGCAGCAACAGAAGAAAGACAGACCGCGATTCCAGAGCAAGAGCAAGAGCAAGAGCAAGGGCCAATGCCAGACATAGCAGTGACCCATGATCAATACCACACCACCAGAGCATAGCACAATGCCACACACAAACGCACAACAAAGCACAACACAGCACTAGACATACCTGCATCTCCCTAGCCCGGGCCTCGGCCTCGCCATACCCATACCTCCCCTTGATCCTCTCCCAGTTGCCCGTGGCGATCCTGTTCCTCTCCCGGACGCACACCCACCAGAGCCGGTGCAGGTCCTCCCAGCTCTTCCGCCGCAGCTCCTCGACCCGCCAGGCCCGGCCGTGCGCGTTGTCCTCGGCGGGGGTGCTGAGCGGCTTGTCCTTGGACGCGGGGAAGAACCCCCACAGCCCGTGGTCCGGGTCCGTCTGCACCTTGGGGAAGCTGGCCGGCGAGACGGGCTTGGGGAGCGCCGCGTCGTGCACCGAGAGCACCTCGCGCGTGCCCGTGCGCTTCACCGCAGAGAGGCCTCGCTCGCGGTTGTGGTCGCGGTTGGGCCGGCGGTTCTCCTGCCTCTTCTGCTGGGCCTCCGTCGTCGAGAAGGACCGGGGCTGGGTGGGCTGCTGGCGTGCTGCTGTCGAGGTCGGGAGGGCGAGGAGGGGCCGGCTCGGGGCTGCTGCGAGGCTGCTGCCCTGTCGAGTTGTCTGGAGGAGTGCGCGCTGCAGGCACGGCCGAGCGGCGTTGGAGGTCGCCATCGTGGAAGAGTGTGGCTGACGCCTTGTCCGGGGTCGCAAACTCGCGCTTTTCCTTCCTTCCTTCCTTCTCTTCTTTCTTCTTCGTAGTAGCAGGGATAGAAGACCAGGAGTCACAGTCGACGTTGTATTCGGGGGTGTTAGAAAAGGTTTTGAGGAGGCCCGACAGTATGGGTCGCTGCGCCGCCTGCCAACGGCATAAGCTGCGATCCAGAAATTTTGGGCTTTGCAGACACGCGAGCTAGCTAGCCGGGGGGACCGGGGGAAGGCAGCCAATGAGAGCCTGCCGCTCTCCAAGAGCCTCAATATGCAAGCCACGATCCACCTCAACGACCTCCCAACTAAACTGCAGAACTTAATAAACTCAACATGATCACAAGCTTGTAAACTGAATGAAGGATTCCAATTTGCAATTTCAAGGATCGGGTCGAATGTTGAAGTTTGGCATGGTAGGTATGGCTTCAGGCTTACTTACACATATTTGACGGGGTTGGTCCTGACAGGGAACAAGCAGGCAGCCACAAGAGCTTACCCGTGAACCTGTTGCAGCTCGTGGAGGATCGGCGACAGCAATACAGAACAAACAACTATTCAAGCTAACTAACAATGTCACTCTGGAAGTACGACTCACCTCACCCCACATCATACCAATTGGATCCTCCAGTTGTCACAAGCTAACCAGGCTTTACTGAAGGGCATATCAAGGCCTCTCCTCCAAGGCCCGGCTTGGACTTGGCATGGGGTTTCTAGCATGGGGAGTTGCCGGCCTGTATCTGTCCGACCGTGCTGAGGAGAAATATGGCTACACCCCGTCTGAACAGGACAAGGCTAATCTGGAGAGGATGAAACCAGAAATTCATGTTGTGAACAGGGACGAACATCAATGAGAAGAAAGACGGACCAGACCAGTCCTCGAGTCGCGGACTCGGATGAAGGCATTTGGACTGGAGGCAAACCAAATAGGACACAGATCACCCCATGGGAAGAATCGCACAGGAGAATATCCAATCCATATGGGATGAATGGGTCATTACCACAAGAGTACACCACAGACGTGCGTGTATGCTATAGGACAGTGTCGAGAGGTGGACTTTTAGTTTCCTTGACAACGTTGGAAGGGTGAAGTGGGAGAAGCGCAGGAGGGTTGCCTCGTTGCCTCGTTTGGAAGACCAGCTGGGCGGATATTGATTTGGGTACAGATCTGGAGGCGAGGACTATTTACCCATTTCGAAGTGCAACCATGCAGTTGTTTTCACAGAACCTCCTCTTGAATCTCACTTTATACACACGAGGACAAGTAACGAACGGCATGTGTCTTGAGAACCTTTCTTCAATTCGGTTAGGTCATCAGCCTGTGCTTGACGCACTTCTTGTCTATGGACACAAACAGCAGCTGTAAGAATACATCTAATGCAAAACCCCTCGAGAAACTCTATTGTCGCCGACCACCTGAAAATGCAAAGCAATATGCCGCCCTCAAGCCGCCGTTCTGATGCAAAGGGGAATCGAACTTTTCGGACTTTAAAACTTGGAAGTCCTTCTTCCAAAACGCCACAAATGCTGACGAAAGCCTCTGGTTGTTTAAAAATTGGGAAAAAAGAACAGTTGAAGGAAATGTGTAAAATGATGAAATGCTTGGTCTCCTGGCGGCGCCCTGGCCCCCAATTATGCCACCTATATTCTTGACCAGATGTGCTTCCTTGTTGTCGCAGGTGCCAAGTCCCGCCATGCTGAGTGTCGGATTCGTTATGCCAGAAGCATGTCAGTCCCACTGACCGAGGCACGTTCCTCGAATCAGGGCGGCAAATGCAATGGCGTCGTTCGTGAAGTCGTGTTGCAGTGGGATGCGCGTTTCAAGGCGATGACTCGACCTTGTCCAGCGCTGTCCGAATCGCTTCGTATACCTCGGAAGGCATGGTCCGCTTTCCCACCACTGCTGTTTTCACTACTAGACGCACGACCCGCAGTGTCCCATGTTGTCAACCGGCCTGGGGTCTGACATTTCACATGCTTGAGAGCTCAAGGCAGAATGCCACTCGAGTTGCTACATGTTGCCTCTCCCCGCCCCGAATCGCGCATTCTCTCTGCGGCCAGTACAGAGCCACAGCCTCGGCACGGAACTTCGCCTGTTCCATTTCAAAGTTGCGTGAGTCATGTACACATTTGCTCATGAATGTACTTCTCCGAAGTTGCCGAATTCTGACTGGCAGCAGGTACAAAGCTCTTGTCGGTAGCGTGGTTCATCGAGAACAGGAAGTGGGCATCGGTCGGGCTTTAGGCGTGGAGGCCATCTTGTCTCGGCATCTCGAGATTAGGCTCGGCTTTGATTGCGGTCTGTGGTTGTCCGTTATTAGGGGTGGACGACATTTGCTGCCTTGAGTAGGTATGATGCGCACCACCTTGTTGTTGGAACATTGCCTGCCAGTCAAGACCGGACTGCTGGTTCGAGTTTGATCCACCATTGAACATGGGCACGCCGTTCTGGCTCTGCTGCATCTGGTATCCAGCCAGCTGCGGGTTGATGTTCGTTGCCATAGAGGTTGGAACGTTTCCGTTGTACTGCTGTTGGCCCGAGGTCATGACGGGTCCGTTTCTCCGGTCGTCATTCGCATCCTCAAGTCGGTTCATGCTGCTGGATCGCGAGAGCTGGTTCTGATCATTGGGGTTAGACATGTGGCTCTGCATCTGATCCGCGGCAGGAATAAGTCCGAAGGGAACCATGGGGTTTCCTTGTACATTGTTCATGCCGTTCATCATGTCGCCATCGTGGTGTCCAAGGCTAGCAGCCTTGGCAGCAGCAGCTTGCGCTTTCTTGACGTGTGCATGAGGGTGAGAGAGATGGCTAGCTCCTGTTCACATTCGTGTGTCAGCGATTGCTCCATGCTCCACATGAGCCAGTAACAGTTCCTGGAATGTAGCTTACCTGTGGGGTTGCCACGACGGATGGAACATTTTTGGAAGTGACGCTTGAGGATGTCACTACGAGAGAACGTATCACGGCAGAGGACACACATGTAAGGGCGGTCTCCGGTGTCTGTTGCTTTTGTCAGTTTCGGACGGCCATGGTGAGTGGAGAGCAATACTTACGGCGAAGCATATGACGCTTCAAATGCTTAGCATGAAGGTATGTCTTGGTGCAGTGAGGGCAAGGGAATTTGCCATCGGCATCCTTTTGGGGAACCTGGGCCTTGGCGGCGGCAGTTCCAGGGGCTGGAGCGGCAGGCCTGCCTGGGGCACTGGGCAGAATGCCTCGGCGACCCTGGGAGCCAACCACATGAGTGGGCTGGTCGTTCTCCTGCAGTATCGATGGCTGTGCCATCATGGGGCTCTGCGCGTAAGGCGAAGCCAGGCCACTCTGGGGCATGACACCGCCAGCAGGCATTGGTCGCAAAACAGGAGGGACGCGACCGCCGGGAGAGGGCGCGGGCGCAATGGGCTGGGGGTGAGACGCGGAAACGGAAGACTGAGGCATCATAGCAGACGAAGTCGCGTAAGACTGCTGAGGCTGCTGGTAGTGCATCATGGGGTATGATCCCCTGCCACCAGGCTGGGAGGGAGGAGGAGCGTAGCTACCCATGGAGTTGGGAGTGTTCGGGGTTGCAGGCGTTCGCGGCGTGTGCGGGTGGCTCGCGTACATGGACATGGCAGGATTGTGATGCTGGAGAGGTGGCAGGGTCTGGTTCTGGCCGTTGTGAAGGTGGTGGGGGGAAATCGCCGAGTGCGAAGGGTATGATGCCGTCGAAGTGTTAATCACGTTTGACGAATAGTGGTTGTGTTCCATAATCCAACTCGATAACTACCCAGATGCGACGACCGCAACTGCAGCATCCGCCCAGGCTCTGGAAAATTACTGGTGCGAGAGGTTGAAAATTGTCTTGACCGTAGACAAAGGTGGTTGCTGGGGGCAATTGATGTAGTCGGAGGAAAAGTGTGTGAATTGAAAAAGGTTGCGCGATGGTTGTATTGGTGTTTTCGAGGTTCGACGCGGTTGTTGTGGTTGAGGCGCGTCTGAGGATCCCCCACGGTGGAGTTTTGACGTTGGTGGTAGTAGCGGTTGTGGTAGGAGTGGATAGATGAGGCTCAAGACCGTTTGGAGTGTGTTGGTGGAGTGAACAAAGGCGGTCCTCCTTTTTGGGTCCCGGTAGAGATTCGAAGTGGAGACTAAACTCTGTCAAATCGATGGACGAGGGAGGGAGGGGAAGAAGGTGGGATGATGTGGGTTGATGTACCTCAAATATTTCTCCTTTCCCTATTTTTCGGACTGTCGCGCCAGTCAGTACAAAAAATTCTGCCAGGTACCAAGAGCCGGTGGGCAAATTTTCAAGTGGACCTCTCCCTCGATGATGACCCACTATCGAGAGCCGTTGGGATGCCACAGTACAAGCTGTCGAAGTACCAGTACACAGTACTAGTGTAGCTGGCTAGACAGGTGGGGGGAGGGACCCTCGGTGGATTTTTTTTTCTCTCTTTCTTTGTGAAGGGACCAGGCCGGGAAGTGGACGACGGACCCAGAAAAATTTGAATCCCCAAGGTCCCAAGGTGGCAGAAGTGGGAGAGACTGGAGAG
>LKEA01000005.1:0-22297 GCA_003795315.1 Cytospora schulzeri
GAAGCTATATATTTATCGAATCGTATAAAAGCGAAAATATAGTATTTATCGCTAAAAGGTTCTAACTATTATATTTATTAAGACCTTTATTAGTAGATTTAACGTTAAGAGATTCGGGTAAGAGCGAGATAGCCTATTTATTAATAATAAAAAGCAATTCGATTATAATTTCTTTATTTTTAAAAATATATTTTATAAGAATAAATAATATAAGAACTTTATCTTTAAAATTAAACTCGATAGAGTAGATTATAAGATCGGCTATTATAATAATAAGTATATTAAAAGTAGTATTTATAATAAAAAAAGCTTAATTTTCTACTTACTCTTCTTTAATTTTATAATTAACTAAGTTAATATAAACTAGCTTATTTAATATAGATAGTAAAAAGTAATATATTATAATAAAATCGTTAAACGAAATCTAAATAATATTACTATAATATAAAAGCGCGATAATAAAAGTTAGAGATATAGATTTTTAAAGTTTAATAATAATAGTAAAATTAAAGAATATAATATAGCTAATTAAACTAAGAGTTATAATAGGAAAGATACGCTTATTTAAAAAGGAAATAGAAATTACGCTCTTATATATAGATATAATAGTCTCTTTTTCGTCGTTATTATTATTAAGAATAAGAATACTTTTATAAGATTTATAAACGTAATCTAAAGCTTCTTCGAAAGAGATCTCTAAAAACGTTATAATAATTAAAGATAATAAAGAAGTTAAGAGAATTTTAAAGAGAATTAACTAAAAATAAAAGAAAATAAAAATATAACTAATTATTAAACGAATTTAATAAAGAAAGGTTATTATTAAAAGAAGAAATAAAGTAGGTTATTATAGTTTTAAAGGAGCGTATAAATAAGAAACGTAATAAAAGAAATAATTAAACTACTTTTAGCTAGTCGTTAAGTAATAAGCGTATTATATTAAATCTTAATAGCCGGGATAACTATTTCGGGAGAAGGTATAATTATAATAATATAGCTTTAAGATTAGGGTCTATAGTTATAAGATTAGAGTCTAGAGTACTTATATACCTAAGTATTTATTTTAATAGTAATTATAGAAAGTTACTACTCTCTTTTCTAATTTTTTAAAAATTAGTCTCGGTATAAGCTCTAATAGCTAGTTAGAATAAAAAACTATTTCTCCCCTCTATACCCGTCTATCCTCTCTATATAGTTATCGTGCCTAGCCCCCCTTATTCTAATTATTATACTTTAAAACTCTATCGGAAACGTAAAATATAAAATATAAGTATTTAGCTAGTAGTATATTATTTAATATATAAAATAAATAATATAACTAGATATTATTAAATATTATTAGTTAAAAGCGTACTTTATAATCTAACTTCGTAAATAAAGTAGTTAATCGTTTATAAGGGGTATTTAATATAACTTATTTAAGATTTAGTATAAAAGGCTTTAAAGCTTTTTAAATAAAGCTTTAGACCTACTTAAGCCGCTTTACCTTTTAGCGTAATAGCTAAATCGTTATTTTATATTATAAACGTATTATATAGCCTTATTAAATAAATATATAAGAATATATAATATATTCTATATTTTATTATTTAAGAGTGAATAATTTTAAGATAAAGGAGAAATAAGCGAACTGATAATAATACCGGATTTAAACGAAAATAATATAGAGTAGAATATAGAGGGGATTATAGATATTATGAAGTTCGAAGGGGAATAATACTATATAGTAAAACAGAAATATTAGCCTTCGGAATATAATATATAAGAGTTAGAAGAATATCTAATAAACGTATTAGTAAAACTATAGAAGTTCCGGGCGGTTTAGTCGAAAAAGAGGTAATTATAAGGCGATTTATAATAGATATTAGGGGAAACATAATTATAATATTAGATAATTAAATCGTAAGGCTATAAGGGCTACTCTTTATTATAATATTAAAATAAATCTTAACTCTAACTCTAACTAAATATAACTAAAGCTTATATAATAAGAATCGAACCTATTTACTCGAGCTATAATATAACTATAGCTTATTATTCGCTCTTATATAAAACGTATATAACGCGTATACGATAAGCTTATTTTGAAAATAAATAAATAGAATAGATATATGAATTATAGAATATAGACGAACTTTAAACGATTAAGTATAGAAGCTTATTAAATATATAGATCTATATAATAGAAAGGGCTAAAAGGAAAGAGGTAATAATAATAGAGAAGGTTTTAATCTTAAGCTCTTTATCCTCGAACTCTTTCTAATTAAGACTTTCGGCTTTATCTATATTAAAGACCTCCCGGTATATCTTTAATATAATACCTTAAAAAGCGTATAGACTTAAAACTTAAGTATTCTAACCCGACTCCCCCTTTAGACTTATAAAAAAGTCGACGAATATTAATCGTCGATCTTCTATTAATATATCGAGTTAATAACAAAATAATAATAATAAGTATAAGATACGTTAACTTATTTCTAAAAAGCTAATAAAGAGATAAGGACTTATAATAATAATAATAATAATAAAATAGCGTTAGTCTATTTACGCTATATAACGTTAGCGAGATTATAATAGTATATAAGCGAGTAATAGATAAAGTAAAAGAGTATACTTACCTTCTTATTACTCTTTTTAGAGTTAATAGGTAAACTATATTCAGTATAATACGCTTATTTAAAGGCTATACAGTCTATAAAGAGTATATAGCTCGCTTAATAGATATTAAAGAGCTAGTAGCAATTTAAAGCCTATTTTAAATAAGAGTAGTCCTTATCGTTATCTTCTTCTAAATTAATAAAGCTAAAAATATTAATAGTATAGTTTATTTAGCGAAATATAATAATATAATTAGCGAGATCGCTAAATATTCTCTATAAGACTTAAACGACTCGTTAATAAAATTAATTAAATAAAAAGAATATATATAATATATTAATATTATTAACGAGCTATTACTAAAGTATAATACGCTTAGTTAAAATATATATTATAAAATAAATATAGTTACCCTTTATAAGCTAGTTAAGGGGGGCGCTTATATTAAACTCGGTATAAGATAAGTAGTTTATATAAGAGAATCGAATAATATAACTGATAACGAAACGAGGCTTAATCGACTCTTTATTACGCTTATTCAGCGTATAAAAAGAGCTATTATAGTTAGGTATCTTAATAATATAATTCGATGAGAATTTATAATAAGGTCGAAGATAGGTTAGAAGGATAATATAAACGAGACGCGTAGTAAGAAGGACTAATAATATCGCTAGACGAGATACTAACGAGATATAAACGATATAAGGACGTATCGTATATAAGAAGGAGGATAGTTATAGTAATTAATTACTCAATTAATAGGAATAAGAAATAATAGTAGTAAAGAAGAAGAGAGATACGGGTTAGGGGTACAGTAGGTGCACCATATATAGCATACGGCCCATCCAAGCCTTCTATATGCTATATAGGGTCCATATGCTATATCTAGGCCGCTGCACAGACCACCTTAACTAGAGAAAAGAGGGTTTAACCCTACCCCTGAACACTAAGGGGGGTATGTAACCCTAACCCCGGCTAACCCGGGGTCTTAAGACCTCTAGCAGGCCCCTAGGGGAGTACCCTCCTCTAAAAAACAAGGGGATTAGGTAGGAAATTTTAGGTTCCCGCTACTATAAATTAGCCCCTTATATAGCATTTTCTAGGAATTAGTATACTATATAATATATGCTAAATATATAGTATTATACATCTAAATTTTAAGATCTAAGGTATCTATATGCTATAGATAGGGTTTATGCTATATATAGGTATGCTATATATAGTGCACCCACTATAGTAGTATAATCTTCGAGATAAAAGTATAAAGTTAAATAGTAGGAACTTTAGTATTTATATTTAAGAATAGTAAGGTAGTAGAATAACTAAAACAGTATAAAGTAATTAGTAACTATAGTATTAACGACTCGGTAATAGGGTGGATACGTTTTATAAACGTATAACGGGTTGATACGACTATAAACGATTATAAGGACTTTAGATACGTATCTATAGTATATCTAAGGAGTATTATAGATATAGAGCTAAGGTCTTATAATAAAAGTAATAATAGTAATATAGGCCTAGGCTCTTAGAGGGGAGTATAATTATTACCGGGGCTTCGTAGTATCGTCGAGGGTTAGGGTCTTAAAGGGACCCGCCCGCGAGTCGTACCAGGCGCGACGAACTCTATAACTTAGCTTATTAAGTTTTAGTCTGAATATAAACAGGGACCTATATTATGCCTTACCTGACCTCCTATAAGGAAACTGTTATAAGAGGATTATATAAATAATAGCGAATCAATTATTCTAAGCCCTCTATAACTCGGTCCGGTCGAATAAACTATAATTGTTCTTAAGCCTTTAATAGCTCGGTCCGGTTAAAGGAACTTTAATTAAATTAATTAGTACTAAATAGTACAAAGTATTTAGATATTAATAAAGGAGTTAGTACTAAATAGTACTTATTATAAAAGAAGTCGATTACTACGCTATATCTTCTATTAATTAGGTTAAATTAAGCTTAAGTCTAAGAGACTAATAATATAATAAGTAGTATAAAATAAACGTAGCTTATCGGTATATTATAAATAGTAGAATTAAAGTTATATAAGAATTCAATATAATCAGTATTAAATAATACGAAATATTAAAGAAAGAGATAGTTAGTATTAAATAATATTAATTATAATAATTAATTAGATTATGAATTCGTATTGATAAACTATTAGGTTCGCTATTCTATCTAGGAATAGCCTAAAAGGGGTTATCACTAGGGGGGTGTATTAGCGAGTAAGGATACCGAATATATCCGAATATACTTCGGTACCTAGGAAGCTAGTTATTCCGTGATTAATCAGACTTAAAACGAGTGCATCCTGTTATTTCCCCTTAGTACTTGATACAGACAATATATATATCTAAAACTTCAACTCCGTGTAATACTAGTGTAATGACCTCAGTGTAGCTGTATCAGGCTAGTTAGCACTCGCTTCGGTACCTCGTAGAGACCTTCCGCATGCCTTATTAGCGTGTCCTGCCTCTAGGCTAAATGAGCTGATCTATACGCTCAAGGGGGTGCTGCACGTCTCTTCTGTTGACAGGCCACGTAAGCACGTGCACAGGTCTGTTGATTGAAAGGACATTCGCTGGCTGACAGCTTGCTCTTCTTCCCCTTCTGATTGTCTCATGACATCTTGGACAGTCCTCCGACCCCTCGCTCAATCGCATTTGCTCTTCCCGAAGTTACGATAAACTAACGGCAAGTTGAGGCATACAAAGTGCGAGACAACAATTTGACTTGGGCTACTCTTTACCTGTCTTCGTCTTGAGTTTTGTTTGTGGTGTCACCTATTCTATCAGCCACGCAACGGTTGTCGACCCTCTGACCCGTCCACCTCATCGCCATGGCTTCTTCAGCAAGATTCCAACAGCCCGATGTGGCAGACAACATGTCCTCCCTAAAACACGTAGTCGAGACCATCGACCCGGACAACCTTGACACGACCGAGCGCCCAAGCTCGGGTGGGACACGCATGCACATTGAGGCGGCAGCACCTAAGGCGGCCCACATCTCGGTTGAACAGGGTGCCAGCACGCAATTGAGTCTCGACGATGTCGTACATGTGGATGTGCAGATCCGCGACTTGAAAGTGACCGCGAACACGTCTCCTTCGATTCTCAAGTCGAAGACGATCTTCGGAAGAGCAAAAACGAAGCCGGAGCCGGAGCTGTCCGTGAAGCCGCTGCTGGAGTATGTATCAGCTTCCCTCGCGCCGGGAACAGTGACTGCAATTTTGGGGGCCTCCGGCTCAGGCAAAACAACATTGCTGAACACCATATCTTCACGAGTCGCGTCTTCCTCTCGTCTCAATCAGTCTGGCAGTATCTTGTTCAACTCGCAACCAAAAATCAGCAACATCCGCTCCGCATACATCAAACAAACCGATATCTTGTTGCCTGCTCTGACGGCAGAGGAGACCCTTCAGTATGCAGCTGATTTGCGCTTGCCATCTCCCTCAACCGCTAACGACCGAACACGTGTGGTCAAGGAAGTTATCGCGGAACTCGGCCTGAAAGATGCAGCGAATACGCGAGTAGGCAACAATGGTGGGCTATCCGGTGGCGAAAAGCGACGCGTGAGTATCGGAATCCAGATGCTCGCAAACCCAAGCGTTCTTTTTCTGGACGAGCCGACTACGGGACTAGATGCAAACAGTGCCTTCCAACTGGTACGAACGTTGAAGTACCTCGCCACGAAGGGCCGAACAATCGTCATGACTATCCATCAACCTCGATCTGAGATTTGGGAGCTTTTCGACAATCTCATACTACTTTCCAAGGGATCTCCATTATATTCCGGTCCGACGAACGAATGTCTGTGCTGGTTTGAAGCGAAAGGTTTCCAAATGCCACCGTTCATGAACCCAGCGGAGTTCCTAGTCGATGTCGCTGCAGTCGATAATCGTACCCCAGAGCTCGAAGCGGAGAGTACAGTCCGAACTGAACAGCTTAAAGCAGCATGGAACAAAGAAAGCACAGCGTGGTTTCCACCGATGGATACGAATAGTACATTGTTAGCTACAGCGACACGCGGGATGCTATTTAACATGAACAAGAACGCCCCGTCTTTCACTCGCCAGATGCAGGTCATGACATCGAGGACGGTCAAGACTACGTACCGAGATCCGATGGGGATGATCGCTGCAGGTATGCAAGCTATCTTGATGGGCTTGTGTATAGGCTGGATCTTTCTCCATCTCGGGCGTGATCAAGCGGGTATTCGCTCCCGCGAAGGCTTCTTATATATTAGCCCTGCCCTTGAAGGGTATCTCTTTCTCGTTTTTGAGATATACCGACTTACTGTGGACATGGCCGTGTTCGATCAGGAGCATAGCGAGGGCTACGTGACGGCGCTGCCCTTCCTGCTGTCCCGCCGCTTAGCCCGATTATTCACCGAAGATATACTAGTACCGATTCTGTATTCAGCTATTAGCTACTGGATGGCCGGGCTAGATCATCAACCGACGCGGTTTCTAACTTTTTGTGGTATTATGTTAGTGAACCACTATATTGCTGTTACGTGTGCAATGGTATGCGTAGTAGCAAGCAGGAACTTCGCAGGAGCAAGCTTGATTGCGAATATGGTATACACTTTGCAGTCTTTCGGGTGTGGGTTTTTTATACAGAGCCAGTCGATCCCGATCTGGTTGCGTTGGATTAAATATGTGACATATACGGTTTGTACTTCTTCCCAGTCTGTATTGCATGTGACTAATAGTTCAACCAGTACTATGTCTTCGGTGCTCTCTGCGGCAACGAGTTTCACGACTCTTTTTACGATTGTCCATATTCAGGCGGCGACGGCGAATCAGTTGCACAGTGTATACTGTACAATGGCAACTATATTCTTCAGTCCCTTGGTTTTCAGAGTCACTGGGTCACTGTGCCGACTATCGTGAGCCTCTGCTTCGCTATACTCTGCTACCTCGCCTCATGGTTTGGCCTTGCAATGTTCAAAAAGGAGACAACTATTGCCCGTGCGCGAGTATCGAACAACAACTTTGATAAGTCAGTCGGCAAGGAGAAAATGGCGGCCCGCTCAATAGAAACACTGCGGACTCTTGACGTTGGACTACATGGCTTAGCCCTGGATCTAGATCAACGATCCCCGTGGGGCAAAAGGCTTCCTCGAAAATCGATCTTCGGCCCAATTACAGCCAACCTCGAAGCTGGAAAACTAAATGTTGTCATGGGACCAAGTGGATGTGGCAAGACCTCGTTGCTTAACGCTATAGCCCATCGTCTCAACAGCAATATCGGCACACGATATCGATTATCTGGGAAGCTCTTGTTCAACGGTACTGAACCATCGAATCTGGTCGTTCGGTCCGTTTCTTCGTACGTTTGTCAGGACGATAATGCACTTCTTCCCTCTCTTACAGTTCGTGAGACGCTGCATTTCGCAGCGGCTCTCCGTCTACCAAGCTTTATGAGTAAAGCGGAAAAGCACAGTCGAGCCGAAGAAATCTTGTTGAAAATGGGTCTGAAAGATTGTGCAGACAACCTCATCGGCAACGAGCTACTGAAGGGTATTTCAGGTGGTGAGAAACGTCGAGTTACTATCGCCGTACAGATTCTAACAGACCCACGTATCTTACTCCTGGATGAACCAACAAGTGGCCTCGATGCATTCACAGCTAGTTCGATTATAGAGGTATTATGCGGTCTCGCTACTGAAGGACGCACAATTATCTTATCTCTTCATCAGTCACGATCAGATCTTTTTGGACAGTTTGGGAATATTCTTCTCCTTGCCAAGGGTGGTCAGCCTGTGTATAGCGGTGCGGCCGGGAGTGTACTGGATTACTTCGGCAGATCCCTGGGGCGACAATGTCCACGGAATATGAATCCGGCGGATTTCATCATGGACTCTATCACTGTGGATTTGCGAAGGGAAAGTGGAAAGGGCGAGGCTCAAGAGAACGTGAAACTGCTGGCCGAGACATGGGCAACACATGTCAAGGACACCCAAGCCACCACCTCGGAGACCGCCGCTCTAGAGAAGATTGAAACGACCATTGGGGAAAAGTCCAAGCGAGAATTCTCGGATGGTCTCGGGCCCCGTCAACGATCCCACGGCCAAGCGCGTCTGTCTACACCTGCAGAACTTGGGGCCCTTGTACGCCAGCGCACGCCCTTCACTACGTCCCTTCCGATTCTTTTGTCTAGAGGATTCATCAACTTTCGACGACAGCCACCGGTGCTACTTGGTCGTACGATGCAAGTCGTTGGGCTGGCTATCGTGATCACGTGCTTCTTTGCACCGCTTAAATCTAATTATGCATCTATCCAGACTCGTGTTGGGTTTGTCCAACAGATTGGTGCATTCTATTTCGTTGGTATGCTACAGAATGTTGCTGTATATCCAGCAGAACGGGACGTCTTCTATCACGAATACGACGATCACGTATATTCGATTGAAGGCTTTCTGGTTACATATACCCTACTCGAATTACCTTTCGAGATCATCAGTTGTTTTCTTTACGGCCTGCTAGCCGACCTGGCTATAGGGCTTCCACGTACGGCTGAGCTATATTTTACACTGGTTTTCTGCTGTTTCGGGATCGTCAACTGTGGTGAAAGTCTCGGAATCGTCTTCAATACGCTCTTGAGCGACCATACCGGCTTCGCTATCACACTGATCAGTATCATCTTTTCTATTGCCAACGTTATGGAAGGTATCATGAGTATCCATATGCCGGCTTTGTTTACTGCGTTTAACTGGATTAGCCCGCTACGGTATGCAGTGCGTGCGGTGGGGCCGATAACATTACGGGGCCAAACTTTCACATGTGAAGCCTCACAGCGTCTATCGGATGGGAGCTGCACGGTAAGCACGGGGGAGGAAGTGCTCAAGCTGTATAATCTGGACGCGAACCCATTCGTCAATATCGGCGGACTAGCGGCAACGATTGTCGTATACAGGCTGGTTGCATATGCAGTGTTGAGGTTGGTAAAGACGAAACGAAAGTAACATGGGAGGCTGAAAAGGTGTGTCGAGTATTCGTAGGGCGGTCTTCCAGAGATATTTTTTCCATTTTTGAGAACGCCACGGTTCAGGATTCTCAGTTCTAGGTGGTCGAGTCAGAGTTTTTGTCAGTTTTATGCGGGCTTACGTTCTTTGATGTCTAGGTAACTATGTGTACGAGGGGGTTCTTAGCTTGGTGACATCTCTCCGTCGACAGGCTGTTCAATGTTCTGCGCTTCTGGTTCGCGTACGGGAGAGGTACCTAGAGTAATATAGGTCATAATTACGAGAGAAGCAATTACGGTACACTATGGTCTTCATTTTCAGTGAAATGGTTTTGAGGGTTTCGTAGGCTGCAAGAGAAAAGTCAAAAACGTATTGTCAGAAGGAGGATCTCCTCAAAGCCGATGTATTCTTCATCGCTAGTTTGGCCTGACCATAGACCACTTTCATAGACACCATTTATTTCGGATGGATTTTATATCGGATGACCCTATTTATCTTACCTGCATGTGGACGGCTGGGGTGAGCAGGAATAGAACCTGCCAAGATGGACCTTTGGATCCACGTTGTGCTTTTAATTCTGAACATCGAGCCTCGATCCATGCCCCAGATTCGGAGAGTATGCAAACATATTAGACTATAGATGGTTCAGGCAGCCAAACACGTGGTACGCAACGGTGAGGGCTATCAAAGGGTATAAAGCAATCATAGGTTTTTCTACACTTCGTCGAAATAGGTTTCTGTAGAGGACACCTTTAAAATTGGAAAGCTGGCCCGTATGGCTGATTGGAAGAGGAACAGTAAGCATTATGATCATACATAGAGTGTCCAAAGAGACAAACTCTGACTCAATATCATGAGATACCGAAGTCCGCACTCGAGAACGCCTTTCCACCCAAGGATATCTTGCCCCAAATATGCCTGGCTTTAACGGTCGTGTATTGCCTCTGATATCTATAAGGCATGCAACCTTTCATCTCCGTATCACATGCCTTGATTCTGCCGTCTGGGCTAGTCTTATCATTCTCCTTTTCGTCATCGCTATCATTCTTCGCAGTCTTGCAAGTCTCTAATTCGCCCTGAGGATCCGGCTCCAGGGCTAAGGAGAGCTGTTTCTTTGATGACTGAGCCTATCCTACCTCGTCATCATTTTGTATGGCGCCCGGGCGGTGTCAACTGAGAACATCTTCAGCACCAACCACAAACGAAAACGCTCGCTTCAGGCCGGAATATGTCTGTGCCTGTAAGGGAAGCGACTGTCTCAAAACTGGAGTAGTCGGCTTGCCTTCAACCTTCCTCCTATGCCTGTCCTGGAAAATATTCTTCGAACATGGAATCGATGGCGCGACATCGTCCTCGAGCTCGGATTCAGCTTCGACGTCAACTTCCGATGCAAATCTGGTCGGGCCCGTCGTATCGTTGAACATTGTCTCGTACCCAGAATCACTAGCATCATTTTCCCCAAAGCTACCCTTTTTCTCCAATATATTGATGACCCTTTTAATGTCATGCTCAAGAAGAAAATCATTACAAACCGAATGAACATAGGGAAGGAGCCTGCCCAGCGATAAGCTGGTCGCATAACGTTCATTCTCATCGGACATGCTAGGCAAAGCCGCAAACAGGCCAGCAATCAGTCCATGCAGAGATTCAATGGCTGGATTGTATTCCAAACCGGTAGTTCGTAGTTCTGGTAGGCGTTTGTGTGATCTGAACGAAGCAGGCGAAGTGGTCGCAGTATCAGGCTCTCGATTCTTCTCCCTCAGTTCGGCATCACCCGATGGATAGCAAAGAACCTCTCTTGCACTGCGTCCGAGATTTCTATGCTCTTCCGTGGAATCTCCTGTCGGTACTGGGCTGGATGACACCTCTGCGACTGGGCCAGTGTCCATTAACTCCGGGCATATGCTGGTGTCCATCAACTCATGGTAAATACCATTCCCCATTCTCGTCACACATGCATTGCGGTTATCTTCCACCGCCGCAACGCCGTCGTTCAACGTGTATGGGTCACTAGGTAAGAGTCTTGCCATGTCCTTGACAAGCCCCGTGGCTTTTGCATACGATGCGAAGGGCAACGTATGACAGCCTGCCAACGCGTCTGGACCAAAGTAGTCGTCTGGCGGGCCACACAATGAGCCCCTGGATGATCCAGCGCGTGCCACCACAGAAGCGCGGTCTTTTTTGTTCTCATGTGTAGGTTGGGACCTCAACCAATCCATTATACTCACGCCAACTTCTGCAGAGTCCATCGTTTCTGCTTGTTTCATGCTCCTTCTGCTGTGGAACCTCAAGGACATTGACAACTTTTGTCGCTTGGGTACTTCCTCTTGAGACCGCTTCCGCACCAACTTCTTGGCCTTGGGGGGCCCGGCCATGCTATTACCTCTCAGCCAACGTGACTTTGGTGGATCAGTTGTTGTGGGTGTCTCTGCAGAATCCGGTGCGTCCTCGAGCCTGACAGGCCGAGGTCGCCTATATGTGAGCAGACGTGTTAGCCGGTCCTTGATGGGGAAAGTTGGAGTGCCGACATCTGTCGATGCTTCGTCGTCAGCATCCATTGAATCCGGACACAGAGGTCTAGGTGCCGGCATTGGTGATGAAGTGGCGCATTTGGCAGTATCCTGCTCGTACCGCCAGTGCTCCGTCAACTTTTCTCGCAGTGGCGATACGCCTCCAGTAACTGCTTGCCTCGTGCGAACCGGGCTGGTTGCTTGGCAATTGATTCTCAACATGCTTCCAGGGTGAAAACCGACATGTGATGTGGTGGCCATCTCTGGTCCAAACGCCTCGCCAGGCAGTTCGGCATGCAATATCGATCCAGTATCCGGGATGTCGTCGCCAAACACAGTTGACAGCAAAGTTGGATGGCCTGTGATGAATTCCATCTCATCTTTTGGATGTTTATACTCGAAATGCTCTGCCAGTTGTCCATTTAACACGTCGGCATGTATGTAGTCGTCATCCCCGCCTCTCACGTCGTAAATGATGGCGAGCAATGCCCGTGTCTTATCGACCTCGCTGGGTTCGATGCTGCCCAGCTTGAGCAGGCGTTTCCTTCCCAGGAGTGCCTGCTGGCCGATGCTCAAGGCCAAGTCAAAGGAGTAGTGGAAGAGGTGGGCCAGCGACAGGGCATGTAGAAGGGTGCATATCACAGTGTCTCTGTCGCCTTTTGTCTTCGAGAGATCCAACACGATGCCCTCGGCCTGCTTCCAGTCTCCTCGGAGGAAATGGCACACGGCAAGCTGGGTCCGCAAGTTTCGACGTTCGGCCTTTGCAGAATCTGTGGAGGCTTCTAGCTTCAAAGCCCTTTGGATGAAGCCTACTGCATTGCCATAGTCACAAATCTTGAATCGATCCAATGCAAGTTCCTGAAGTCTGTCCTGGAATGCTCGCTCAGCTTCAGCCTCAGCTTCAGCCTCGGAATTGTTGTCGTCGTCGTGGTCGCCATCATCTTCAGTATTATCTTGTCTCTCCACTTCTTCCGCTTTTTCCTCTTGCACCACCTCGGTAGGCGTTATGGCAGTGATTTCGTCAATCGCAGAAAATGATGTGACCCGAGGGCTTCGTGATGGGGACCGCGGCCTTCGAGGCGACATAGCTCGACGCGGACTCCGCTGTCCCGAACTATCTGGCGACTGATATCTCTGGTATCTACCAGCTCGTACGTAGTCTTCAACCCTTTGCCGCCTAATGGGCGGAAAATCGCCCATCAGACTTATTGCCGGGTCGCTGTGGGACATCCAATGGCCATTCGTACCGTCGCGGATCGTACTCGCTGTCGAACTCGCGGTAGAATGGAATTGTTTAGCCGCGTCCAGGAGCTTGCGGAGGTTCTGAATGAGCCTGAGGTCCGACTGGTTGTATGAGACTCCACCGGCTGGGCGCATAGCAGCGCCGAAGGCATCATCGATAGACTTCTTGAGGACGTCAAGCTTGAGGTGAACCAAGTCAATTGAGTCGTGGCTCCTTAAGGATATCGAGCTTCAAGTTGGAAGTTAGACATCGTGTTCGTAACTGGAAGACGGAGACTAGGCGGCTTACACGGTGATGGTTTGTAGCATCGTCTGCAAAGCCAGATGCGACTTGTGTACTTTATCCTGGAATGTGGCGAGGTCTGCACTGTGCTCGTTCCAGTTTACCACTGCCTTGGTTTTCCACACGAGGCCCCTAGTTTTTCCTGTGCCTTTTATCTTCTCTACCATGATACTCATCGCAGTGAGCGTCATATTACAATCGGATATAGCCACGTCGCATTGCTGCCACAGAGCCTCCCCAACCGAGGCCAGATCCAAACCCTGGCAGTTATCTAGGGTCTCTTGTACGGTCTTGAGGCAGGTCGTAAGGCGGTCCAGCTCGCCACACAGGTCATCTACCCGGGCATCGATGTTCTTAATTGCGTGCTTGAGCCCACGCAGCGTTTTGGTAACCTTCTTTCGTGTCAGATACTCCTTGCAAAAAAATTGTGCTGTAGCACTCAAAATGGTAACTTACGGAAGTGGCTACCTGGATCAGCGTTATCGCTGACGCCGTGATGGAGAGCGGATCCATTGCTTGCGACACTTCACGATATCGTGATTTTTCGGGTCATATAATACACAGACAATAGGACAGTGTGGACGATTGGTAGGCTCAAAGGTCTGGGGAACTCAGCAAGAAAAGGTAAGCATACAAAATGCAACCAGATCAGCTTTGTGACATATGGAGTGAGCCACATTTTCATTACTTGGTGCGGTCCGAGACACTCCCACCGGACATGATGGCTGTGCGAGGGATTGTCAGGCTCCCTCCTGAATATTATCTCAGCTGTATTACACCTTGTGGTACAGTTGACTCGGTGAGGCGATGCTATGCATTAGTGCTGACAAGGCAGACTCGCTCGTGCGGACCAAAGGATCCTTGTTCGACCCAGCGATTTCCCCCGGATAGCATGCAAGATGCTGTCACGTATCTAAACCCACTTCTATTATGGAGCTCGATTTCCTTCTATTTGTGTACTTATGTATATAATGGAGTCCCCCACGCCCATTGTATATAGCCCACAATGGTCAGTTAAGTTGTTCTAATCGATATTGATGCGCTGCTCAGAATCGTCACAGAGCGGGATGCGACTGAGTACCAAAGTTTATCCCTATTCTCAATGGAGCGCTGAGGTTGATTAGGACGCTCTAGGTCCCCCTGTGGAGGATTTTACGGTCGTGGGTGAAATCCGTGTGTCAGAAAAAACACCATCGTGTGCGCTGTTCCAGCTTGCCGGCCTGATGTGCCTCTTTACAGGTATGTAATATTTGTAGGTTCTACGCTAAAAAGACAAATACAAACCTTCCACACGTGAATCCGTGGAGCTACCCAGATTGTTCACTGAAATCGTCGGCTATCCTCCTCCTGCTGATCAGTTTCTGGGCGGGTTTTGTTTACTTCCTGGCCGCAATAGCCTAATTTCCTTGTCTACTGTTCTCGCTCCAGAAAGGCAGGCCTGCCTCCAGCCGTGCCGTTCCATACACGGAGGCGCTGTCCAGAGACTCTCCGGCGTACTCGCGCGCCGCCGTCATGCGAGAGAGCGCCGTCTCAAGGGTAGGTATCGTGGTCCCATTGTCCTTGGCGATAGAGATAGCATGCCTGGCATCCTTGGACGCCAGAGCAGCGGCGAACCCAGGAGGAGTGTCGAGAGGGGGCGCCCATGCACCTGTGGTCATCCGCTTCGAGTAGCTTTCCAGCACGGGGCCGAACATGTTACCGATGAATTCCTCCATCTGGCTGGTTCCAAGGCCTGTCTTCTCCGCAAAGACGTGCGCCTCGGCGATCAGCTCTTGGAATCCGATGACAAAAATGTTTCTACTCGACGGGTGGCAAGGGTTAGTGGCTGGTCATTGTATCATATACCATCCGACTTGGGACTACGTACCCTGCAATCTTGAGCAGACTTGACTTTTTGACGTCTTCACCCATGTCGATAATGCTTCGGCCCATAACATCCAGGACATAGGGGCGGAGTCTGTCTTTCACGGCCGCCGGGCCAGCCATAGACCAGATCAGCTTGCCAGAGGCAGCCATGGCGCTGGCACCGAACACTGGCGAGGCGATGAAGATAGCACCTTTCTCGCCGAGACGCTCGGAGCACTTTGCACAGGTCTCAGGGTGAACAGTCGAGGTATCAACCCAGACTTTGCCTTCTAGTGATGTCCCGCTCTCCAAAGCTTTTGTTACCAGCTCGTCTAGCACTTCGTCGTTGGAAATCTGGAGCACTTAGTCACGAATACCATGCCAACTTATACAACAAAGATAGCTTACCATGGTGAAGATGATATTTGTCCTTGCAATAAGGGTCTCGAAGCTTTCCTCAGGAATGGCGCCAGCCTCTTTCAGGGGCTCGCCTCGCGAGATTGTGCGGTTGTTATAGTGCAGTGGTGGCAAACCCTTGGCAGCGAGGTGTTTTTGAAGGTTCAGGGCCATTCCAATACCCATGGAACCAAGGCCATACTATTGTATGATTAGCGTGAGTCGTCAATTGGCTCCTAGAAATAAGAGAGGACGGGACGATTGCATCCTACTTACCCAGCCAAAGCTATCTGTGGACGCCATGTTATTGTCGTTATTGCAGGTGTCAATGTGAGAGATTGTTTGGACTTTAAAACACAAGCGAACACTTTTCGATAGCAAATAATAGGTGACTTGTTATGTTGATATTGAGAGGAGAGAAGGGACCTATGGAGGGAGGACGTCCCGGGGACAGCTGCATTTATAGTACTTATCCACCATGGCCAATATCAAGCAACGTATACTTGGTGAGGAGGAGTAACAATGAATTATCGAATTATCAAAGCCATGACGATATAGAGGAAAGTTGCCTTGGCGGCTGCTTATCTATCCCATACCGTGATCGGTTTCGCGCTCCGTAGACTTCTAGCCTTTGTTGCTGGTGCCGTGGAGCTCCACCAGGCGATGTCGGCCTCCACCCGATTAACTCGACGCTGGCCCGCTCCACTAGGCGGCATTATCTACTAGGCCAGACTTTGTCAGAGATAATATTCTCCAAGAACATTTGCCATGGAGGTCCTTACGACCTGGACACTCCTCTTTTCCAAAACTTTAGCACACGGCGAGTAGAGCGCCAAGTCCTTCCATTTCCCGAGTTTTGACCGGCATCCTGGCCGAGCAGTTCCCGAGTGCTTCCTGCCCATGACCACTTCTATTATTCTATCGAATCATGGTGCATGCTTGCCTCATCAATTCGCCCTCGTATCTATATTGGCGATCCTGTACGCTCGCCCAACGTCTTGTAGCGGATCATCTGAGAGGTCAGTAGGTGGCCCAAAGAAAGAAGACCCCCCCTCCCCAAACCCAGTCCTACCTAGGCATATGAAGCCATCATTGTCCAAGGCGGCTTTTATAACGCGGGGGCCCCAACATCTTTCCGTGGATCATTGAAACCCTGGCAACCACACTGCGGCATCCGATGCCTCCGTTGGGAAGGCCATGTGGGCTTACCCTAGGGTATGGAAGGTAGTTATGTTCTGTCTTACAGTGATAGTCTTTACGATAATGTGCCGTAAGCCACTCTCAATATCGAGGCCTATACCTAGGTATCCCTAGTATGTATTCACATTCATCACGCTAATGTCATATCTACAATTCTCTGGTCCTTTGCTTTGGCAGTTATCTGTCGGAGAATCTTGGGCACCGTTGCAGAGGCACTTGTCGTTCTAGATTCATCAAGAGCATCGATGATCAGTGACGTGCCACACCTTCATGTCGCTTATAGTTGCGGCGTGGAGAGGCACGGGTAGAACCACCTCTGAGTATTCATATCCCTAATTCATCGGCTGGGTCTCCGCAGCGTTGTTGATACAGTCTTCGGATTTTCCGGGGCCAGTCCTACCAGTTGGCTGGCCTCGCATATGTAGTGACCTCTGGGAGAAGGAGGACTTGATTCTCGAGTAGAAGGTGCGGGTGGCGGTGGTCTTTGACCAAAGGCTGTGCAGGGCCGTTGCGGAGCTTACTGTGATGGCGATGGAGCATTCGACAACTCTGAGAGCCCCGTAAGGATTTTGTTAGACAGTCACTTCCATCTCTTTGTTTGGTCTTCCCCCTCTTCATGTTGGAAAACTTGCTTCGAATCTTACACATACTTGTACAGCAGAACGGGAGAACGGCGATGTCACTCACCCGGATTAAGTAGTCGTACGGGGTTGTGGGATCAGCAGTCTCTGATTTGTGAGTCTATCAACACCAGGAACCAAGAAAGGACATGTGGACATGTCGAAATTCGGAAGACGTACTGAGAATGATCTGATGAAGTATAGCAAGGTCAACGGCGACGAATGCCAGGGTAATAACGGAGGCAACTATATACAGTGAATTGTTTGGTTAGGAGAACACAATATCACGCAGAATTTGACCTGCACCGTCTACTAACAATCGCCAAGATGTTTCCGCAAGGGAAGGTGCAAGTTTACAAATACACGAGCTAGGACAGCCAGGCCGGCGAGAATGACCATGGTGATGCCGAAGCCTAGGAAAAGGGATATCGAAATGTCGCCATCGTATATCGAGGCAGACATTGTAGAGCAGAGAGGAGCCTTTGCAAATCGGTACCAAGCAAGAAATGATTGTGGTCACCTGGGCAAACACCAGATGATGAGCAGGACCATCACTTGTAGGCGATATAGAAGGAGTTGCGGCAAAATTAATCACACCCAAACAGACCTGAGAGAAGCTGAGGAGTAGAACATTCATTATACTGGCAGCAACGCCACCAGCAATGGATCCTGCGATATCAACTCCGGCTTTTCGAGCCTATCAGGTGTTCCGTACTGAATACAACGCAGTGAGCTATACCAGCAGTTAGCTGCTTATGCAACTAACATGTCCTCGTGCAGTTTACAAACGAGGCCCTCCAACGTGAATAAAACACAAATCTTCAGATTCTACGAGAATTTGTAGGGAAGTATGTAGGCTGGTTACATACGTCTAACTGGTGATAATAAGCCCCTAGAGCCTTGTATATTAGTCACATATGCTCTAATCCAGAAATAACATGTATGGTATCAATAACTTCTGCAGCTGGGGTACTGATTTAGTTGTATTATAGGTCGAAGAAATAGCCTTCGATAAATCCTGTTGGGCCTCAGCTCTATCATTTGGAGAAACTTGCGGAACTAAATCACAAGTATCGGCAGTAAGCTGCTGTAAACATCCCCTGTACTCAATTCTATGGCTAAAGGCTTTTATATTACACAAAATGATATCGCTAGTACAGCTATACCAGGGGGTTTTCACTACTGTACTTGGATTATGACGACTGGCGATGTTTGGGATTGGGTTCTCACTGCCCCACCTCGTCAAATGTTCAGGGATTATCAAGCCATCCTGAGTCGCAAATCACATCCTCAAAACGGTACTCTGGCCGAGCGGTATGTTTTTCCACAATTTATCCTCACCAATGTTCTCAAGCTAATTCAAAACAGGTCTAAGGCGCCAGACTCAAGAATTAGTTCTTGCATGTTCTACACATGTGTCTTCTGGTCTCGAAAGAGGCGTGGGTTCAAATCCCACGGGTATCATTTCAATTCTTTTTTTGTTTCTTCTTTTTGCTTTATGTTGGTTCCTGGATGATGATCAGCGTATCCACAGAGCATGCAGTGTGCTCACCACTCAGTCAGTGCCCAGGTGTCCCACCAGAACGGATGAGTTGCTTGTCGAGCAAGCCATTATAGGAACACCACCTACACATGTGTCTCCCGAAACAGAAACGAACTAGAGTAATTATGATTGTATTCCCTGCGCCCCGTAGGCTTGTGATTATGTATGTACTGCTCCTTGTGAACTTGATACCCAAATCAGGCCGTCAATGGAGATGCATACACTACCCAACAGGCTGCCGGGATCCAACTAAACCTCATGTTGTTGGTCTTTACACTGCATTCACATTGGTCGTTTTATTTCTGTTCGCTGAGGCACCTGTGGATATATAAAGATCTACGGCTTCTGCGCAAGGGCTCAAGAGCCTCTGGTTGTCCTTCTCCAACCAGTACTCTCACTTCAATTATTTGAGCTTTGCTGTTCATTTGCCATCGAGTCCAATTGATATTCTACTCCCAGATTGTCCATCATGGCCTCGTCTGCGATCAATGCACTGAAGGATGCCTTTTCCGGCGAGCAGCTAATTCTGGCTGGGACCGACGAGTTCAGCAAGCTCAACTCTTCATACCTTTCGGACACGGCGAGCGATGTGACACCCACTGTAGTGTTTTTGCCCAAGAGATGGCTGATGTCGACAAATTCGTCACCGTTGTGAGGCCCTTCGCCCTTGACGGCTCAGCGCCCTTTGCAAGTAAGCATCCCATCGGGAATAGAAAGAACAAAAACAAAACGACTAACCCGAGACTTTTCAGTCCGCGGCGCTGGGCAGCAACCTCTTCCGGGCTGCGCCAACATCCAGGACGGAATCACCTTGGACTTGCGTTTCTTGACCGGTATCGAGATCAAGGACGGCATCGTATCTATCGCGGCCGGTGAGCGCTGGGGTACCGTCTTCGAGAAGGTAGAGGAACAAGGGCTGGGCGTGGCCGGAGGCCGCTCTGCGCAGGGTGGAATTGGAGGTTTGGCATTGTCGGGCGGCCTGTCCTTCTTCTCGTCACGAGAGGGCTTCATTTGCGACAATGTCACCAACTACGAGGTTGTCCTAGCCTCCGGCAAGGTCGTCAACGTCAATGCGGACGAGAACCCGGACCTGTGGAAGGCTCTGCGTGGTGGCGGGAACAACTTTGGCGTCGTAACCCGTTTCGACCTCAGGACTTTCAAATAGGGTTCCTTCTGGGGCGGCGCCGTTCTTTACTTTCCCCCAGTTTCCCCGGCCAAGTTGAGGCCCTGGTGAATGAGCTCAAGAAGCCCGATGCCAGCGAGGAGACGTATATCATGCTGAGCATCGGATACAGTGCAGCGTACCTACAGCTCGGCGGCACCCTGTGTATGAACCAACTTTACTACACCGGTGCCACCGAGACGAGCCCGGCTGTGTTGGAACCCTTCGCGACAGTCAGCCCGCAAATAGACCAGCTCAACTCCATGCGCGCGATGACTCTCACGGGCGCGGTAGCCGAGCAGGCCCAGCAGGGTACGGACGCCACGCGGTGCGCCTACATCAACACGACCGTCAAGGCCGACATTGCCACGCTGCAGGCTGCGGCCGACATGTACGTCGCCGCGCTCGAACCCATAAAGGGTTGCGAGGGCATCACCTGCTCTCTCACGCTGCAGCCTTACGCCGCCTCGCTCCTGGCCAAGTCCGCCTCGCAGGGCGGGAATGTCCTCGGGCTTGCTCCCTCTGACGGCCCGCTTGTGTCTATCCTGGCTCTTGCTTGGTGGAAGGATAAGGCGGACGACGAGGAGATCATCAAAACGTTCAGGGAGGTGATCGAGGTCATAGATCGTGACGCGGCGTCCAGAGGTACGAGCGTTCTGTTCAAGTATATGAACTACGCTTGGGGCTTCCAGGATCCAATCGACTCGTATGGTATTGAAGACAAACAGGCATTGCAGGAGGCGAGCAGGAAGTACGATCCCGAGGGGCTCTTCCAAAAGGGTGTTCCTGGAGGGTTCAAGCTGTTCCTGTCGATACATTGTGTGCATATTTTGCTCGTTCGCAGGAAAAGGATAGGCAGGAGATCGTTTGAGTTCCCAGAGCTTGGTGTCATCTGGGCCATAAGAGAGCATGTAGGTATATATAACACCCAAGATAGTGAACCTTGAAGTCCATTGTATCAATGTTATGTAACCAGATCAGGTTCATACTCATGTTTGGTTTTTTGCAGCTTGTGAGCCTGAGTCGTTTTTCGCCCTCCTTCCATGTCCCTTTCTGTCTTGTCGTTTTATTGATTTCCTCTTTACAGACCAGGAGGTAGAAGGTATTATGAAGAGACTGTAATTGATAGACGATATTGAACGTTCTAGAGAAGAAAGCAATATGCCCTGCATATAGATTGTGAAGCTCCTAGCTTTGTAAAGAGATTGTGCGAGATAAGGGTATACCTTGAAATAGCTTAATGAATATACTCAAAGTGTTATTCTATCTATAGATAAAGTTATTGTACTTTCAGTAAGACAGGCGCTAGGGCTGGACGAGCACTACCAGGGGTCATATATAGTTAACCGGTAAGATTCAACAACTAGCAAGTATTAGTAGCCCGGTCACCCTTAAGAAGGGCTATTGAATCCGCTGTAAATTGATCTGGAAACGAACAATCTAGTGTCCTCGGAGGTTGACCTGATTACAAGCAGCTGGGATCAATAATAATGACTGACCCATTACCAGGGCTCAATCAAAGAAAACGTATCACTATCGCAGAAGTGCTCACAGCCTTACCCAGCTTTGACTACATATAGATACGTATCGTATCAAGGACTTGACAGGATTAGAAGGAGAGCCCGCTATATTGCGTAAAGCTCCCGCATAAAACGAAGAACAGTCTTAGATACGTCCTTCGTAGGCGCCTTGTAGGCGCCTCCGCTAAGAAGGGGCCTTGCACCGTCTTATCCAGGTAGTCTTCTGGCGCTCCTCAGTTCTGCCGGTGACGCTCAAGTGCCCAGGTGGTCCCAGGTGCCTTTATGTCGGGATTCCCTCTCCCTTAGTAGCGACAGCAGCAACAAAGGACAATATTAAACCTTCCATCGATTGTTGTCATTATTCAAGGCTGAGAGGTCTTAGTCTTGCACACTCTCCTCTCCA
>LKEA01000005.1:24688-39623 GCA_003795315.1 Cytospora schulzeri
ACCCTAACACCCTGACACTTTGACACCCTGACACCCCAGCCTGCCTAAGTGCCCCAACCTACTGTCAGCCCGGCAGTCTTGACAGTGGCAAGCGGTGGCAGGCAGTTCAGGACTGCAGCTGTACAAGTCGGTGCAGCAGCTGGGCACTGGAGTGGCAGCACCTGAACCAAGCGCGGATCCAACGCCAACGCCATCCCTGGACTGGACTGGATTGGATCTGATCGCGCCGCAGCACCCAATCGAGCCGAATCTCTTTCTCCCTCTCCCAACTTTTCCCATCCGCGACGACCCGCGAAGCCTCCCAAATCTCAATCTCAACACCGAAGCAACCCAAAACCCTTCTTCTCAACTTCATTATATGCCCCACCATTCTTCATCTACATCAATCGCGACGGGAAGCGCTTTATCTGCTGACTGTCTCTGCAGCTTTTGCTAAAGCTTTTGCAGCTCTTTTCTTGCCCGTCCTTTATTCTCTCCCCCCCACGTCATCTATCGCATATTCTGGGAAATCTGAGTCTGGCTGGGTCCCAGCCAATTTCCCATTCGCCAGCCATTCACAGCTCATTCGCACCCAGCAACTCTCCCTCTCACATTTGTCGCGTGTCCTGAACGCGCGATCCTATCGCGACGACAACTCCCCCTTTTCATCAACACACATATGAATGGTGTCCTTCATATCCCTTGGTTCGCGAGATATGATGGTTGGAGCACGGTGGAAGTGGTGAAGATACAGAATTCGGTTTGGACACGATGACTCGCCCCTCCAGTGCGAGCTTCGCCCAGTTCTTCCCCACGGCTCCAAAGGCGGCTAGGGAGAGGGCCTTGGAGCGCGAGAAGGCAAAACAAGAAGCCGCAGAGTCGCCATCATCCGGCCTTGTGGAAAAGACAATCGACGCTCACTCTACCCCAAGCGCTCGACCTGACGATCCTGCCACCTCGAGATCCCGCCGGGACACCTCAACTTCAGCTCCGTCGCGAACCCCAGCTGATGATATCGATCCCTTTCGCGGAGACATACCCAATACTGTTGGCTCAGAGACCTCAAGCGCGAGCATGGGTTCCTCTTTTACCAACGGGTCCATGCGACCGAACGGTGTCGCCGCCCCAAAAAGCTCATCATACTCTCATCTCACCCCGCTAACGACCATCGACTCACCATCTTTCGCCAACGGCGCCCACCCAACAAAGCAGAATGCATCCAATCCCTCGCCATATGAGAAGACCAACGGATCCGCGCTGAAGACTGGTACATTTCGTGAGAATTCAACTGCCGTGGATAAGTCCGATATCATACATCGCCTGCCGGCGCGAGACCCTTCACTCTCCGTTCATGTGATCAAGGCCACACAAGATCCCTCCGTCGATCGATCATCGAGAGACAAGAAAAAACCGAGATACAAGGAGTTTGGGCTGGTACGTAAACATATCATACACTCGGTTCGGCAGGGGGAGCGCCATCTTCTGATTTTTGGACATGGCTAATAAACTACTGTGTGAACAGGAAGATGACGCTCCCCCTCCGGCCGATCCACGACTAGCCAAGGGCAGTCGCCTCGACTATATCAACGTCGATTATCATTTGCCCCAGTCTCGCTTGCGACAATCGCCCTACAATGTCAAGCCGTATGCCTGGGACCCCAAGACCTCTACTGGGCCGGGACCCCCGACTCAGGTAGTGGTTGCCGGCTTCAACCCTCTAACCACATTCTCCAAAGTCGCCGCTATCTTCTCGTCCTTTGGTGATATCGCAGAGAGCAGTAACAAGATGCACCCTGAAACTGGAAGCTTCTTGGGATTCGCTACCTTTCGGTACAAGGACTCGAAGCCGAGCCGTTCTCGACCACACCCAGTCCTGGCCATTGATGCTGCTAAGCGTGCCGTCCGCGCGCTGAATGGCAAGAAGATCGAGTCTAACCAGGTCCGTGTCGAGTTTGATCCAGAGGGAAAGAAGAGCCGGCGCATGCTGGAAGAAGCCCTGCACAAGGAGCGGGAGAAATCGCAGCCCCTACTGCCCAAGACAGTACCCATCGCTCCCAGAACAGTAGGAGGTATTCCAGCTGGGCCGCCACCGACAGCGCCCAAGGGCCCTGCTGCCCTCCGGCAGACACAGGCACAGACGCCCGAAGTACGCCCCTTGTCCGTCCAAGCACGAATGTCGAGCTTGATTGAACAGGTGCCGATCGCGACTCAACTCAAGACCGACCCATACATCTTCGTCGCACACGAATACGTCCCCGTGATGCCCACGACAATTGCGCATATGAAGAAGCGGCTTAAGAATTACCGTTGGGAGGACATTCGTGCCGACAGGACAGGGTACTACGTCATCTTTAGAGACTCGTCGCTCGGTCGCACCGAAGCAGAGAAGTGCCAGGCATCGGCAGATGGAACGGCCTTCTTCACCTACAACCTCAAGATGACGCTGCATCTGTTTGGGGCGGAGGGGAAGCCATCGCTGGCCTCAACATCCCTGACCTATAGAAGGCAGAGTCGCAGCCCACCACGACGGCCGGCGGCCAACGAACCACCGAAACGGGACGATAAGGAACGCGCTCGACGAGAGGATTTGAGGGACCTGGAAGACGAAAAAAGAGAACGGGCGAACAACTTTGATCCGGTCAAGGAAGCTGCCGAGGTCGTGCGACGTGAGATGATCGAGCACCTCATCAAGCACATCCGCCAGAAAGTCGCTGCGCCAAGCCTGTTTACATTCCTGGATCCTGCCAACCATGCTGCGAAACGTCGCAAACTCGGTATTGCGGATCCAGCAGGGGCCAAGACACCTGCGTTCATTTTCGACGACACGGAGGAGAAGTCTCCAGTTGGCACGCCTAACTCACGATCGGACCCGATTGAGCGTCGCACGAAGCATCTTGATGTCACTGCGCTCCCTCGAATCCGCAAGGCGAAGAAGGGCAGCCTTTTGCGCAGGCCTGGCTTCACTGACCCCTTCGCCCGAGAGAGGCCAACCTCCCACCGGCCAGCATTCCGTTCTCTACATCATCGCCTGCAGCATGCTGATAGTGATGCGGAATCCGAAGACGAGGCTGAGAATAGGGACTCTTTGGCTAGAGATACTGACGAGCCTGAGTCTCGACCTCGCAGCCGGATGAGCACCGACGAGGATGCGAAGGATGACTTCGGATCGATGCCTGCTGAAGATGACTCGATGACCGAAGCCAGCTTCGCTCAAGATAGCACGTTGCCACACACCAAGAAGAGGAAGCTCGATCTGCAGGTGGAGACCGCGATCAAGCGCCAGAAGAAGAGCGACGAGGAGCTCTTTGGTGTCACCATCGATCGCATTGAAACTGAGTACCCTCTTCGAGATGCCTCTGAGGATGTGCCCCTGCCTGGTACAGAACCATTGGAAGAGGATGATTCGAATTTGCCCACATCAGCCCCGGCGACAAAGGGTGCCAAGAAGGCTGCAACGAAAAACAAAAAGAAGACCAAGAAGCAGATCTTCGAAGAGCGTGAAGCTCTCAAGAAGCAGCAGCAAGAAATCTTCGAACAGGAAGCCGAAAGGAACTCTGAGCCTCCTAAGGAACCCACGCCTCCCCTAGATCCAGATGTCAAGCCTACACCGCCTCCTGAAGATCCAGACAGGCCCCTGCCAGACCCGGCATTGTATCCAGAGCATGTCACCAAGGCATTCGCCCTGCCAGGCAACTTCAAGCTTAACGTCGAGTCCATGCAAACTCTGCCCCTTGGTGACAGGGACGGGCCAAATGTCACAAAGCTCAAGAAGAAGTTCACCGTGGAAGACATTGGTGATCCTGAGGCCTGGATTTGGAAACGGGATCGCATCAGGGAAGTCAACTCGTGGGATGGCTCTGGCGAGATCGTAGGAATTGAAGGCTATTACGTGCCCAATGCCACAGGCTGCGCACGTACTGAGGGCATCAAGAAGATCCTCAATTCGGAGAAGTCCAAGTACCTCCCGCACCACATCAAAGTGCAGAAGGCGCGCGAGGAGCGGGAGAGGGCTGGCAAGGGTGGCAAGGCTAAAGGTGCCATGGCCGAAGTCAACATCACGAGAGTCGCGCCCGACCACGTCGTCTCGCAGAGCAACGCCCGTGACACGCGTGCCAAGCAACGTGACCACAACTCGTCACTGGAGAAGACGCAGAAGGTATTCGGTCAGGCGTCTGATGTCCTGCGTTTCAACCAGCTCAAGAAGCGCAAGAAGCCCGTCAAGTTTGCCCGCTCTGCGATCCATAACTGGGGCCTTTACGCCATGGAGAACATTGCCAAGGACGACATGATTATTGAATATGTCGGCGAGCAGGTTCGTCAGAAGATTGCAGACCTGCGTGAGCAGCAGTACACCAAGAGCGGGATCGGCAGCAGTTACCTTTTCCGTATCGATGATGACACCGTCGTCGATGCGACGAAGAAGGGCGGCATTGCGCGGTTCATCAATCATAGCTGTTCGCCCAACTGCAAGGCCTCGATCATTCGGGTAGAGGGAAGCAAGAGAATTGTGATTTATGCTGAGAGGGCCATTGGTCAGAGTAAGTTATCCCTCTCAAATCCCTCTCAAAGCCACTTCACAGCTTGAAGTCGTCCTATCATTATACTAACGTGTAACACAGATGAGGAGTTGACATACGACTACAAGTTCGACCGGGAGATGCGCTCAGAAGACCGCATTCCATGTTTATGTGGTACACCCGAGTGCAAGGGCTTCCTCAACTGATCCACTACCATTCCCCTTCTCAATTAATGCCCTTCAGTCATGATCGCGGAAGGGCATTTTGTCTTTTCGTTTTTCTTTCCCTCAGGAAACAAAGGAGTCGGTTGGTCGCAGGTTTGGGGGGGGGGTGTTCGCCTAATAGAGGGTCTTTGGTGTTTACATGGAATGATTTGCCTTTTTTTCCCCCTCCACCTCTGTTGGATTCCCATCGTCCATCATCCCTCTTCTGTTATATACCTGCATACACATCATTGGTCAATCGGTGTTTGGCTGGAAGGGGCAAAAAAGGGGGTCCGGTGCAATTTGGAACACATGAGAGAATGCATGTTGAAGGGGATGAGATTCAGGAGACAGACAAGAAGGGGACGAGCTCAATGCTGAGGAGGGTGTTAATGCGGGACACTGGAGTGTCCGATCAGTGCGAGGATTCATTGTCAGGGGAAGTCAGGTCGACCATCTATCTGTCTTGTCTTTTCTGCCTCTCTGTCTTTTGGCAGAAGAGACCAAGGAGTAAGATAGACGGTCAATGGTCTGACTGTTGTACATAGTGGTTGACGGTTCAACCCCCACCCCCCCTGGTCGTGAATTTACGACGAGGAGAGCGGGGACAAAGGAGAGAGACTCTGAGCAGTTGACGAGAGCGGAGCGAACGGGAGTGACGGGTTTTGCAATTGCTCTAGATGCTAGGTCGGTGTTGTTCTCCGGCAAGACGTAGCAAGATAGCAGCATATCATGCATTGTCCTGCAAACCAGTCCACTTTTGATATTTATACTGTCTCTTTGTGCAGCAAGTGGCCGCCCTCTGGGTCACAATTGATATGGACCCAGCGGCGGGTGGTTTAGTACTCTCGAGGTTTCTCTTTCTTCCTCAGGAACTAAATGAAGCGGACAACATGGTCTTTGCTCAATCTTGCTCTTCAGTGAACAGTTCGCAATGAGATGTTCTGATGCAGAATTCGAGGATCATGGCCGATATCATTGTTTCTCGGCGAAGAAGTTCGTGACTTGCGTCCCCATCTTAGGCTATGGATCGATGCCTTCCGCCTCAGTCCTCAAAAAGAGGGCGACCACATGACTGGTCCAGTAAGGTCAACATACCAACACTAATCATACAACATGCCTAACAGGTTCCCGGTTAATAGGCTCCTGGATCTATACGTAGCTCTGTCAAAGAGAATGATTTACCTCCTTTTCCTTGCCTAACCCTTCCAGTTTCCAGTTTCCGCCCGACCCGATTGCGCTCATAACATGCCAATACCCAGGACCGAGCATCACCAATAACCCTGTCCCATGAAGGGGCATGTATCATATGTAACCAGACTCAATAACGCCACGGGTGAACCTACACCCAACCTTTACAAACACCCGAACTTTGAGAAAGTAGCAAGTTTATCACGGAGTCAAGTCCATACGAGACTCGCTCTCATCATCATCCTCATCCTCATCTCCGCCCTCGTCAAGCAGATCAGCAGCATCATCATCATCAACAACGTCGTCGCCAAACAAGCTGCATGCGATATCGTCGTCATCCTCGCTATTGTCCTTGGGAGGCTCATCAAAGATGGACACAAACTCCGGCCTCGCCACTGGGTGGTCCTTCGCGTAGCTCGCAGGGGTGACGGTCGCGTCGGAGTTTCCACTTGCAATGCTGGCTGTGGGCGTGAGGACGCGGGCTGGTGCATCGGGTGTGCCACGCGCCTGTTGGCCGGCCACGTGGATGGCAGAGGAGGCGGTTCGGCCTTTGGTGTAGCCGAGGGTGCTCCGGGAGGCGGCGATGCCAGCTGTTGAGGACGGTTGGGCTCTGGGAACGCCGGTTACAGGTCTTGGCTTGGATAAAGTGGGTCGCATGAAGGACGGTAGCTTGCTGACGGCGGCGGCGTTTGCGGATGGGGATCGCCTGGTGGCGAGTGGCCTGCGCTGGATGGCGGGTGCGGTGGGCAGCTTGCTTGTCATTCCCAAGGCCTGAGCTGCTCGCCGGGAGTTGATGGTCAAAGGCGCCTTTGCTATCCCGCTTGGACGTATAGGCCTCTTTTCCACTGGTCCTAGATCTCGTGCAGGAATCACCTGCGGCGTCTTCTTAGGCGAATCCAATAGTCCAAGGTCCCACTTGAAGCCCTCGTCCAGGTCCTTCCTGATCTGCGCATCGGCCTCCCTGAATCGCTTCTCCTGTGCAGCCTTCATCTCCCGATCCAGCCTCGTCATGCCATTCTCGTCGCGCCGGTTGTGGTAGTGCTCGTAGTGACCGTTCAATCGATTCTCAGGCCTGATAGCGTCGAGGGTGAGCACCCCAGCTGGCCAGACATCGGACTCGTACGGGAGCGGCTCTGGGGGTGGAGCATTGGTGTCTGGTTCGGAAGAGAGGGGGTCGAAGCTGGTGTCCTGGAGAATTTGGAGTTTGGAGGACTCTGGTTTTGGCGCAGAGGATTTCGGCCGAGAGACGGTTGTGGTGTTGGCGGGCGTTTTACCAAGTGTTTGTTGACTGACATGGGCTTTGGCGTTGGTTGTCTTGTCGCCTAGGACGGCACGGCCTGTTCGAGGGTCTGTATGAGGCATGTAAGCACTTATGCTGGGTATGGGATACAGTGGATGGATATGTAAGTGGGATGTGGATGTGGATGGTCATATGTGTTGGTATCGGCACTATGTGTTGGTGTTGATGTTGACTTGATTCATCTTGGAGAAGCTTACCTGCAGGCGTGACCCATTGTTGTTGTGCCTGGTCTCCATTTGGTTTGTTGGCCAGGAGGCTCTTTCCTCCCATGGCACGCACTGCATTCTCATCGTTAAGGGGAATCCTCAGTGGTGTCTTTGGGAATCTTGCGCCAGGCGTCTTTGGCTGGAGTGTTGAGCGGGTGGAGCCCTGGTTCTGGTTCTTGGTGACGGCATTGGCCTGGTGGATGGAGACCAGGTTCTCTTGGTCTTTGTGGGCAGCGAGCATCTTTGTCGTGCAGCCGTTTGTTTTCCACTTGCCCTACGGCCTTCCGGGAAATTGGTAATCTCAGTGTCTTCCGTAAATAGTCGCTGGTTTGATTTCACGCTTTGGTTGTAGGTAATCAAGTAATGAAAACCAAGATGGTCGCGGGTTACGATGCGCTCCGTGTTCGTTGTATGTAATAACAGACAAGATTGGAGATTGGAGATTGGATGTAGGGAAACTGGAGGGGAAAAAGAGAGATTGAGAGATTGAGATGTGTGTTGACGTTGGATGTTGTCCCAGCAACCCGGGGAATTGCATCTAATGTCACTGTACGAGAGTACCTACCTAGGTAGGCACCTAGGCACACCTGGACATGCAGTACCATTCAGCGGCCGGCATTGGTGCCGGTGCTTACTGTGTACCTAAGTAGGTGTCAGGGTGCCAGGTGCCAACAGGGCCAACTGTGTTGTGTCACAAGGCTTGAAACGGTGGGCCCTGCCTGCCCGCCTCGCCTTCTTTTCCTTCTTCAAATTGTTGTCCAGTGTTCCAATGGTGGGGCTAATACGTACTGTGTAACCTCCATACAGATTAACGACAAGAAAGACCCCTGCTGACATGACTGACTGCTGGCCAAAGCGCCACACCCCCTGAAAATAAAGGCCCCCCCCTGCCCCCTCTCAAGGACCCCCTAGAAGGCCAGCGAATCGGTCGGCGTGATTACAGAGGGGCAACAGGGAGGGCAGCTATTTCAGACCTCCTCCAGAACAGACCAGACCAGACCAGTCTGTCACCATCCTCATCGCCGTACTAATACCCAACCACTGGTCGTCGTCTTCCTCCTTTTTCTTCCACTCTCTGCTCAACTTTGACTTTACCATCTCAATACATCTCAACACATTGCCTGTGATTTCAGCTGCCTGTTTCTGCCTTTACAAACCTCTATTTTATTGTTGCTCAGCTAGATAAGCCGTCATGGATCGCATTAGGGAGGTAAGTGTCACCAGCAAAGGGGGAGAGAGGGGCAGCTTCCTGCTGCGGCTGTTGTTGAGTCTTGATGGTGTCACGTCTTTCTCCTGCCCTGCCATACCATACCACCCCCAACCCTGGTAGCTGCTGCTGCTGGTCCTGCTGCGAGTTGCACCACTGGCTCTATCAGTAGCTATAGTGGTTGCTTTACTGCAGACCTGGCCTTACTTGACAGTTACGAGGCTGCAAGGCAACACGGCAAACAAAGCAGCAGCAGTGGCAGCAACAAGTGACCCATCTCTGCCTATCTACACAACGTTTCCCAACTTAATCCACAAACCATCTACCGCACCCTAAAGCCACCAACAACATCTCCGTTACCCCAACCGCCAAGATGTCGATGCTGAGTGTAGTCACGCAGAAAATGAACCAGCTCCGCCAGGAGGCCGACGAGTCCGCCGTCAAGGTCGATGAGCTCCAGAACAAGGTCAAGGTTCTCGAGCAGGAGAACCTGTCCAAGGAGCAGGAGATCACCTCCCTCCAGCACAAGAACGGCCTGCTCGAGGGCGAGGTCGAGAAGCTCGAGACTGCCATCAACGACTTCAAGAAGGCCGCCGAGGACGGCACCCAGCACTCCACCACAAACGAGTCCCTCAACCGCCGGCTCCAGCTGCTCGAGGAGGAGGCCGAGGAGGCCGACAAGACCCTTCGCGAGGCCAACGAGAAGTGGGTTGCCCAATATTACACTTTCCAGTCACCCGATTATTTGACTTGGAGGTGCTTGCCGCATTGCCCTGTTTCTTTATGCTTTTCGAACCACCTCCCCTCCTTCCCCCAAACTCGCGTTCACCCCAGCGAATCATACCCCCAGTCTGTATACAGGTGAAACTGACATTGCTTTCCTCTTCCCTTCTAGGCTCCGACAAACCGACGTCAAGGCCGGCCACTTCGAGCGAAAAGTCCAGGCTCTCGAGTCCGAGCGGGACCAGTGGGAGGGCAAGTACGAGGAGATGTCCAAGAAGTACGAGGAGATCAAGAAGGAGCTGGAGAACTTCCAGGCCGAGATTGGCAACATCTAGATGGAGTGTTATCAGGACGAGAGATACCGCCAATGCAGTCACTACAAAGGGGATGGTGTCTGCCAGGTTGTAACAGGGAAGGACTCGCCTTCGCAGGCAGGGTCCTCTCCGCATAGCCACCGCATCAACCCAGCATCTAGTCGAGGATTCAGCTCAATGGCATTGTTCTGTTAGGAGAGACGTGTTTTCTCGTATGGATTGCGTTCTAGACGATGGTTGAACTTTGGTCACAGCACATATGATTTCGATTAATGGAATTTCTTGATGCTTCCCGACACAACCAGCCAGGAATAGAAAACAATCGTGTGACTTGGGTATCATTATGACAATTTGAAACCATTCTGGCCAGAATCAAATTATTCTGGCCGTGCCTTTCTCGCCTTGTTCTTCCTGGCCGACAGCGACCTCTCGAGTTTGGACTCGTATCTGAACTTCTTCTTTTTCTTCCTCGGGTCGTCATTTCGGCCTTTTTTGCTCGACGCTGCAGAGCCTGCTGCGCCTTGCCGCTTCTTTCGGTCCTTCTCTTCGCCCTCCTCGTCAGCAGCCTCCAGCTCAGCCTTGTTGTGCAGCCCATCCCTATCCACACTGACCGCCTCGATCTTGACAGTTGTGTAGAGATCCTCGTCGATGTACTCCTCCTCGTGATCCACCGGCTCCAATGCCGGTGCGGGCTCAGCATCCTCAAGGCCATCCCATTCGTCCTCTGACTTGTCGGAGTCCCCCGATTCTGCCTCCTCATCCGAGCCCAAGCCGGCCACTCGCGATTCTTTCAGCATGGATTCGACGGTCTTGACGTGGTCTTCGACCTCCTTTCTCCTTTCCTCCCGGATCTGCACATATAGAAATCACCAGTCAGTAAATAAAGCCAGGGACCTTGGTTGGTTTGGTTTCTTTTGGTTGAGACCGACCTGTTTCCTGAAGACGATCCTCTCCTCCCTCGCCCTCTTCACAGCCTCCTCCTGCGCATGCTTTTGCCTCTGAACCTTCCTCTTGTGGAAACCAGTCAGGTATTCTTGTCGGGCCGTGTTGTCAAAGGTGATCTCCTCGACTGCGCTTGCCTTGCGCTTCTTGGGAGCCGGCGGGAGAATGGACTTCTTCGGTCTGGGTTTGGCGAACATATTGGCTGATTTGTGCGAAAAAATAACCCAAGGTTGTGTTGAACAGCAGTCTTTGAGGTATTCGTCTTTTGACTTGAGTAGGTTGAGTAGGTACTTATTACCTAGGTTATTTTTTTGCCTTTGCTTTTGCTTTAGGACGGAAACGCGGGTCGATCGATTTCAAGGGTCGAGAAATGTTGCGACTGGAAATTTGACTTTTTTGCCCACCCATTCGGACCCCTGAAAGTCTAGCTGCAGAGCCGCCTGTATTTATCGGGTTTTAGTGACGTGATGCCGCTAAACCTTTTGGCACGGGCGGCGGGCTGGTAGTAGGCAGCGCAACGGCAAATCCTGGGGAGGAGCTGGAGTGCGGCTCAGTTATCCGTGGACTTAGGCGGGCGGGATTTGCCGACGGCAACTCTTTATGGAGCGAAGGAGCTGCTGCAGTGAGGTGAGTTGCTGCTGCACTGCAACGCAGAGCAACCGAGAGAGAGCTTCATCATCACTTCCAAGGATTCCAACCCACCAACGTCCACTTTCCTCATCGTCAACCAGCTGCCAACCTGCCTTGCTGCTGGCTGTCTCACTCGAATACACACCTTGCAAACACACACATCCATATACACAACCATAAACAGTTTCAAGATGCGCTTCGAATTAACAGCAGCTAGTCTGCTGGCCTCCACAGCCGCGGCCTTCAGCGACACTTCGCCCTTTGTCTTGTTCTCTACATCCAGGTATGGCCTACCCACCCAACCTATTCACTCACCCACTCTTCCTACCTGCCCCTCAGCAAACCTTCACGCCTCAGCAATGCCTATCACAGTGACGCTAACATCCGGGGCCCCGTCCCTCCCCTCCCCTCTAGTAAACACCCAGTCAACTGGCCCGAAGACCGCCAGCTCGTAACGACCGCCCAAGTCTCGGGGCTGATGGGCGAGAACCTCGCCTCGTGCACGACGAGCCGCTACGTGCTCATCAGCCAGCCGGGCGTGCACGCCTCGGACCTGCGCCACCCCGCCACGGGCAAGTGCCTCGCGCCGCACCTGTGCGAGGCCGCGACGGCGCCCAGCGTCAGGACGCGGTTCAACGCCGCCGAGGTGGTGGGCAACGACTTCATGAGCCTGGAGCAGATGGAGGGTCTCATCTCGAACCTGTGTGCGGATGTGCGGGGGGAGGGCGGCTTTGTCGTCGAGGGCCACGAGTTTGATGCCCTGCCTGAGCAGAAGGATATGAGGAGTGCCAAGTTGATTGAGAATGGTATGTCTTTCCCATTAGCCTTGATATGATATGGATGGACAGACGAGTTCTCAAAAGAAGGAAAGTTTGGGGGCTAACGAACGGAAACGTACAACAGACACCAAGCTCGGCAAGATCATCAAAGACACGGAATCGAGCAGCGACGACTACACGGTCATCTACTTCTCTCCCCCGCGCGAGGGCAAGTCCTACGAGTCCGAGTACGTCGAGTCGCCCGCCATCCAGATGGAGCTCAAGAGGAGTACGGCAGGCGTGATGGAGCCCAGGGCCGCCAAGGAGGGCGGCAACTCGAGCGCGCCACTGTTCGTCAAGTACCAGTTCTTCACGCCCGGCATCTTCATGGGCCTCGTCGCCGTGTTGCTCATGCTGTCCATCCTCTACGTTGGCCTGTCGGCCGTGTCGAGCCTGCAGGTGCCGTATGGGGCCTTTGACAAGGAGATGGGCCCGGCCGCGCAGAAGAAGAACAACTAGATTGGGGAAGTCGGATGGGTGGATGGTGTTGGTGACCGGGAATGAGGATAAGGGAGAGGCGGGATGGTGTTTGTGTGGCATGGGCTAGCATTGTGTGTGTATGTGTGTATAATCATATCAGGAGTTATGGCGATCATGCATGGCTTTCAGTTTCCGTAGAAATGGAAAGGAGGGATTTTTCGACACGTTCAAAGATTGTTTTTTGGGTTAGTGACCCAAGGTATCAAAACCTATGAGATATGTATGCATCCTCGATGGATTCGGAAAACCTCGAGGGATTTCTTTTATGCTGTGGATTTTAATCAATTTCATTCCTTTTAGACCACTCTATTTTCTTCCGTGCCGTCGAGTGTCGAAGAACGTCCGACAAATGGTATTTTCCCTTTCCTAAACGCCATGCGCATGCCAAACTCCATTGAGGAGAAATCCCCCCAACCTTCTCGCCTGTCAAAATCTCCTTCCCGGGCCTTTCTGAGTAGCCGTTCATCTTCATACATCATCCGGATTCACCTATCCACCCACCGGGCCCAGACAGCCTCACTCGCTCCATCGCCAATGATCGATCGGCATTCTGCCTGGGTCCCCTCCTCTCACTCTCCCCTCTACACCAGATGGCTGGGCAGCAGGAAGTTCGCGATCCCCTCCCTGACGTGGTACTCGTGCCCGCAGTTGCCGCAGACCAGCTTGCCCTCGATCATCTGGGTCTCGACGAGCAGGGAGTGCAGCTCCTTGAGCATGGTCTCGTTGCCCTCGAGGTCCTCCGCGGATGGAGGCTCGTCGGGGATGGCAGGGAAGCCCAGCTGTGTTTTTCTGAAGTTAGCGATCTCATCTTTCTTCATCTTTCAATACCTTGCTCTCGTTTTCTCATTTCTCATTCCTCATTCTCATGGCGTATGAACGGGAAGTGTGAGGAGAGGTGTGAGAAAGACTTTTATGAGGAGCAAAGAATGGCCGGGTATGTGTAAGTATATGTTGGATGGGCTTCTTTAATATGTACCTCTGTCGATGTGGTCTTGAGAGCGGCCCAATCAAGACGGGGCAGCACGTTGGCGATGAACTGCGGGTTGAGCTCGACCTCGTCCTGGGCGAGCTCGGCGTCCTTTGGGTGCAGCGGGAACGAGGCCGACGAGGACTTGCAGGCCTTGACCGCGCAGGACAGGAAATTTATGCTGAGGACCTTCATTTTTTTTTTTTGGTCGTCTTCTTCCTCTTTTCTGTTAAAGGTTTGTTGACTTCTTTTTTGGGGTCGTAGATTGGGCGGATGCTCTGATATATGGTCGGAAGCTTTCACATGAAATTTTAACGATCCCGGCTTAGGGAGGCCTGGGTCGACTTGAGGTGGGGCACGTGACGGGACCGTTCAGCAAGCTACGATATTTAAAGTCGATACGTGTAAGTCTACGGTTCGCAATGGGCAGCAATTGATATCTTTATATATTTCACTTCATTAATCAAGCCCGCGCATGCGATTAATCATTTACGACCTGTATGCTGTCTCGTAAATTCACTTTTTCATGCCATCGTCTTCTCATAGCCAACGTTCGACGGGTCCTTCTTTTTCGATATCCGCAGGTACAGCGCCACGCAGCCGACGATGACTGCGAAGATGAGACCCTTCTGGATGAAGCTCCAGCCCTCGTAGACCCCCGAGCTGGCCACCTCGGCCTGGATCTCCTGCTGGATCTCCTGTTGGATCTCCTCGACCGGCTCCTCGTCAGCGAATCCGGCGGCCCATTCGGCACCTCCGTAGATGGGCTCTTCTGCAGATGGCACAAACGAGGCGAATCAGCACAATCATGAACACACGCGATGGAAGTTTGACCGTGGGCAAGTGCGAGACGGAGAATAAAAGAGCAGACTGGGGCAAGATAACACATGTGTATTTTGTTCTTCACTAGACGACCCTGTGTATATCTTGTTGATTTGGCGGAGTAGTGGTGTGTGTTCCAATGCTAATCCAGGCGGCGGGTGCAGGTAGGAGTGGGCAGGGCACACTCTAAAGCTCCACGTGAATACCTTCTTCGGGGACAGACAGCTCTCCGCTCTTGACGATCTTGACGGGGAGCTCGGGCTTGTCGCGGGAGGTCTTGACGTTCTCGATCTTCTCAACGATCTCGTAGCCCTCGAGAACCTCGCCGAAGACGACGTGCTTGCCGTCCAACCAGCTATAGAAGTGTATGTTAGCCAAATAGGAACGGAGCCATGCATTAAGGTGGGTGATTTCAGGTTCGAGGCTTACGAAGTAATAACGGTGGTGATGAAGAACTGCGAGCCGTTGGTGTCCTTGCCGGCGTTGGCCATGGACAGGAGACCCTTCTTGGTGTGCTTGAGCTTGAAGTTCTCATCGGGGAACTTGGCGCCGTAGACTATTCGCAGGTAATCACCAGTTGTTAGCCTCACTCCTTCGCCCCAGTATGTATTCTACACTCCTCCAATTTCTCTCCCA
>LKEA01000005.1:39653-61403 GCA_003795315.1 Cytospora schulzeri
CCTCTGTATATCGTATGTCACTTACTGGACTTTCCACCGGTACCGTCACCCTTGGTGAAGTCACCACCCTGGATCATGAAGTTCTTGATGACACGGTGGAAGGCGGAACCCTCGTAGCCGAATCCCTGGTCACCGACGGCCAGAGCGCGGAAGTTCTCAGCAGTCTTGGGGGTGGTCTTGCCGTACAGGCCCATGACGATGCGGCCCAGGGACTCATCGCCGTGCTGGATGTCGAAGTAGACCTTGTGGGTGATCTTGGGGCCCTTGACGGCCTCGGCGGTCGAGCCGAAGAGCAGCATCGACAGGCCGACGAGCAGCGCCGCGGAGACGAGAAGGCGGCGGAGGTTGAACATTGTTGCTATTCTTTCTGCTGCTCTGTGAGAAGAAAGATGATGTCAATAGGACTGACTAGTTGATAAGATTGTCCAGTTGAAGGGGGGGAACTGACCTAGATCAATTGGCAGTTTTAAGTGCTTTGATGGAGGGAAAGGAGAGAGAGGAACAGGAACAGAGAGATGGAGATGGAGACACGTTTCGTTCAAGCTGAAGGTCGGTCGAGGGGAGTCGGGGTCGTCATCCGAAACAGCAAGCATGCAGCCCTGAAGCTAGAGATGCGACTCTACCTAGGTACGGCAGTGATCCCCAACCCCACTAAGGGACCTTTCCAAAGGCCTCCAGCGCCTCCAAGGTGTCCCAAGCAGGAAGCTCAGGGGTTCTAAGACACCAGGGCACTTTAGCGCTGTGGGGGGGATTGGCTTTCGGTTGGCTGGGAGGCCCTGATCAGTGGGTGCTGCCAGCTCCTGGGTCCAACCTTAGGCAATGCACATACATGCAATGCACCTGGGCGGCTGTGGCTTCAATTGATGACAATCAATTAATCGATCAATCAATCAATCAATCCCCGAGGTAACTCGATAAGCCACCACCAGCAATTCGTCATCTTTACTAGCAACGTCGACACACCCAGCAGACACACACACACACACACACACCCTGTTCAAGCTTGCCTGATTAGCAGCCTGCTTCAGCGCAAGTAGAGTATGAGTTCTACATGAACTATCTGATGCTCTTTAAACCACCAGAACCTCCTTCAGGATGATGTCCTCAACGAACGAGGAGGACCCTTTCCTCCAAGTCCAACAGTATGTTCGCAGCCTTGCATTCCCATCCACCCATTCCGAAATCCAGCAACGACCACCACCCATATTATGCAAATATATACATACATAAGCAAGAATATGAACTGACAAAACCACCCCCCACCTCCACAGAGATGTCCTCGCCCAGATGGAACAGACCCGGCCCCTCTTCACCTCGTACCTGCGCATCCGCTCCCTGAGCACCACCCAGACCTCTCCCGAGCTGGCCTCCGCGCGCTCCGACCTGGAGTCCGCCCTCGAGACCCTGGCCGAGGACCTGGCCGACCTCGTCGAGTCGGTCAACGCCGTCGAGGCGAACCCGGCGCAGTACGGCCTCTCGGTGCACGAGGTGCAGAGGCGGAAGCGGCTGGTGCAGGAGATCGGCGGGGAGGTGGAGGACATGCGGGAGGAGCTGAACAAGCACAACACACTGTCGTCAGGCGGGCCTGCCAGAGGAAGGGGGGCGGGAGCGGGCACGGAACTGCCCGACCCCAACGCCTTCGCGATACCGGACGGCGGCGAGGGCGGCGAGGGCGAGGAGGACTACACGGCCGAGTTCGAGCAGCACCAGCAGGTGGCCATGATGCGGGAGCAGGACGAGCACCTGGACGGGGTGTTCCAGACGGTGGGCAACCTGCGGCGCATGGCGGACGACATGGGCCGGGAGATGGAGGAGCAGGTCGAGATGCTGGACGTCACGGACGGGCTGGCGGACCGCGTGGGCGGGAGGCTGCAGACGGGCATGGACAAGCTCCGGTACGTGGTGCGCCACAATGAGGACACGCTGAGCAGCTGGTGCATCGGCTTGTTGATCCTGGTCTTGTGTATCTTGTTGGTCTTGCTTTTGATAGTATGATCTGGGGGCTTGAGAAGAGCAGAGCAGAGCATCGCAAAAGCAAAGCACGGAGTTTTTGGGTTGGACGGATGGTTGGACGGATGGTTGGACTGGCGCGGAAGGGAGTTTGGACAAAAGGATATCACGGCATGGCGTGGTGGGCGTTGTTTTGAAAAGAGACTTGGAAGGATAAATTTCAACCATAAGTGCATTCTCTAGATTCTATTTAATTATTATTTCAGAGGATGGAACTTTACAGCATAAGGCACAGGTGGTAGGAGCTACAGGATAGCACCAGAACGGAGTGTTCGGGCCTCAGGACGAGGCTATTGTGCACCAGCAGCACACCCGGGAAACGTCTATAGAAACGATCCAGGTGGGTCATTCTAGGCCGATCGCCAGCAAGCACGCTCTTCTTTTTCATACAAAGGATAGGATGTCATTGGTGTGAGACTTTGCTGCAGTTATTGCCCAATCAACAGTGTCATCCTCTATTGGGAGGTATCTTCTTCTATTCAGACCGATTCTATCGCACTGAAATTGTCCGTACTTGCTGGGTTAACAGTGGAAGGGAACTCGAATGCTCATCAAGTCACAATGCCAATGCAGTCGAGAACGATGTCGTTGGCAGACAGAGGCGGCCCAGCATCTATTATCATCATCCGCATCTCATTTAAGCCACATCGAGGCCGACCTTCGCCTTCAACAGTTGGCCATGAACAACTAGGGACTGCACTGCCGAGTCCTTCAGGCCTGCCGCCACCGCCGCCGCCGGGAAATCCACCAGGGCCAGTCGAAGAGCAGCAATGGCCGCGTTTCCATAAAACTGCAGGAACCGCTGCTCGTAGTGCTCTATCATGGCCTTGAGAACGATACACTGCGTGTTCGACATCTCTGCGGGGGGCGTGTTGACAATCTTGGCCATTGCCTCCCAGTAGTGTGTCATCGGGTAGGGGTTTTGCTTCTTGGACCTTGAAAAGTCTCGAAGAGCGATCGCTGCGTAGCCAGCTCCCAGGCCTCTCTGCCTGTCGATGTGCTCGTTTTCGGGAATCCACGCATTGCCTCGCCGTTTCCATCCCACCAGATCTCGTCCTCGCTCGTTCTTCTCGGAGCCTCTAACTCCGAACAGCACCGGGCAGACGACGTGAAACTTGGCGATAAGAACGTCAATGAGGGGCTGTCCTCGCCAGTGGAAAGCAGGATCTGAGAAGATCGATGCCGCGCAGACTCCAATTGGGTCAGCGGACTTCGTGTTCGTTGACACTTCGCTGATACATTGGTTAATGATAGCCTTCGCCAGGTGATTCAGCAGGAAGATGAAAAGACTGGACATCTCAGCATTGTGTGCTGCACCCTCAACAGGTTGTCGCGGCGCAAAAACGACCAGGGTGGGGTCCACCATTGTACTTCCGGCCTCGTTGACCAGGGCCTCTTTCAAGACCTTGACGATCTTTTGTACCTGTTTTCGTGTCAGTGCCAGCTACACCGGAAATATTTCAAGTCTATACTTACAACCACCTGGTTGCCCTTCTTATCCATGGACAGTTGTCCAACTGACTTCCGAAGTTCCCGGCGCAGATCTCCCGCCTTGGTCTTCAGCGCCTTGTTCTGTTTGCCCTGCTCAGCAATATTGCGGCGCAGCTGCTTCAAGTTCTCGTGGATCTCCAAAGCTCGCTGTCTCTTGGGATCTGTTGGGCTGGACGCAGGCGCTACTGTCGGCTTAACGGCCGGGGTAATGGCCGACACAGGCGTGGTGGCGGTCGTCGGACCAGAGAATGGGTTTGATGCCGCGGGCCCCGACTTTGTGTTGCCATTGACGATCGGGGCGGCGGGCTTCTCTTGAGGGGTGGGTTGTTGCGGCGGCTGAACAATTGGCGTCGGCTTCGGTTGGGGTGTAGGCGCAGACAAAGGCGTTGGTGCAGGAGCTTGGGCTTGTGATGGCTGCTGCTGGGGAGGGTTTGCTTCTAGAGGTGTGAGGGGTGGCACCTTCTTCGCTGCGATGTCTCGTAACCGCTTCTGCTCATCTTTCGCAGCCTGCTCCGCGCGCAGTCGCTCTTCCTCGGCCTTGATCTTCTCTTGCGCCGCTCTGATGCGGTCTTGTTCGACCTTTATTCGCTCCTGCTCCCGGCGCGTCTGCTCCTCCAGCCGCTTCCTCTCGGCGATTTGCTCGTACACGTAAAGAGTATGCTCTCTTTGGGGAAGTTTCGAGTCAGCAACGGTTGTAGGCATCATATAGCATAACATGGTGTGGCATTACACCAGGAAACTCACGCCTTTGCGCGTATGCGCTCGTGTTCGGCTGCGGCTGCAGCAAGGGCATCTTTGTGGGATTGCTCGGAGTTCCGCTCGGGGCTGAGAAAGTCGGCTACTGACGAATTGGCCGAACTCGAGGTTGGTATATTGGCACGAGGGTAGCGTGACACCCTATGGGCGGGTGAAGGGGTCGTCATGGTGGCTGCATGCCCTCGAATTGTGTTGGAAGTGCAGGTACAGTTGTGCGGTTGCAGATAGATGCAGGCGCAGGCGCGAGTGCGGTTGCGGGTGGCCGAAGACCGATTGACTGCTGGTAGGAGCTTCCTGTAGATTACTGATCCGTACCCAATAAAAGTTGGCGAGGGTTTAGAGTTTCAAGGTTGGGAATCCGGTAGTTGAAGTCGGGATCGCGACTAGAAAGGAAAGTTAAATCGATCAAGGTAAGCGTGATCAAAATACTACAACACGGTAAATAAGGCAGGCAAGTTCCTAGGTCCCTTGCAGCGCGGCAGCGCGGCTGAAGTGAGCAAGCACACTGAGGAATGGGAACATTAGAAGACAATAGGACTCCATTTTTTTGGATTCTGCTCGCAGAAAGCGCGACCGCCTGCCCCACCTACCACGGGCGGTCTGCCGAGCACCCTTGTCAGGCGATTGTCAAGCGATTGTAGACGATTGTAGACAAATGTGTACTATAGTATGGTACGGTACCTGTTCACCTAGAGGTACCTACACTGCTACAGTAGGTACCTACCTAGATACCTAAGGTTATCACCTGGGTAGGTACGGCTGCTATGGTACTTTACAGCGTCTAGGCATGTACCTCCCTCCATCCTCCATTCAAGCTGCCCGCACCAGAGATGCTTGACGGATAGGGAAGTCAGCTCCAGCTCTCCACCCCAACCGGTTACGTCAAAGCTTCGAAGGCCATTCTGCCGACCGTTTCAATTCAGTTGTTTTGACTTGTCCATTGTCCAGGATCAATCCCAGTTCTCGTGTCTAGCATACTACTGTATGTGTAAATAATGAGAGCCGATAGAATAGCTCAGCGGGACCAAAGAAAAGATAAAAGATAAAATATCCACAGCGAAAAGACATTGGACCTATTTTATTGTCTCGATCTACTCTTCCGCAAATGGACTCTGGCGCTGGCGCAAGATGCTGGTGCAGACGGAAGTGGATCCGAACCAACTGGTGAAAGAACGGCCCGGGCGCCGTCGCCATGAACCACCACCCCTCCCCCCCTTTTTTTTTCTGTCACAGACCAAAAGAGTACTGTAATCCATAGTGTAGATCTACTACCTAGGTACTTATTTGCTCCTCCTGTCTCGTCTCGAGTTGTGTTTGACGAGTCGTGACAGCAATCCTTCTATTCAAGCCTGCTTGGCGATCATTACGTAGAAGTTGGCAACCAATGGTAGGAAATAGCATGGTATACAAGACTTATAACACTTAGGTACACTACATAAGGTAGTTCCAAGTCCGAGCTGAAGATGACAAGCTTGGAAGCTTGAATGACATGACATGAGTTGAGTGAGATGTGAGGGTGAGATGATGAGATGGAAGCACAAGGACACCCAGTTGATCATTACAACGGACATCTTGCGGGAGTCTCCACTTGGGCGTATCGAATCTACCTATTTACCTAGGTACTTGAGTATCCTATGTGTACTTGCTGTCAATCCTGTACTGTACCGTGCTGTATTGTTACTGTACTGTACACTTGGGCAGCGAACACGAAAGCAAGGCTGGCTACCTAGGTACCCTCCTACAATCTGTCTGAGGTGATTTGTAGTTCTGTAGACTATCAAGAGGGAGGCACTGGGGAGCCATGGGATGTTCTGAATGAATGGAGACATGCCTATATGTATATCCATGGATGGCCTACGTACGTAGGTGATATTGAGATCCCTAGGATGGTACCTACGTAGCACCTACCTAGGTAGTTATGTACTGGAAACCTTGAAGTCTGTCTGTCATCCTTTTCAAGGAAGGAGGTGCCTTGGAGAATCATTGAAATGGCAGCAGTCCGTTGGGTGCGCTAAAAGCAAGAGAAGCTTATGCCTGGCCCACGGTCCAACCTAACTGGGGCAGGGGCATCCATGGAGCGGGCAGCTCGGAAAAGGGCACCAAGAGGCACCAAACCACCCCTGGAACCAATGAGCTGGATCGGTTTCAACAGTGGGGATGGACGAGACCACCTGTGACCTGTGACCTTGTGCGGTCTGTCCAGTGTCAGTGTCGGTGGTCAGTGGGTGCTGTGTCCAGTGTGTCCAGTGTCCAGTGTCCAATGTTCTGGCGAGGCAGTCTTCAACTTCCAAGCTTCTCCTCTTCACCTCTTGCTCGTTGTCTTCAAGTCAACTCTCTCAACTTCCTTCCTCATCCCCTTCTGCTGCATCATCAGCTTCCTGTCATCCTATCCTGTCCTGTCCTGTTCTGCAGAGGAGACGGAGCTGTGCGATATTACTTCCATCGCCCCAATCCCCATCGACACGACACATTCCTTGCACACACACACATACATACATACACACACGCATACACACACACTCACACACACACACATACTCGTTCTCATCCTTTCATTGACCCTCCTTTCGAGCTCTGTTCTCTCCATACAACCTTGGGGAACACCTTGGACCACCACGACGACCAGACAACTCCCACTGTCTTTCCGTATCCCGCTCCAGCGTCATACAAACACCATCCACAGAGTTTCAAGCTCCAAAAACACATACAAAACCACTCGCCTGCATCGACATCTGCAAACGCAACCAATACCTGCAATTCTGCACTTCATCTGCCCGTCGAGATAGTCTAGCCCACAATGGAGGGGCAGCAGCAACCGCCCCAGACTGGCGTCCCAGGCCCAACCGGCCGGAGACTCCATATCGCCCATCGCCGGAGCCCTTCCGAGATGACGCCCTTGGTGAGCATGTTCGCCGCCAATCCTGGAAGTAAGTCGCCTTTCCCAATCCCAATTCCCATTGTCCATCTTGCCAAGCCATCCGGAAGCCGGAATGGTGTGCGCTCTGCCTATCCCGTATGCCCTCCTTTCAAGTCGCAACAAAGACTGACCAGCTTGTCTCCTTTCTAGTGGAGCAAATGGCTATCCAGCAGCAGATAGAGCTGCTACAGCAGCAACACCAACAGATCCAAGCCCAACAGCAATACCTGAACATGGGCATGATGCCGCCTGGCCAGCACATACCTGGCTTCAACCCCGTACAGGGCATGGCCAACATGTCCCCACAGACGGGCTTCCAGTTCCCAAACCAGCTACCACAGCAGAACATGTCGATGGGTGCCCCGACTCAACCTCTGTCACATCGCCGTAATCAGTCGGCTATTCCCAACATGGGTATGGGACCACCCCCTGCGCCCTCTTCCGGGGCGTCTGGCTCTACATTTGGAAACTTTGAGGCTCCGCAACAACCACAAGGTCGAGAGAATGCCGGTGGCCGAGGAGGACGCGGCGGTGCCCCGGCTGGAGGCGGTCATCAGAGGCGACACTCCCTGGCTCTTGCCGATGCAAAGAAGGCTGCCGAGATCGCTCAGCAGAAGCGCACTACCTCGAGCTTCTCCTTCCCCGCTGCGCCCGCTCCTGAGGATGAAGCCAAGTCTCCCACACAAGGCTCTGCCGACTCCACTATCAACCAGGGCCCCTCTTCCAGGGGAGGACGTGGTGGCGGCCATGGTAGAAGTCAGAGCATGGCCGTAGGCGCCAATGGTCGCGGAGGCGCTATTGGCCGCGGTGGCTCTCACGTCTCTACCGAATCCGTCCAGAGCACCGAGTTCCCGCGCCGTGCATCTGCCCACAACCGGTCCTCGTCCCGTAACTTTGACTCCAACTGGCGCACGCCGCAGGCCCAGCCCCAAGAGCAACCCGCCCAGCCCCAGGGCGGCTTCCAGCCGGGCCACCGCTCTCGTGGCTCCATGAGCCAGTCTGTCAGCTCGATCGGTGCCTTCCAGTACCCCGGTCAGCCCCAGCTGATGCAGATGCCCGGCCAGATGATGATGCCTCAGCTGTACCCCGGACAGCAGCTTAACGCTCTGCAACTGGGTCAGCTGCAGGCCCTCCAGGCCGCTCAGATGGGCGGTCAAAACTTTGTTGGCTTGCAGGGGAGCCAGCATGCACCTCAACTTTCTCAGCAGTCCCAACAGCAGCAGAGAAAGACCCTATTCACTCCTTACCTGCCGCAAGCTACGCTGCCCGCCCTTCTTGGCGAGGGCCAGCTGGTTTCCGGTGTTCTGCGTGTAAACAAGAAGAACCGTAGTGATGCTTACGTCTCCACTCAGGACGGGCTTCTGGACGCCGACATCTTCATCTGCGGTAGCAAGGATCGCAACCGTGCTCTCGAAGGAGATCTCGTTGCCGTCGAGCTGCTGGATGTTGACGAGGTTTGGTCACAGAAGCGCGAGAAGGAGGAGAAGAAGAAGCGCAAGGATATCACGGACACTCGTTCTGGCTCTACAAACGGTGGTAACCAGAGCAACCAGAATGCCGATGACAGCAGCACTGCTGACGGTGGCATTCGTAGGAGAGGCAGTCTTAGACAGCGTCCTACACAGAAGAAGAACGATGACGTCGAAGTCGAGGGACAAAGTCTGCTCTTGGTGGAGGAAGAAGAGATCAACGATGAGCAGAAGCCCTTGTACGCTGGTCACATCGTTGCCGTCATTGAGCGTGTCGCCGGGCAGATGTTCTCGGGCAACCTTGGCTTGCTCCGTCCCAGCAGCCAGGCGACCAAGGAGAAGCAGGAGGCCGAGCGAGCTGCCAGAGATGGCGGCCGCCACCAGGATAGCCGCCAACAGGAGAAGCCCAAGATCGTCTGGTTCAAGCCAACGGACAAGCGGGTTCCCCTCATCGCAATCCCCACGGAGCAAGCACCTCGGGACTTTGTTGAAAAACACCAAGACTATGCCGACCGCATCTTCGTCGCTTGCATCAAGAGATGGCCCATCACATCGCTGCACCCCTTCGGCACCTTGGTTGAACAGCTTGGCAGGATGGGTGATCTGAAGGTTGAAACAGATGCCCTTCTGCGCGACAACAACTTCTCCTCAGACGAGTTCTCCGAGGCGGTTCTTCGCAGTGTTGGTCTTCAGGACTGGTCTCTCGCTAAGGAGGAGGAAGAAGCAATTGCAGCGCGTCGCGATTTTCGCGACGACAAGACATTCACTTTGGACATGGACGGCTCTGCTGAGCTGAGCAATGCCGTCCACGTCAAGACACTCCCTGATGGAAAGATTGAGATTGGTATCCACGTTGCAGACGTCACTCACTTCGTCAAGCCCAACTCTCTCGTGGATCGTGAGGCCAAGAAGCGTGGTACTGCCGTGCACCTGGTCAACAGGACATGTGCCATGCTTCCGCCTAAGCTATTTGCCGAAGTTTGCTCCCTGCAGCCTGGTGAAGAGCGGCTCACCGTCAGTGTCGTGTTTGCTGTTAACCCACACACTGGTGCCGTTGCTGAGGGTGACACTTGGGTTGGCAAGGGTGTCATCAAGAGCGGCGGCAAGGTCTCTCTTTCGGAGATTGACAGTGCCCTCTCGGGAGAGAACGAGTTCAGTCATTCTGCCGTTGAATTGAGAGATCTGCAGATCCTCTATGTAAGTGACCCAGGACTGTCATCATATTGAATTCAGCTGACCGAAAACAGGGCGTTGCACAAAAGTTCCGTGAGACCCGCCTGGGAGCCGGTAGTGAGCCCATCGCACCCCTCCGTCTGCTCCACCAGCTCGACGACGAGAACATCCCTATCAAGGACAACGTCTTTGACTCGACCGCCGCAATGGAACTTGTTGAGGAGCTCATGCACAAGGTCAACACGTATGTTGCGCAGCGTGTTGCCGAAGGCCTTCCCGAAAAGGCCCTTCTTCGCAGACAGGGTGCCCCCAACCCTCGCAGGCTCCAGACTTTCGCTGAACGCATGACTGCTCTGGGCTACGACATCGATAGCTCTAGCAGCGGCGCTCTGCAGAACAGCCTCTTCAAGGTTGACGACCCTGACACCAGGAAGGGCATGGAGACGCTCGTGCTCAAGTCCATGCAGCGTGCCAAGTACTACATTGCCGGCAAGACTGCCAAGCAGCTGTGGCCTCACTATGCTCTTAACCTGCCACTTTACACTCACTTCACCAGCCCTACCCGTCGCTACGCCGACATCTTGGTCCACCGACAGCTCGAGGCTGTCCTGTCCGAGGGCAAGGTCGAGTACAACGAGGACCTTGAGAACCTCGTCAAGACTGTCGAGAGCTGCAACACGAAGAAGGATTCTGCTCAGAATGCCCAGGAGCAGAGCATTCACATTGAGGCCTGCCGCACCATGGACAAGAAGCGACAGGAGGTCAACGGTGACCTCGTCAGCGAAGGCATTGTGCTTTGTGTCTACGAGTCTGCGTTCGACGTGCTGATCCCCGAGTGGGGCTTCGAGAAGCGTGTGCACTGCGACCAACTGCCTCTCAAGAAGGCTGAGTTCCGGAAGGAGAAGAGGGTTCTCGAGCTGTACTGGGAGAAGGGCGTGCCAAGCTCGGCCTACATTCCGGAGGATGAGCGGCCCAAGGCTGGCGCCTCTGTGCGGATGTCCAACGCCATGGCGGCAGCAAGAAAGGCCGAGGAGGCGGAGAAGGCCAAGAAGGAACGGGAAGAGGCCGCGCGCAAGCAGACCGAGACTCACACCATCTCGAGCGAGGCCACCGACGCTCTTTTCGACGACGATGACGACAATGCATCGGATGTTACCGAAGCCATGGCAGGTGCCTCTCTGGCTGAGCGCCCCACACAGAGCGTTCCAGGATCGCCCACCCGGTCCGCTTCCACCAGTGCGGTCGGCACTTTACACCGTACCAAGTCGGACTCCAAGGTGCCGACCGTCGAGGCTCCTGAGAACCGTCTGACCAACAAGGAGAAGTACCTGAGCCTCTTCAAGCTGAGAGAGGAGGGAGGTGAATACATACAGGATGTGACGGAGATGACCCGGATTCCCATTATCCTGAAGACGGACCTTAGCAAGAGCCCACCGTAAGTTCAACACATCCCTGTTGCAGCAATACCGTTCTGAGACTAATCATTTGATGCACAGATGCCTGACCATCCGCTCGCTGAACCCTTATGCCCTGTAGATCGGGCAGGGGCAGTGGAATTGCGGCATTATTAAGCATTGGGGATTACCAGGTCAATTTTGGGAGAGAAGAAACGAAGTAGAAGTTATCATGGGAGCACAGGAGGACAAGCAAGCAGAAGACAGAAACAGTTTTAGCACGGGGCAAGAAGTGAAAAGTCGAACGACGCGACACGACGAGATGGAGATGGAGGAAGCAGGCAGAAGAAGTGTAATATGTTAGGAGAGGGTCTCAAAGCAAGCGCACATAGCGATATAGTATCCATTTTTGGCTGGGTGAAGTTGATGGAAGTTTGTCTCGAAGAGTTTAGAGAAATAACAACAGAATTTAGACAGTCGGCCGTTGCCAGAGGAGTTCTGCAAGCAAACCAGACAGCTTTGATGATCCATCCGGGTTGCTTGTCGCTTTGTCTTCTGATGTGCCTGTCTAGCTGCCTGCTTGTGCCTGGAAAAGCCGCCCGAACTAGAACCGGCCGTGGTATTCGGAAGCCATCTCCAATGATGTTTTGGTCGAAGAAGCACTCATAGTCCTGGGGGGGGGGGTTCAAGGTCGGGTAAGACCACCGCGAATATTCAGCCGTCTTACGGAAACAGTTTCAATATGTACCAGCACGCCGCAGGCTTCAACGCCTCTCATGTCCGACCCCGATCCCGACCCCGACCACGACCCCGAAGTTCGGGTATATCGGCCCAGGGGTCGGATGTCCTCCTTATAGTCCAAGCCAGAGACTTATACGGGGAAGTTCATATAAATACGCCATCATCATCGTGCCTTGATCGAGACTATGACTTTTGTTATCCATCGTTCAAGATCTTTTGTTTTTCCGGACAACTCTGCTGGAACCTGCCTGCAATCGTCTCCAACAGACATATCTATACAAGCCTCTTCCAAGACCAGCCGCTCATCATAGCATATATACATATCTACACTTCCCTTCATAGTACAATACAACACCCAGACTCTTTAGACCCCGACAAAAAATTCACATCACAATGGCTACCGCTGCCCCCATCACCCCGGACTCCCTCGCCCAGCGCACCGCGTCCATCAACGATGCGATCGCCCGCGTCAGCTCCGCCGCCAACGCCTACGCCGAGACCTCCAAGGAGAGACTCGAGGAAGGCGCCAACAGCAGCAGCAGCAGCAAGGCCACCCACGAGGCGGCGGCCCAGGAATCCCTCGCCGTCGAGGTCAGGAAGCTACTAGCCGAGGTCCAGGGCCCGGCCGGCGTCATGTTCGACCTCCTCGGGTCACTGTGCCGGGCCACGGCGCTGAGGTGCCTCCTGGATATGGGGGTCTTTGGGGCGCTGCCCGCGGATGGGACGCCCATGAGTGCTGATGTTCTGCTGTCCCGGCTTGCTCCTGTGGGCGACGACCCGGACAACGACGTCGTCGTCGAGAAGGAACTCCTGGTGCGGCTGATGCGCAACGCGACGACGCCTGGGGCTGGACCGCTGGTCGAGGTTGGTGAGGAGGTGTATGCGCAGACCGGGGGCTCTGCTGGGGTTTTTGGGGTGCCGCATTTGGTGGCTATGTTTAGGCAGAGTGAGTAGAAATGGTTTCCCCCTTTTTCTTTTTGAATGTGTGTCTGGATACCGAGACATGTTCGGTCCGGGAGCAACGAAGGTTGCAGGTGTGCTCCTTACTGATGGCTCGACGCTTCCGATTTCTCCCTCTTGTGAGCAGATACTGACTCTCAAAAGTGTTGGACGAACACTTCCCCGCGCTGGTCATGATGCCGGGTTTCTTCCGGGAGAATGGAGGGTGGAAGGTGCCTACGGAGCCGACGAACTGCCCCTATACCTTTGCGCACCGGACCGAGGGGCGAGACTGCTGGAGCCATATCGCGCGGTTCCCGGAGAGGCAGGCCAATTGCAACGATGCCATGAAGGCGCAGAGCTTCGATGGTGCCTGGGCTGTTGGGCTGTATCCTTTTGCCGAGAGGCTGCAGCGATCTGGGGGCGACGAGAAGACGCCGCTGGTCGTTGACGTCGGCGGTGGCGCGGGCCATACGAGCCGGAAGATCCGTGAGTTGTGTGGGGGTGTCGAGGGGACGGTGGTGTTGCAGGACTTGGAGGGGGTCGTGGCTGATGTGGAGGAATTTGATGGGGTGGTGAAGATGGCGCATGATTTCTTTGCGGAACAGCCTGTCAAGGGTGAGTATTTGTCTCTGGAACATATACAACACATATACACACATACACTCTTCCTATTTCCCCCTGCCCCCTTCTTCTTCATCCCCACTCATCCAGAAAGCATTCAGGGGCAAAAGGGAAATACTGACGAATACTCACCAACAGGCGCACACATCTACTACCTCCGCCGTATCCTCCACGACTGGTCCAACGACCCCTCCGTCACCATCCTGAAGAACCTTGCGGCTGCCATGGACCGCGACCTGCCCTCGCGCGTCGTCATCGCCGAGCAGATCCTGCCGGCCAGCGGCGTCAGCAGCCAGAGCGCGTACATCGACATGGCCATGATGACCTCCACGGGCATGGAGCGCACGGAGAGGCAATGGGAGGAGTTATTGGCACGGGCCGGGCTCAGAATTGAGAGGGTCTATACGGCATCTGGGACACCATTCGGGGCTATTGAGGCTGCGTTGGCTTGAAAGTTTGGAGGGCAGGAGAGGAGGCTAGGGGGTTAGATAAGGCATTCTGGCGGGCTTACAATTGCGTCTCATAATTTCTGACTTTCGAATGTTTTGTCGGAGGAGACACAGTGCTGAGAGGCAAGCCGTGACCACCCACTATCTCGATATAACGAGCTGCTTGATTGACGGTTTTGGTGTCCACTCTACCCATACTTGATGAAGAAGCTTGAAGAAAATTGTATACCTTGGACTTTTTCTGCATCAGCTCGTCAAACTCCTTCGTCGATGTATTGCTATGTTGTGCACGGTTTTGGCTCGGTTCCGCTTGGAACACAGCTTCGTTTCCTGAGCACGCGATATTTGCGAAGGAAAGACTGCTGCAGGGACGGTTTATTAGGTAGAATTCAGTTATTACTTGTACTTCAAGATTGATAGGATGGATGTTCCCGACGGAAAACTATGGTTCTCCTCGTAGTCGAGGGGCGGGGGATGAACAGAAAAGGGAAGCACATTTGTGAAATGAGTATAATGGTCACTCGCAAGTTGTTGCACACCAACCTGTGAACCGATATCAGATTAAATTCTGCGGAACATTAAACAGATACAGCGAGGGTACACATGGAGAGAAAGATAAAAATTAGAGGCCTCGCCTGGAAAGACTGTGACTACATAGGTGTACGTCCGAAAGTGATGTTCGACGTATAACAGACCAATGAATTACATGTACCGGCATGCAGCTCAAGTGCACATAGACCCCGCTCTTGAACTTGTGGCAATTTTTGATGTGCTTATACGTATCCAGGAGAGTCTAATGTCATGTGATAGAATGAGAAGGCTGTGTCTTGATGCTGAAACCGTCACGTCAGCTCGACCTCCAAGGCTTCCCATCAGACAGCACCACACCCTCGATAGCCAGTACTTCAAGGAATGGATCCCCTCAATTGTCTAAACATTGCCTGCAATGTGATGCAGGTGATTAGTTTCGGACTAAGAACCATATCACTGTGCAAGGAAATCTACAAAAATGGCCATCCGGGCTTGGAATCTAGCCGAGAGCGGGCGCCATCTCGAAGACATTGGGACATCAATCACTCAACAGCTCAAGAATTGTTCACCGGTCCTGACAGCGAAAAACAAGGCATTCATCAAAGTCGCAAATCAGTGCGCAGATGACGCCAGGGCCCTTCAGGATGAGGCGGCCTATCTCGCGCCCAAGAAGGCTCATGAGATCCGAGCTGCGATAAGTGCGGCAGGACGGTCGTTCTGGCGCAGGCGAAGACTTGAGAGGCTGGAAGCAAACCTCTTGAGATCCCAGAGGACCCTGGAGACTTCTCTTCTCCGACGGCTTTGCGATGAATCTGAGGCCCATGCGATACAGGATCGCAACGACTTTGCCAACTTGGATCGTACTCTGCAACAATTCATCAAGAATTATGCAGATGGTCAGAGGACCTTGTCCGGCCTTCTTCAATCTAGCATCCAGATTCTGAAAAACCACGTGTCCGAGAACTCGACCAGGACATGTCAAAAGGTCACCGTACACATCACCAACGAGCTGTCAAGACACCGCAAGGGTATCGTGGACAATATCACAGCCAGCACCGAGGAAGTGCCTCAAAAGGTCTTCGACCACCTCTGGGCACAGAAATGTGTCGAAAGTACCGCAAAACAGCGGCAGTGCCTGCTCGACAGCTTGAAATACCCCGAGATGAATTCCCGATACAATAAAATATCGGAAACTTGTGCAAAGACATTCGAGTGGGTCTTTAACTCGACTGCATCAGGAATGAATGGTGCAGGCGATCCCGGGGCTGCCATGTCGAAGTGGCTCAAGTCTGATGAAAAGCTATTCTGGATAAGCGGAAAACCAGGGTCCGGAAAGAGCAGTCTGACCAAGTTCATTGTCACGCATCAGGAGACACAGAGAGCTTTGGTTCAGTGGAGGCAACGAACGAGGATAGTTTCCCACTTCCTCTGGCTCCCAGGAAGCGAAATGCAGAAAAGCATACAAGGCATGCTGTGTTCACTGTTACACCAGTCACTTCACAAGCACTATTCAGCTCTGGAGTTGATAGAGCAAGGGCAAAAATTACCTGCTGAGGGTACTATACTCTTGCGATTCCCTCATATAAAGGAGAAATCTTCCCATTCAGACTGGTCAATGACAGAGCTCACGGATGTCCTATTATACCACCTGGAATCGACTCTGGACCCTTACTGCTTCTTCCTGGACGGACTCGACGAAATATCTTCGAAAGATGGGCCCTGGAAACTGATTCGAATTATCGAGCGCCTGAGTCTCTTACCATCGATCAAGCTATGCGTCTCGAGTCGACCAGAGCATGTGTTCACAAAGCACTTTGAGAAGTTCCCTTCTATCAAAATGCAAGACCTGATAGCCCCTGATGTCCGCAAATATGCATACGATGTGCTCGAGGAACACAATGAAGCCTCAGATCTGCCGGAAAATGTCAGCAGTATCATTGACACAATCGTGGACAAAGCAGATGGTGTCTTTTTGTGGGCAGTGCTCGTGTTGGAGAGCTTCAGGCGTGGCCTGTCCAACGGTGACACGTGGGACCAACTCGAACAGCGTCTGCACAAGGTGCCGATGGATTTGATGGATCTCTATCGAGATATGTGGTCAAGACTCGGTGGAGACAGGACCATTTATAAAACGACCGCAGGCTTATATATATCTTTGCTCATGAAGTATAAAACTTTGGATGGCATGGAACGCTTGCTCCGCTTCAGGAACCTCACAGTCATGGACTTTGTGGCTGCCTCCAGCTCACCGTCAGAACTCGACGACTTCTTGGGACAGAAAGCCCTAGCTCCTAACTTGGAGCTCGAGAAAAAATGCGAACAGACGATCACAAACATCAATATTCACTGTGCAGGGCTGCTTGCCATTCGGTCTGAGAGATTCGGGATCAACGTGACCAGAAGTGAGTGGTGGCAGCCCGCCCGTCGGGAGGCTTCATACGGATTTCTCCTTCCATACTGGGGAATGGAAGTCGACTTCATTCACCGATCAGCCTACGAATTCCTCATCGGTACCAAAGACGGCCAGCAAATATGGAAGGATTGCAACTCGACAGAGTTCGAAAAACTATGCCAACTCTTCAGGGGCCGCATGGCCCGACTCAGAGTCTTGGGTTCCATTGCTCCGTGGATGCGCGAAAAGGGGATGGTATTAAAACTGCGGAAGTCCCAAGAAGGGTTTACCCAAGTACAACTCAAGAACTTTTGCAATGAGCTTTGGGCGGCTACTGTGACCAAGAAGGTCACTTCTGCCGACGCCGAGATCTTGCTATCTATAATGAGCAGGGCCTCCATTAACGGGGATCTTGCATACAAGTCCGACCCTAGGAAATCACACCTTCCTGGTTATAGGCAGAGACATGGAAGACCTTGGGAATTTCTGGCCTTAGCCTCTCTGCATTTCGACACCTTCGTTGAGAATTACATCGTGCGCCACGTCAACAGCATCACGACGAATATTCTTTGGTCTATCTTGGACGACCTATGCAGTCATCCGGGTTTCCCGCAAACTTCCAAGACTGCATCGTTCCCGAGGACGATGAGTTGTCTTCTGCAGCGCATCAAGCAGGATTCCAAGTCGTCTGGTGCAGGTGCGGACGCACCCGTCGACATGTGCGTCCAACTGGCGTGTACTAACCTCTTGCATAGTCTTCTATGTGACTGGCCTGTGGGGCACCACCGTGACACTATCACCGACATGATTGTCACGTTGCTGCAAGCTGGCGCTGACCTAGGCCGACGTCTTTACCTCGTCATATGGTGCACACCCGATGGGCCCTCCAATTGTACGCTGCAAATCGGCAGGGTCTTCCACCATGAAGACAAGGCTTCTGGGTTTCTGGAGCCTCATTCCGACTGGTCCTTTCATACATGGTTCCTAACAGGAACAGATAGCATTTTAAACGGCCCAGGCGCCATCCCGATGCTCTTAAATGCGAGCGTTTCATTCGCCATGGAATGTGTCATTGCGTGGCATTTCCGCGAGGAGAAAGACCGCCCTGCTCTCCTCGGCCTTGAGGGACCTCCAGACGAATGCTATCTTGAAGGGGTCGATTCTGCCTGGATTGGGCCAGAGGCGGAGGACTATGATAGTGTGTTGAGACTAACAAATCTCCTCTCCAGTGGGCTTATAGGAGATCCATACTGTTCTGCAGATGTGGAGATTCTTGAACTAGCCCGAGATATTCGAAGTCGGAGGTTTACAGGTATAGAGGACTCAGAGAACTCAGAGCGTTCAGGGGACTCAGGGGGGTCAGAGGAATTAGAGGATTCTAAAGGTTCGGACTGAGGAGTTCAGAATGCTGACGACGCCGACACTGAGCAATAATTTGATGTATAATTACTGGCCTGGGGAATACAGTTAGAAATTAATATGCGCTATATATGTGCGACACCGAACTGATATCAACTGTCGTCTGTATGGGGAAGTCATCGTCAACCAAGAAAGAAGTCAAGAGTATCGTATTGACTCGAAGACCTTGGCTCTGTAAGGCCTCTGTGAGCGGAACAACCTTAGTGTCCAATGATGGACAATTCCTGTTTAGACCAGCAGAAGAAAGTTCAAATGGGAGAGGTTTCCATGAAGTTTCGCAAGAAACCCAACTGCGGTACTGGGTTACAAAGAACGGAGAAAGAATGGTTCACTAGCCCTCAGAGACCCCACTTGCGGTCAGATATGTGCCCATAAAGTGAGAACTGATGACATTGTCTTGCGGCTCGTGTCGTGATGATGTTTTGGTGTTGAGGCTGAGTTGGGACGAAGTGAGGGATAGCTAATCTTTCAAAGCCACTCATTTCGGCAATCTAAAAACAATAATTACCCATCTCAAGGATGACAACTCATGCTATAGCTACACGTATGCCACCGGGCGGGTCTTAACGAAAGGAGAGCATTACATGACGCTAAAGCAATTGAGTTACCTACCTACCTAGATAGGTAGAAACCGGTCAACAGGGTGTGGCATATAATTAGTCACAACTATTACAGTACTTCGGTGAGATAATTGTTGTGTTCGGAACTTGAGTTCAATTGACTCCAAAAACAGATATATATGTATATATATATTTATATCAAAAGATCAGTTCTGGAGTCCTGTGATCTTTAAGTGGTTGACGGTTGAGGCTTGAGGTCTTGACGATAACGGAAGGAGTTGGTATGATTTGCCGGTTTTGTCTTCCCATTGCCCAGGTGGTTGCATGGCCATTCTATTCCCGGGGATCCCGATTAATCAACACCCCCGCTTGAGTACTCATCGTACATATTGCCATGCATCTTTATCGCAGTTCATCACCGGTGGAACATCGCCAACCAGTCAGGCGACGTGAGCAGGTAGGACCGAGGGTCTCGAAGCTCTTCTTCAAGACGATCGTTGCAGTATATAGGGCTGCACGAGCTCATGACTGCTACGCGGCTCCTCGGAAACGCCACGATGCAGTGTCGACTCCACCTCCTCGAAGTGTGCGATGCATTGGTATTGTGCAGACAGCCATTGACCGTCCTTGAATGCTGTAGTTGGTTTCAAGGTTGGGTACCATTGATATTTCCGACCACCACCACCTCCTCCTCTTATCTTCATCACGCGATGATACCCCATCATGCTACATAATTTTGATGAGCTGGTGATACTGCGAGCATATGCAATGTTAAATGCCCGCGTTCCGTCTGTCGAGTTGTAAGTCAATGCTCCCGGATGGTATATCCTTCATATCCGGCCAAGGATGCTTTCAGAAGGAAGCCGTTTCGCCCAGGAGACATTGTCCCCAGGTCCAACCTCGCCCTCATTATCTTCACAAGAGGCTACTTCTCCCAAGGCGGCCAGGACCACCCGAGAATCATCGTTCAGTTACCCGGAGCAGAGCGGCCTCAAAGGGCTGGGCTTCGCAGACACAGACGGGCCTCACTCGAGTACCCCCGTAGCGAGTCCTTCTACACCTGAGTTATCGTACCTGCCTACACCACCAGACACCCCAGAAAGTCTCTTCACTGGGCTGAGGTCAGAAGGCCAGACACTGGCACCAGATCTGCCTACGCTGCCAGAAGAATCGGGAATCCCTTCTATTCCTTCTCCCAGTCCGCTGTCTCAAGAGCACATTGCCCAAGACACGGAGTCTGCTTCTTCCCTCTCCATTCACGAAGCAACAGTCACTTCCGAGCCGTTCACATCCAGCCCAAAGCCCGAGAACTACATAGTTCAACACAAGGAGTCCTCCTCAACCCTCTCCGTTCTCGAAGCCACAGGTCCCGAGACGGTCCACCCCAGCCCGTTCGAACCGGACTCGTCCCCCACCTACTTACCAGGCCCAGATACCCATACAGCCTGGCGTATCCTCCGTCCCCTTCTCAACATCCTGGCCCCGCTACTCAACAGCCGGGCCCGAGCCCGGGAAGCCCGGGTGCGGAGCGTCATCCGCTTGATCAAGGCAGCTCACGACGGGAAACTGCCTAGCAGCACGCAGCCCGTGATCAGGAGGACCCTCTACCCGACACAGTATCAAGAAGTTCTTGATCGTGTCGAGGCACACAGCGCACTGCGTGGGTTCTTTCATGATAAGCTTCGGTAAGTTGATGATACTCTCGGGGAGGTAATTAGTACGTGTTTTGATGGTCTGTTAGGTTTGAATACTCGTCCGCGGATCATTGCTTCACTATCTACATGCCTGCCGTGATTCACGAGTCCTTCTCGACGGAGGCCGTACATAGGATCTTGACTTGGAAAGACGAACTGAAATCTTCCAGCGACAGATTGGTTGCGAAGATTGCTCGCGGAATAGCTGGGCATGGGACCAGTCATATCAGGGGACTTAAGTTGCCGTATGATCAGAAGGGTCCGGACGCTTCATTTCACCTACGTGGCTGTAGATACCCCGGGTTGGTAATAGAAGTGGCATGGTCGAGCAAAAACATGGCAGAACTCAAAGAGAAAGCTAAGTACTACTTTGAGAATACTGATGGGCAAGTCCGGACTGTTATTGTTTTTGATCTCAGCAAGATTTATAGGAAACAGGACGCTGCTAATAAGAGGTGGGACCGTGAATATAACAAGTGGGAGGAGGGAAAAAGGGAAATATGCCCTGAGCCTCTAACATTTCTAGCCCCCGAAGCAGCCGCCGAGCGCGCGGAATTTTCAGTATATCGAGCTAAGCACAACTCGCAGACGGGGAAAACGACCTTAACTAATAAGTCAGTTCACAATCAGGTGCGTCCCCTCTATATTCACGAGGATGTAGCCTTTCCCTGTCCACGGGTGTGCTGTGTTCTAACCTCGAGTCTCTTATGGTAGGTTTTCCGAAACGCGGACCAGAAGCCTAACCCGAACGTTAGCCTCAAGCTCTCACTGGAAGACTTTGTTTGCCCACAGAAAGTGGACGAGTTGTGCGTGGAGGAAGAAGGCAGGGTGCGAAAGATCGAATACCCGCGATTGGAATTATCCTCGGAGTTGCTCTGCGAGTGGTTTGATACGGCGGTTGAACATCACCGCGACGCATGGGCAGGGGATCAGGAACAAAGGCAAGCCCTGAATCAAATAAAGAAGGAAGCAAAGATTGCTGCGGCGAAGAAGAAGGCGGCGGAGCTGGACGAGGAGGCGCGCAGATCAACGGGGAGCACTGAATCTAAGGGACGATACCATTTTGGGAATCTTGTAAGATCATTGAGGATTAGGAAGCTCAGAAGGGATAAGTAGCTTGGAGAGGAGCCTTATACGTTTTTGTGGATTCTTGTTAGTTTTCCTTTGGTTCCTTTGTAATTTGTTTTCTCT
>LKEA01000005.1:61424-165055 GCA_003795315.1 Cytospora schulzeri
GGGGATCTGATGGGTTTATAGCACTCTCATATTCACTCCACTTGAAATGTATGTGTTTCTATCAGTAGCCTAGAACTTCGAGCCTAATATGAGTTGTGCTACTTCTGTGCTGGTTCTCTTTCGTGAAGATGCTGTCGAAGGATTTTGCCTAATAGTTCTTTGCAAAGCGCACTCTCTAATTACAGTATCATCGTGTTACGATCCGAAAGAACTGCAAGGTAATGCTTCCAAGAAAGGCATCTAAGGGCAACGAGCTGCAACTTGACAGCAATTTATTCTGCTCAATTCTAATTGAGCCGTTCATGAACAGTTTAAGAGGGAAAGAGCGGTGATACCACTGTGTTGTTACAGTGCAAAAAGGAAGGAGCAACAACGTAGGTTTTTGGAACGGAAAGGTCATGCTTCCAACAGAATCAAGCAGTGACTAGCACCGGCTCCCTCGATATATGGTACGACGGTACTGTAGCTACCTAGGTACATTCAGATGCCAGCTGCTTCGCAAGAATAATTATCAAGGAAAACCTTGGAAGCTGCCACTTACACTTCCCTTTTGGTCGAAAGCGATGAAGTCAAAAAAGAGGATAACTCGGCCCTCCTTGCCCAAAATGTTCAAAACAGACACAAAACGTTCAGGGGGAGGAGAAGGAATAGTTGAGGCAGACAAAAAAGGCATAGTAGATGTTTGCCAAAAAAAAGAAAAGGCAAAAATAACATACAACACCGGGTATTCGCTGGTCGTCACCGACCCAACTACTAATCCAGCGGTCAGAAGCTTGTCTATGGGAGAGCGGACGGGATCCCGAATTTTCTTCTACCTATGGTCGTATGTGCTTGTAAAGTGCTGTCATGGAGCCTATATACTGACTCAGAGCGTGGGTGCTCCATCAGGCGGGTGAGTCTGGTCGACATATCAACGGTTGTGGATATGTACTTGAATAAGTAGTCTTCTTCCTCAATGTCAACCCTTATTGAAACTTGCTTCAATTGATCGTCGATACTGCTGAATATGGTCGTCCATGATAAATGCTGCCTAAACCTCGATCCTACGTAGATATTCATGGATCATAGAACATAGTAGATACCCGTCTGGGTGGACAGGATAAGCACAATATCACTGCATAGTCAGGTAACTCATAGCAAGGTCACATTCATCCGTTGGAAACTCTCTTATCTTGTACTGTCATCAATTGGTATTCCTTTTTCGTATCGTCGCTACTAAGTAAATATATAACCAACGCCACCAAAGCGCCTAGGAACACACAAGAACACACACCGCCAGCCAGGCTGCCTCCTAGCTGGGAACCAGAGAACAACACGACAACCTTAATTTTTTGTTGTACCATCATCAGAACATCAGCAACGCCCCAGGATCAATGTGGGCGAGGTGTTTACCACCAGTCACCCTGGTCCTTCATGGCATCGGCGACCTTGACGAAGCCGGCAATGTTGGAGCCAGCCACCAGAGAGGGCAGCTCACCCTCCTTGGCCTCGACGTACTCCTTGGCGGTGTTGAGGCCGTTCTCGAAGGCAGCCTTCATGATGTCGGCGAGCTTCTGGTCAACCTCCTCCCGGGTCCACTGGAGGCGCTGGGAGTTCTGGGCCATCTCGAGGCCAGAAACGGCGACACCACCGCAGTTGGCGGCCTTGCCGGGAGCGTACCAGATGGCGTTGGCACCCTTCTGGGCGCGCTCAGCCTCGAAGACGTCAATGGCGCCCTGGGTGCAACCCATGTTGGAACCCTCGGCGATGAACTTGCAGCCGGCGGCGACCAGCGCCTCACCCTCCTCCTTGGAGACCTCGTTCTGGGTCGCAGAGGGCAGGGCAATGTCGACCTTGCCGACGTGGGTCCAGGGCCTGGCACCCTCGACGTACTTGAACTTCTTGGCGTCGGAGCTGGCGGCGACGAAGTCGGTCAGGGCCTTGTGCTTGAGCTTGAGGGCAGCAATGGACTCGATCTCGGCGGGGGTGAAGCCGGACTCGGAGATCAGGGAGCCCCTGGAGTCGGACAGGGAGACAACGGTGGCACCGAGCTCAATGCACTTGAGAGCGGCGTACTGGGCGACGTTGCCAGATCCGGAGAGGGCAACGCGCTTGCCGGCGTAGGAGCCAGCGCCGGCGTACTCCAGCATGTGACCGACGTAGTAGACGAGACCGTAGCCAGTGGCCTCTGTTCGTAGAAATAGTGGTCAGCAATCAGACTTCTCGACGGGGTAGTATGGGTGTATGGAGGGCTGTCTTACCTGGGCGGATCAAGCTACCACCCCAGTTCAGGCCCTTTCCGGTAAGGACACCCTCGAACTTGTTCTTCTCCTTGCGGTAGCAGCCGAACATGTAGCCGATCTCACGGCCACCGGTTCCGATGTCACCAGCGGGGACATCAGTGTCGGCACCAATGTGTCGCTGCAGCTCGCGCATGAAGGCAACGCAGAATCGTCGGATCTCGCTGTCGCTCTTGCCCTTGGGGTCGAAGTCGGCACCACCCTTGCCACCACCCATCATCACTATTGTCGTCCACAGTCAGCACCTGGGCTACCATACACGAGGGTATTTGAGGGGTTTTAGATTCAAGGGGCAAAAGATGGTACTTACAGCCAGTGAGGGCATTCTTGAAGATCTGCTCAAATCCGAGGAACTTGAGGATAGACAGGTTCACGCTGGGGTGCAGACGCAGACCACCCTTGTAGGGGCCCAGGGCGGAGTTGAACTGAACACGGTAACCACGGTTGACCTGGACCTGGCCCTGGTCGTCCTCCCACTGGACGCGGAACTGGATGATGCGCTCAGGGATGGCGGCAACCTTGAGAGCAGTGCGGTACTCGGGGAACTTCTTGAACAGGGTGCTGTTCTCGAGGGTGGAGGCCAGCTCGTTGTAGGCCTGCTCGAACTCGGGCTCGGAAGGAAGGTTGGACATCTTGACTGTTGTTTGGGGGGTGAGAGTTGTTTTGGTTGGGTGGTGTGTGTGATAGGGGGGTATGGGGGTATCAAGATATGTCTATTGTCTCTAGGAGGAAAGAAAAGAACAGTCACTGGGAAGACGAGAGAGAGGAGAGGTTGAGCAGTTATAACAAGAGGCGAGGACAGAAAGCGGTAGTCATGGGCAGAATCAGGGAAGTCGTGGCCCGTATTAATGAGAGGAACTAGGAGCGACTACGAAGTACTACGAGGACTGGAAGGAGCGGGTTTCTATGAGCTGAAAGCAACGGTCATGATTTTCTGGGACCATCTCCAGCAACGAACTAGAGAGTCTCTAGCTCGAGATGGGGCTGTAATGGTACTGTAATCCGTTCTGGTATGGTCGTCAGTCATTGGTCAATGGTGAATGGTGGGGATTGAACCGGGGCATCCCATGTGAGCAGGGTGGTGGCGCCGTCTTCGCACCCGTGGGTTTTCGCGTTTCGGAATCTAGAAAAAAAGAGCCTCATCATCATCGTCCATCGCCAGATCGCTTGAATTGATGGTTGAACTTGAGTGTCAGTGAGTGTACTATGTAAGTTGCTCGAAACGGATGGTGGGGGTACAAGGATTGACAGGGGTAGCTCCTTCCCCAGCTCCCCACTACATGCGCTTCACAAGCCCCGATTACGGCACTGCAACTGTGAGAGTTTTCTTGGCTCCGGCCATTCACTGCCAGAACTTGCCAAGCACACTTAAGTCAAGTACCGAGGCATAAACGACGGTATTCCGTACTTGCCCAGGTGAGTGAGTACTTACCTAGGTAGATTGTAGCCAGTTGATGTATACGAGCTCAATTCTAGAAATGGATGGCGATGAGGAGGAGGGCACCTATCTTGAATGACCTGTAGGTATTGTCACTATCACTGTCACTGTCACTGTTTTGTTGTGTCCTAGGGGGAATAAATCATTCTCGTCTCGAACAGACATTCCTATCTACTTTATTCCCCTCGTCAATCGCGAGTGATCTGTACGCAGGGTACTTAAGTACTTAGTACCGTATGTTCCGTAGGCAGCACGCTCGGTCGTTACCGGACAGCCGGAACGGACAAGGCTTCATTCAACCTAACCCAAGCCGCATCCGTAATGATAAAATGCCACATGCCACATGGGACATGGGAACATGGGAACATGGGAACACGGAACATGGAACATGGACATGCATCCCCCAAGGCTGCCAAGTCGAACGACACAGATCGATAGGGGTAGAATGGCCAAGAAAAACATCTCAGTTATCGCCAGTTCATGATTCGTCGCCCACCGTGCCGATTTCCCTCTTAGATGAATCTGTTGGACGCTTTTTACTAAATTCCCGCCAGGTGGGTCAGACTAGCCTGTGGAGCGGGATCGGAGGGGAAGAAGGCACTCAGATCGCACCTCAATCAAGCTCTCACAGGCTCTCTCTTTCACTCTCTTTCACTCTCACTGGCACCAAGCGAGGGGTAGGAATGGTGGTGGTGCCCCCCCCCAGTTCAGCCGTGTTCCAGGTGCAAGCAACACTGGGGGAGAAAATTTTTCTGTCCACTCGTGGGCGGCATGTTGCACCAAGAAAATGGACCGGAACCCCTTCAATGTAGGATACTGTGTAATTGTCACTGTTGATGACCTCGAAATCATCATCATCATCATGATCATCATCATCATTTATAACGGCGCTTGTTGCTTGCTTACTTGCACAATCCCCCAATTCCCAGTCGCATTTTTCGCCATTTGATTCGTTCATCATTTGGAATCTGGGGTAAAACGAGGGAACCCCCACATCACCACCAAGACATTGGCCACCAGCCCACTGCGCCAGTGGGGGTCCAGCCCGGCAGCAGCATGCACAGCACCTTGTCAAAGTGAATTATGCGACGCCGGCACGTGCTCTGGGCTCGACCCTTCCTGACTTGAGCTATCAATCCATACCCATGTTTCTTGTATCCTGTATCCTACTTGAGAAGAATGTAGTGTAGCCTGCACGTTGGACCTCGTAAGCGCCGGGTCGGCTCCGATCATCTCCAGCTCGGAAATCGATGGGCATCACCAGGAGTTAAAACGTCGTGGTCTAACATGGGTACTGCGAAAGCGGCTTCGATTAAACTATAAACGCGGCATGACTGAATGTTATTATCCGTATCAGTGTGTAGTCTCGCCCAATACGGCGGTCGCCGCCTCCCTCGTCTTCATCGACAATATCGCCGGCTTCGCAGGCTTCGCACATCGCCCGGCAGAGCAAATATCCTTGTTGTATGCCTCTCTCTCTCTCTGCCCTTGTGTTTTGCGACTGTCACATGTCGAAACCTTCCAGGTCCAACACCCCAACGCCAAAAGAAAGTCTAGGCCCTCACACATAATCGTAGTCACCCAACAACATCGCCACAAGCAAAGCGGTTGAGGTGGCCTGCGTGTCCACGCCACCAAATTACCAGATCGCCGCCTGGTCGAAATCAAATCGGTGCAACTCCTTGTTTCCATCCTCCAGATCCTTCTTCGCCTTCATGCGCATGTAAAAGATGGGACAGTCCTTGCTGCTACAGATGACCTCGCAGTGCATGCTCCCCTGGCACCGCTGGCACTGCGTCCATAGCCTGCCAAAGCGCACCTCGAGGTCCGACACCTTGTCCAGCGTCTTCTTGTACAGCTCGCCCACGCGGGGGGCATCGTCCGCGCACACCGCGCCCTGGGACTCCTCCTTGCCCGTCAGCGGCTTCTTGCAGCCCATACACGTCTGTGTCTTCTTGGCGAACTTCATCAGTCCTCCGACCGTGGGCGCCGCCACGGCGATGGACCGCGTGTGCGCGCCCGCGAGGAGGGACTTGGCCTTTGTCTCACCCAGGATGGGCTCGAAGATTCGCCCCAGAGGTTTGGCGAGCTGGTTCTCGAGGTAGTACTTGGTGTCGATGGGCACGTTGTGCTCTAGTACGTAGATCGGGTCCTCTGAGTTCTCAAAGTTCTTGGATCCAGTCGCGCCCTTGACCATCACGTAGGCCACACGATCGCCCAGGCCTGGCGCCGAGCCTGCGTCGCGCTTCTTCATGCGCTGGGCTAACTCGACGTGCGCTTGCTTCGCCGTGTAGTCGTCTTTGGTGAGAGCTTTTGTGATGACCAGTTTCGACATGTCAACCTTGTTTTGCAGCAAGTCTGCGATTGTATCCTTGACGTATCTGTAGGCCATGTCAGTATCAAGCATTTGGTAGGTCAGGTCCGCGGAGCAGACTCACTCTTGAGCTCCTGGAACATCCCGGTCGATGAGGATCATCCTAAGCACTCTTTCGATGACAGTCTGAACCAAGAGACAATTGTCACGTCGGACAGTCTCGATACCCTTCGTGTCCATCTTGTCCCACTTCTCCGGCTTTGTCCAGTACAACCCAGCATATCGCTTCTTGTTGATCAGCAGATAGGGGAAGTAGACCTTCTCGAATTCCAGCTTGATCGGCTTGACGAACTTTGCAGACACGTATTGTGATGCATCCTCGCCCAGCCTCATGGCTTCCGCGAGATCTGTCGTGCCAAACTTGACCATAACGGAATCAGTGTCACCGTAGATGACCTGAGCATCGTGCGAGTACCCATTTGCGATGTTGTATCTTGCCTCTACCTCATTCTTGGTCTTCTCAATCATTTGACGACCGAAACTCGTAGTACTACTGGCAATCTCCAAACAGGGCAGTTTTCCGTTGCTTGCACCAGTCAGACCATAGACGGAGTTCGCGCTGACCTTCAGGGCCAACTGACGACCGTTCAACACAGCCTTCTTGAAAGGATCTGTTTCGGCGGCCAACTCCTTCTTGGCCTGCTTTCTTGCTGTTAACAGCTCGTCAAGAATCTGGGCCAAGAGACCCTTCCTCTTCTTGGCCGTGACAAACATATCACCGTTGGGGGTGACAATGTAGTCCTCGTCTTTCTCCAGGTTGAACGCATCAATCGCCTTTTTCGATACGAGTGTTGTATAACACAAGTTGTGGGCTTGGATGATACTCGGGTATAGCGAAGCGAAATCCAGTGTGGCAATAGGTACGTCGTAGTAACCACGAGTCGGCTCAATGACCGTGGCGCCTTCGTATTGGTCATCACTGCCTTCTCCCTTCAAATCAGGGATGACAAGCTTCTGCTCGAGGGCCTTGCGGAAAAGTTGGCTGATGAACTTGACTTGCTGGCCGCGAGACAGGAGGAAGTTGAAGGGTACACCCGTGACTCTGGCCATCTCTGTGTAGTTTTCGAGACACGAGAGCTTGTCCATCAACCTCTGTGGTAGATATGCATCCTTCAGACAGTAGAGTGCCAAACGCCGGCGAGACTCGGACGTGCCGTTGAACAACTCTGTGATCATGGTATAATGGACATCCTCCTTTTGCTCCCCAAGGAAATGTGAGGACACCGAGTTCAATGTGTAACTGCGAAGATTGTGGTCACGCTGGATCAACTGCAACAGATCCAGCTGGAGACGACCATTGGTGTTGGTAGCTTTCGTATCGCGGTTGCCCATTTGTTTGCTGGAGAAATTAGTCTCTTTTGCCACAGACCTCACAGCTGGTATTCGGGTCCAGTATTCAAAACCCTTGCACTTAAGGCTCTTCGCTCGGTCCAGAAGATAAGGGAAATCGAAGTTGGCAATATTGTAGCCGGTGATGATGTCCGGGTCGACTTTCTCGAGGAAATTCCTCCATGACATCAGCATGTCTTCCTCCCTTCCGAATTCCAGAATTTGAGTCGCAACAATTGAGCTGGTGGTGTCCAAGCAGAAAACGTTCCGGATGAATGGCTTCTTCTCTCCGTACCTCGTGACAACGTTTGCGATTTGAATGACAGGATCTTGATTGGCTTCCGGGAAGATGCCCTTGCGACCGGCGCATTCAATATCGAAGGATAAGATCCTCAGAGGTGCCATCTTCGACCACTCGCCCACCGGCCTGTGTGCTATCAAATCGTGATAGCTGCATTCTGCCTCGATCTGACAGTTCGATTGCCGATCACGCTCCGGGATGAGTCGATACTTGTTGGCAGGTGCCTCGACCCATGACATTCCGAAAATCTTGCAGTCCACCATAAACCTCAACAGGTATTGAATATTGTCAAAGGTGAGAATCTGGTCGTCGGGAGACTTCCACAGCCCCTTCCAGTTGGCATTGTTATGTTGTATGGTAGTCCGGACTCTGTTGATGAATTTTGGATCGGTCACAGTGATCTTCAGGAAGGGATTTTGTGTGTTGTTCTGGAAGCCATAAATATTCTCCCGCATCGTCATCTCCACAGACTCTATAACGGGTTGGTGTTGTGCGACCCGAGTTTCAAGGTAGGCTTTGAACGGCGCACAGTCCTGGGGTGAAAATCCACCAGGGGCGGCCACATAAAGATAGTGTTTGAAGTCCTTGACATGAAGCATGACCGAATTGCCATCCGCAGTCACACCAAAGAGTTTGACTGTGGTGTTGCCGCCATGAAGGGTGCCCTCCTCAGCATCAATCTGCTGGAAGCACAGGCTCGAGCTCCTGGGGCTAAAGTCATCAGGTACTGGTGGCCGTTCCCAAGACTGGTCTTTCTCGGTGTTGCTAGCCTTAAGCTCTGAGATGTCCTGGCTCAGCTTCTCCAGGACCTCCGACTCGAAGGCACTTTTCGGTTGACTAGAGGCAATCTTGGCCACCTGAGAGCCAGCAAAGCGAGGGGCTGGTGATGATGAGATATGATCTGTCTTGAGTTTCTTTGAAGCTGAGGGCGTCGCAGGAATGTTTCGCCGAGTGCTGGAGGTCTCCCCCAGGATGCGCTTCTTGGGCGCCATGGTGGCTGCGGGCATGGTGACGAACTGATCCTGGCTTTTGAGGTTATGAAAGAGAATAGGGTGACAATATTGGTTCCTTGTGAGAGAAGAAAGGTCTGTTGACCTGGTGCTTAAGTCAAGAGTCTTCCGATACAGTACGTTGGAGTTGTCTTTGAAGGGTGCTTGTTGTGTTCAATTGTATGTCGACTTCCAAAAGCGTCCAACGCGTTCAATCCAATGTCGTGACGTGAACCGCGTCGGCCCCACTCAATTTAACAGGGGAGCATTGGCACTTTGAAGTGGCAGTATCTTACATAAGGCGACTGGTGAATAGCGCGTGCCATATTAGTCAGCTCATCGACGACACTCGACTGACCCAAGTACCTAAGTATCCAACCTCCTTCACCTCCAGGGCTTTCTGTCCGATCATACCTTTTTACTCTGTGTTCTAATTGTTATTCAGTCCGCTGTGTACCACATCTATATTCTTTTCAAGTGAAGTACACCATAGCGTTATGTTTAGCATACAGTAGGCAGTATTTCTTGCCACCCAGCATGCCCAGGTGGTATTGATTTGTGTTCTGTTTACCAGCCCTGTTCCTTTCCCTTCACAGTGCAGGACTGTGGTTCCGGGTCTATCTCCAGGATGCTTATCGAACAGCAGGCCTTTTCTTCTTTATTTTGGAATACAACATCGCCAAGTGATAGACCGAAGATATTGTCGTGATGCTCAATATCCATCAGTGTCTCTTCCGCGACGTGAATCACGTCCTAGGACATCCACCTGCCTTCCATGCTGTCTCGTCTCATGTTGGGTACTTCTTCCCTTCTATGATATTACTCTAGCCAACAGATTGTAAGCAAACAAGACCATCTGCAAAGAACAACCTCGAGATGTGGCCTTGTGTCACACATCCTGTGGCAACCCAAATTATGCCGTTCTCCTTACTCCTAGGCTCTGATCGTGTCCGTGAAACTCGCGACCCGATCATCTCTAGATTATGTGCGGCTCATGTACGTAGCCGAGTAAGTCATCTAAAGTCTCATTGCTGTCATTTCTGGGACTGGTACCCTTAATCCTCAGCATCCCCTTCAGGGACCCATCATGTGGTAGTTTGACGGGACCGGCCAACTACTCCTAGCACGAGATTTATTTGCATATGTTGGTCAAGACTACGCTCCTCTTTGTCGAGGCGCAGAGTCCGGGATACTTTATGAGATGAAGACGGATAGGATGTCAACTTGGAGGAGTTCCTGCCTACCGCTTGCAGATGACGAATTTACTGTTGAACATTTCCGGAAGGCATGTGTCCTAAACGGGCCGATACACTTGATCAAGCCATAAATGTATCGCCGAAGCTCCATAGGTTCCTGCCTTGTCTACCAGTGTACCCTCTTCATGTTACTGTGCTTTCCCAATCCGACCTTGTTCTTCAGAGTTGAGGTGGCGCTAACCAGAAGAGAGAGAAAGCGAAGCCAGGGGGGTATTGGCACAAAGATAGGGCAGGTTCTCCTCTAAGGCTGATCTATTTAAGCGAAACTGCACCTCGAGTACTCGAAGTTTCCCCAGACAACGACACTGCCAGATATCCTTCTCTCATTTCTTTTCCATGACAACGCCACAAGAATTCCACCCGGCCTCCCTAACAAGAGATATCCCTTTTCACACTGACGTGTCCAGGTGCATCGAAACATGACGTTCACTACTGTCAATCGAGGCAGGGTCAACGAGAACCGCAACGGAAATAGAGTCAGCTACCTGACTACTATGAATGGTAAGCTGCGTCAGCACTCTGTTCTCAATTTAGAACCATGAACTCACTCTCTATTAGGTGCGCCCATTCTCAACCCAAACTCCAGTCAGAGAATTGGCAACCAGCTTCGTGGAACCCTCCTTCTTCAGGATGTCAACCTCATCGAGATGATCCAGTCGTTGGACCGCGAGCGCGTCCCTGAGCGGTGAGTTCTCTACAGAGCCTTTGGATTCTTATGGACTACTATTGACTGTCTACTACAGCGTCGTCCATGCCCGAGGCTGTGGTGCCTATGGCTACTTTGAGGTCACCCGAGACATGACCGACGTTACTTCTGCCGAGTTCCTGGATCGTGTCGGAAAGCGCACTCCTCTTTTCGCCCGCTTCTCGACGACCACCGGCGAGAGGGGCTCTCCTGAGACAATTCGCGACGTTAGGGGATTTGCTTTCAAGCTGTACACCCCCGAGGGAAATCTGGATTGGGCCTTCCTGAGCCAGGTGAGCCATCACACAGCGTCCGACGTGGAATCCCAATACTAAACATGCTTGAAAGCCTGTGTTCTCGATCCGCGACGGCGCCAAGTTCCCCTCTTTTGTCCACGCGACCAAGAAGAACCCCCAGAGTGGCCTGCCTGATCACACGATGTTTTGGGAGTAGGTTGCCTGCTGTTTGTTTAGATGTTCTAGAACAAAACCACTGACAATGCATTCAGCTACTTCAACAACAACCCCGAGGCCATGCACTTCCTCATGTTCCTTTTCAGCGATCGATCTACCCCTGTTGACTACCAGCATGCGGACATTTTCTCCGTCAATACATACCGTTTCACAAAGGCAGTAAGACAGCGCCACGCAAATTTCATGGCTTTATTGACTCCTAGTGGCACAAGATCTAATGCACGTCATCTAACTAGGATGGAACATTCTCGTACGTCAAGCTCCACATCAAGTCGAACCAGGGCAACCAGTACCTCAATGCCGCCGAGGCCAAGGAGCGTGCCGGAGAGGATCCTGACTACATGACCCGGTCTCTGCACGACGACATCGAGGCTGGCAAGTTTCCCTCTTGGGACGTCTACGGTCAGATCATCAGCCCCGACGTCGCCGAGGGCTACCCCGTCAACATCTTCGATCCTACCAAGACGCTGCCCTCCCAAGACTTCCCCTACCGTCCCTTCGGCCGCATCGTGCTGAACAAGAATGTGGGAGACAACTTCGCTGAGGCTGAGCAGGTTGCGTTCAGTCCTGCCAACGTGGTCCCAGGCTGGGCCCTCACCCCTGATCCAAGTAAGTACATGCCACTCAAAAGTACCAACCACAAAGTCAACTTCGCTAACAGCATCTGTTAGTTCTCCAGCTCCGGGCCTTCGCATACCAGGATGCCCAGCGCTATCGCCTTGGCGCCAACTTCATCCAGCTGCCTGTCAACCGCCCCAAGAACAGCTTCAACCCACTGCGTCGCGATGGCGCCGCCAACTTCCAGGGCCTGGGCGGCACTGCTCCCTACTACCCATCTAGCTTTCAGTACCTCGACACCGCGCCCCAGTACGCGGCTTCTACCGAGGAGAACTGGAACGGACGCGTGGTCAACTTCGAGAGCAAGGTGACCGAGGATGACTTTGCGCAGCCCCGCGAGTTTTGGGAGCACATCCTGCCCAAGGAGCCTGGCCAGCAGGAGAACCTTGTTAGCAACGTCGCTGAGCGCCTTGCTCAGGCTCAACCTGATGTTCGCGAGAAGACTTACTGTAGGTTGTTGAGCTATCTTTTGGTCTTCACCCCGTTCCCCAGTCCAACTACACTCCCCTTTACCCCTTTGAGTTCATGACCTATCATATTGCCCTCATTTATCCCTTTCTACTTCCAACTCTACGGATAGGACTAACTCCCAAACCTGACCTACAGCCCTCTTCGGCCGCGTCCACCAGGTCCTCGGTCGCAAGATCCGACTGGCCACCGAGCAGGAGGCCGACAAGCTTGAGCTGAAGAAGGTCGAGAAGCAGTTCGAGAGGCTCTCTCTGCCCTTCCAGCCCCGCAGCGCGCGAACTGCTCTGGACAAGAACGAGGACCTTCCATGCAGCCTGGATCGTTGTTCCCCCAACGCTGGACTCATCTCCCGCAACTTTTGATCTGGGGAAGGTTGGGACTGCTTCATTCTACTGGTCCTCTTTACACGGTGTTCGTTCCTGATATCACGGAAGACGTTTCATCCTGTCTGTATACTTCATGTGTTGTAAACCATGAATAGATATACTAAGGTGATGGATGCTCGGTCGTGCTGCAATCGGTTACCTGTGGTTCGCTCGCTTTTCCTATGGTTCTTTAGAATAATTCCTCGAGTAGTCAATCCATACTGAATTGTGCAATAGTTCGTTATTCGCATGCCAGATGCTCCAGTGATATGATCTGAATACCTCGATGGACAAAACTATCCCTGAGACAGATATCCAAAAATCAAAGTGCAACCCTTCACAAGGATGGTCAGTCAGAGACGCTGCAGCAGAAACCATAATACTTCTGGGCCAGCCAGGAAGGCTGGTCGGAGGGAATCTAACAGACCAGGATGTATCTAGTGGCTTCCCGCAACCACTTTCTGACCACCAGAAGGAATATTGACCATGCTATATCATTACACACTTTCCTAATTCTAACACATGCGACCATATCCACAAGAAAATACGGGATCCCGTCCGCTCTCCCTTAGTCAAGCTTATGAGAGGCCAATTAGTAGTTGGGTCGGTGACGACCAGCGAATCCTGGCTGTTGCATGTTGTCTCTTTTTGCTCATTGATTCTTTTTGGTGTTTTGTCGTGATATCGTGACTCAAATGTACCTGAGACGTGGGACCTATCAGTCTCACCCTCAGTCTCAGACAAATGTCTCCGCATGCCACTTCTGTTTCTATGCCTTAAACGAGAGGAGACTTCAAAACTGTATGAAACATGTTTGTATTTTTATGCTTATAAGCAAAGTCAGCTGAGCCTTTCACAATATTCTTCGCCAATTCATTGTTCTGGAATGTTGACAGGGCTGAAGTGGCTTGAAACACGGGAAGACAAGGCCCGCGAGGTGAGCCACCTAGGCGCTAGAAACTGTCTACATAGGCGCTACCCTGCGCTGAAGATTTAGACTTGTCAGCGCCTCTCGGCTGAGTTTAGTACGGGTATCAATGGCTATGCCCACCTGGGCACGTACAGCATGTAAACAAAGTATCACTCTCTCAACAAGGACCTCCTAACATCATCACGAATAGCTCCCTTGACCTCATTATTGAATTCCCACAGCACCTAGCGGTCAGATAATTCACAATTAAAATATTCATAACCCCTTCACTCCTCCCATTATGGCCGACCGATACGGCCACCCCCGCCAAACCGTCTTCGGCCGTCGCCACGCCTCAGCAGCCGCGACGGTCTCATACTCAAGCGTGCCACCACAAGCCACAAGTCATCAACCACAGGAACCAAGCAAACTCTCCAACACCACCAACGCAGTCACAAGCCCCGCCCCCACCGTCAACAACAGCAGCAGCAACAGCAACAACAATATAAACGCCGGCGTCCGCCGAAACCTCTTCCAGAGCCAGCTTACGAGGCGGCCGACGGGACCAGGTCCTAACGAAACAGCACCAGGCCGGTTCGATGGCCAGTGCGGTGGGTTAGGTGGGATGGAGGTTGACGAGGACGAGTCGGCGTCGTCTGATATCGTCGTCCGCGACAAGAACGGGGATGTCGAGCTGGATGAGCCGCCGGCGCTGGTGGTGGACGATCCGGATGAGATTGTGCTGGACATGAGGCAGGAGAACGAAAGTGCGTTTGTCCGCCCTCCTCTTATCCTCTCTGTCCTCTTGCTTGACCAGCACTTACATGGCTGTCAACTATTTCTTACTAGACTGAATGAAAGCTGACTTAGGGATGTGGTTATTTTGGGGTTTACAGAAGAGCGGCAGAGACTTGCTGATGCTGTCAAGCACCATCAGATCAACCAGAATAGTGTTCCGGCACAACCAGAAGGTTAGTAATCCCAACACACCACATAATTACTGCTTGCATTCACCTGCTTACATTAGAGCCTATCAGAATTGTTGGAAGCTGTCAAGGCGAGTCTCAGGGCCAAGGTCGCTGCGTTGGCCGAGGACAATTGGATGTATGAGAAGGAGGATGAACCACGGGTTCTGTAGCAGGATGGATGGGGATTGGCACATTGCTCCTGCCTTGATCTCTCGTCTATGCTATGTGTGGGTATAGTAGTGTGTATCAATCATCATCACCAGAGCGATAGTCACGGGAAACTTGAATTTCCTCAGCCATCTTAATCGAGTCCCTCAGCGCTTGGTGCCTCGACCCGTCTGACGGGGGGCTTCCTCGCACCGGCACCACCACCAGGCATGCCACCACCAAACAGACTGCCCATCATGTCAAACAGAGGGTTGCTCTGCCTCGGCCTCTGGATGCCAAAGTACATCTCGGCAATCATCTCCAGCGCCTCGTCCCAAGCCCCGACCTCGGCAATGTGCGATGCATACTTGCTCTGCAGCTGCTTGAACAGGTCCGGCGTGCCCTTCTGCACGGCCAACAGCAACATCCCCAGGAAGTTCAGCAGCGGCAGCGACGGGAAGATCCTGACATCCGCAGTGCCGGAGCCGACGTCCTGGACGCCCAGGCCGGCGCCCTTGTCCCCGCTCAGGGCCGAGGTGAAGGCGCCGTACGAGGTGTTGGCGGCGCGCACGTTGGCGACGAGGAGGTAGGGGAGCACGGCGCGGGCGCAGTACAGGGCCGCCGTGTGCGAGTCGTCCTCCTTGTACCACTCGTACTCCATGCGCGTCAGGATCTCGGCCGAGTCGCGCGTGCCCAGGACCAGGTGCCGCTCCGCCTCGTATGTCTCGTGCTCGGCGGCGTACAGGCTGCCTGCGACGTGGTGCAGCTCTGGGTCGCCTGCGGGGTAGTCGCCGAACTTGGAGGACCAGCTGTTTCAGAGGAAAGGATACGTTAGCAAATGAATGAATTACTGATGTTTCTCTACCGACTCTGTTGTGTTCTCCCGTGTGGAAAATATTGAAGGGTCGTAAGGAAGGAGGCGAGGGGCACTGAAGGAAGGCAGGCAGGTAGGTAATGGTGGTAGTAGACTCACGCAATCATCTCCCCGATGAACTTCTTCCTGGTGGGCTCCTCTGCGTCAAACAGCCTCAGACACGTCAACAGTCTGCCCCTGGAGGTGGCATCGGGTTTCAGCTCGGCCTGCTTGTACACGTCGACCAGTAACACGCTGAGGTCGCCGCCGCTGCCGCCCTGGCCGGCCTTGAGGAGAGACTGCGAGACATTGTACAGGATGTCGATCGCAGCGCCCCAGTTGGCCGCCTTGATATAGCGCGCTGCGACCACGCGAGTCTGCTGCTGCGCTTCGTAGTATTGACCCTCGCTGATGCGGGACTGCAGTCGGGCGATGATCTTTTCGATCTTGTCGGCTTTGGAGGTCGCCATGGTTTGATTTGGTTGGTTGTTGATCTGGCCAGGTATCGGCTGTAAAGGAGGGGATTCGGTAGGTAAAGGCGGAGGGTTGGACGGTGGGTGAGGAGAGTATGAGTTGAGAGGAGGTTGAAAGGGCTGTTTGTGTTGGAAGAAGACTTGTGAGAAGCGTCTGGTAAGATGTCGTCAACCAGCCTGAGCTTCCAGCACCCACTTGCGAGCTCTTAGCCCCTCGTTGTGGGGTGGGCTTCCGTTTGATTACACGCCCCGGGGGTTTGAATATTGAACTGCTTCTCTATCTTACGACCCTAACCCCGAGCGAGAGCCTCCGGCCCGGCCCGGCCCGGCCCGCAATGCTGCTCGCTAATATAAGTATGGAAGAATGTTCCAAGCTTGAAGGTACCTTAAGAAGTAGGTAGGCAGGTAGGTAAGTAGGTACTTATCAAGTAAGTAAGTCTTTCGTTTTGTCAGTCTGCTGATCTGCTTAGATGCAGAACTAAGTGCAAGTCCTCAATTCCTCCTCCGCGAATGTCTTCCGGCCGATAAACCAAGTGATGGTGCTTCCTCATATATTCTCCTCCGTGAATGTATGCCAGCTGAAGCACTTAGCTGTGAGGGTGTTTGCGCATATGGGCGGCCGCAATGCCCTGCACTGTAGCACCCCAGAGTTAGCTGACTCCATCCATGATCTGGCGATTGCTGAGGGTGAGACTCAGAAGTAGTGATAGATACTCACTTGAACGACATGTACGCGTAGGCGAACGTAAACCCAGGAGGCTCACAGGACAGATTAGGAGCCTTCCTTCATCATTGTCAGGGTCTTGCATGTGGCAGACCATAATGTGACGGCATCTCCAGTCCCAAAACCACTCCTCACAGCTGCGGCAGTAGTGTTTGGGTTTCTTTCTGCCGTTCTCGTTTCCGGCGGGCGTAAACCATTGCATGCTGCTTGTTGTATCAGTATCCATGTAACAGTTTTGATGGGTGGGGAGGGGGAGGTAAAGAAAGAACCGAGTGTCTGGGGAGCAACTTACCCTCCATGGAGCTCTTGATCCCGAGTCTCAACGTCCTGTGTCATTTTGGTCCTTTTCTCGATGACATTGTAGGTGTCCTGGTTGTACTGCTGATAGAGTTCACCCAGTGTGCGTCTAGCAATCATGTCTCTCCGGACTGCCCTGTCCCGAATAGTAGGGCTCGGGTGACGCTGGAGGAACAGTTGCATGTTGGGGTTCTTCCTGCAGTCATCCTCTAGGCCCCCGTCACCATCAATGGCAGGAGACACGACTGGCTGATGGAGGATGTTTGGAAGCTCGCTTTCACGGCCTGTGCTGCCAGGATGTGTGGTGGGTTGCTGAGAAGTGCTGGAGCTAGGAATACTGGCGGAAACTTCGCGGTTCGAGTAGGTAAGAGATAGGGCTAACCGCTGAGACCTGGCGCGAGCACGAAGATCCTCGGGAAGTATGTGGTAATTAGCTGGTAGCCCATATAACTGAGGGTCGACATCCCGAGAAATACCCTCCTCAGGAATAGGTAGCCAGGGAAAATCGCTCTCAGAAATTGATGGCCAAGACATGATAGCTTCTTGTGACTGTTGTCTGGGGGTTGCCTGTTGGGGAGATTCCAAGGTTGGTGAAGGTGGTGAGGCTTATGGAAGTCAAAGTCTTTGCTTATTTTTTCAACTTGAATGGCCAGGAAGATAAAAACCCAACTGTGGGCAGTCTGATCTTTGGAACAAACTGGTTGGATGTACCACAGCACAGACCGAGCTGCACATTCAGAGGGCATCGTGGTAGCAGAAGACCAGTTGCAGGGGCTCAACAGCAGTGACCTTTAGACAGGGGAAGGTCCAGAGACTCTGTGATCCCGCCAAAGTATTACCACAACAGCCGTATGAATTGACACTAGTCTTTCTATATAGTTTCTGTTGTAGGTCTGAAACCATAGTCTTGGCCCCGAATGATCGCCGAGGTAATAAGGAAATACTTGAAACTATCTCCAGATAAGGCGAACGTCGTGGTATCGTGATGGGAATTGCCAGGGCTTCTCAGCACAAGCTCTGATGAGCACTAAATTTGCTATGAAATGCTGGAACAAAAGCTGAGGGTGGGAATATTCCCCGCAGATTTGATGGTTATCTGGGCTATAGGCCCAGATTCCGGAAAATGAAGGGTCTCGGATTGAAACTGCAGTTACAAGCCGTCTCAAAGCTGCCCAGGTGCTGAGATGTGATCGGGCTTGCTAGTAGACATCATATCAAGGACCCCTTCGAGGCGATATGACCCAGTGAGGCTGGAATGTAGTACTCATTATGATCTCGGACGGCTTTTCTTTCGCTACTCAAGCAGCAAGGTCTCCAATGGCTTCAGGTTCTATTCCGAGGTTTGTGACACTGCCAGCATCTTTAACCCGCCAGTCTCGACCGTTCAGTGGCACTTTAACGAGATGTTCAGGACGGCCATCCTTGGTCAGTATAGTTCTGGTATTCTTCAAGAATTGGACGAGATCTTCGAAACCAACTTCCAGGTCGAAAAGAGTGCTGATACTACAATATCAGCTTTGCAAAGTTGTTGACTCGATATCTCCTCTTCAGAATCTAATTTCATGTCCATGAGCGCAGTGATGGTTCCCTAAGTTACTAGTTACTCGAGATCTACGAGTTTAATTCCATGGCGAGGAAGTGCTATGAATCAAATTACTAGCAAGCCGAGATCCTGGGGGACCGCCACGCTTGTTATAGGAGCTCTGAGAATCTGCCGGCAACTCATCATTTCCAGGATGGATGTTCAAGCCGAGGGAAATTGGTCAAATGCCCCATCACGGTGTTTCATTTGTCATTTGGGATCCAACATTGGTAAGTTTGCGTGAAACGGTGCGCTCTGGGCGAAGGAGTTGCTGGAATTGACCAGCGCCGTTCTGGCCTTCGTTCAGGGCCTTTGTTCCGTAAGGGGCTGTTCCGTAGGGGCTTGCCTTGACTGATAATCTCGAGATGCAAAATGGGCTTTGCCCCGTTTTCTTTCCAAGCGACACAAGAGCCGTGGTTAGATACTTGAATAAGTATGTAATTGTGGAAGGGGGAACCTTGAAAGACAATGAGAAGATACATGGATAATCATTGTAGTGAGGGTGCTTCTATTTCTATTTGGAAGTAGTGATGCCAAGCCTGAGGTTGAATTAAGGTTGCCCCAGTGCATTAGGGCCCGGCTGCAGCCTCTCTCACTCAGCAGTCAAGGCGCCCAGTGCACCTCGATGCATTACTAAGCAAGCCACGACAGCATTTGAACTGTGTTGTTGGCTGTTGTTTGACTTATCTCCATCTCATTCCACCATCGGAACAGATCACACCGTCAATCAGTCCCGGAGGAAGGGCAAGTTCGACAAATTTGTCTTTCGGATTGTGGAAATTTATGGTACCCACTTTTACGCGTGGACTCGACCAGGTAACCGGATGCACCATTCCTGCTTCCATCCCAAGGGATGTCTCGTAAAATGCTTCACTGATCCACGGAATTGAGAAGAGCACAAGACGCGAGCGTGTCCACTATCGATCCAACGGTACTTGGGTGGGCGAAGCATCTGGGCCAGAACCTGGCCCCACAATCGTGGTTAGCTTGGTGATCGCGATGCTGGCAAAAGTCTCGCTAAAGCCACATTGAAGCCCGTGGATCAAGGCTCCCTCCCGTAATTGTTCAGGCACCAAGGGCTCGACCATGCTCTTTAAACGAAGCGTTCAATCGTACCTGCCAAATATTGATACACAAGCTCGGAAAGGCGGTCCAATCAACCTCAGAAAGTGGGCAGGTAGTACGATGATGTCTACGCGTACACTACTGACCTCGGGACTCACTTCGACATGATGTCCAAACAAATGTTGAGCATACCTTCGTCAGGTCCTCAAGGGCGTGATCGATGTCAGAGAAACGTGAGATACGACACAGGCATCAGGTGGTGGAGAACCCTCTCGATCTCATGTGTCCACTATACGGTCCCCACAGGACCCACGGAGCACCACGATGTTCTAGAACACGCTGTGGAGAGGCACTCGCGCATGCTGGACGAAAACCACGTTGTGTCGTCCACTGTCACCATTCTCCGTAAGCACGAGCATTCTGCTGGTGCCAACAAGTGGTGAGTCATTCTGAGGTGCTCATAACTACAAATATCACCCCCGTGGTGTTACAGTATTTCAGTCTCTACAGATTCGACCCTCGCTATAATGCGCGTTCCTGGCCCTTAAGACCGGACATGGCCGCCGCAGTGCGGACTGCCCGCCAAACGACGCTGGTATCAGAGTCAGGTTCTCAGAGAGCCGTTGAATGTGGTATCGCCTATCGCCCCTTTTCTTTGGGTGGATACATCTCAGTGACTGCACAGGCAGTTTCACGATAAGGGAGCTTTGACCAAAACCTCTAACTTTAGCAATTTCCAAGGATGACTAGGATCCACAGATTTTCTTTTCCCGGTGGTGGGTGCAGTCGAGAACAAGTCTGCGATTTGCACTAACTCTGGTAATCTCCAGATCACGAAAAGTCTACGAGATAATAACGTGCCACTCACTCTTGCCTGCTTACGATGTGCATCGATATACCGGATCTGGCAAGGTTGGGCTGACCGGGAGCAAGTGCTCATTATCCCTTTCATGCGCCTCTGACTATTTTTGTAAATCATCCGCTTGACAGCGGATCTCGAACCAGTTTCTGCTTGTTTTATGGGTGGGACTTGATGGAACCCCGTACCGGGAACTTGAAGCCACGGCCCAGGAAGTCCCGGAACCAACCATGGCATTTTTCATCACAAGTCACGTACCCTGCTTCGACCGGGTTCTGGGTCCCATAGCCGGCGGATCCCAACGAGATGTCGGGTACCCTTCTATCTTCTGCTCTGGACATGGGCCCCTGAAGCTTCTAGAACTTAAGTATGGATGCACACGCCCATATGCTTCCACGCCTACCTCTTGATGTTGTTTCTTCAGGTTGACAATTACTAAGGCTCCTGACCTGCCCACACCACCTGTGTCTTGGGATACGTTAGCCCACCAGGAGGTTCAATTTTATCAGTCTCAGGCAGATTGATCCCGGATACTCGGATCAGACAAGGACGCGCCAAGCCGAATAAGAGAAGAGGAACCCATCGCGGGTCGATAGAAAATATGGCCGACGAGCAGCCGCGCCAGTCGGTGGAGAAGATGGACACAATCCCCGAATCAAGACCGGCATCACCAACACAACCGGAACCGACCCTTCAACCACAGCGCCGCACGGCAGGGCTCGGCCTGCCAGCGGCCCTCAAGAGGACAAGTACTCAGCCGAGTATCAGCGAGAGTGACGCAGAGCAGCAGAACGGGGGACCGAGCACCCGCCACCGTCGTGGACTGTCTGGCTCCAACAGTCTACGTCCAGTAGACTCGAACAGAAGCCGAGCTCGTGCTGGGTCGACGTCGAGCTCCCGAAACCGCAGAAGTATCAACTTGGACCGAACACCAACGTTCAGCACCCAGGGGATGCGCAAGCGAACAACAACATGGAATATGAACGGACCAAATGCACTTGGAGGTGGACCGGTCAGGCGCAGAACAATACTTCTTGGAAACGGGACATCTTCAGCCGTTGATGTTGGGGGAGACGCTGGCTCTCAAGCTGGCTTCACTCTCGCCGGTCCTGGAAACCCTCTCGACACCATCGTCGCCAACCAACCGTACGTCGACCCGGGTTACTTGGATCTCAACCCAGCCTATGAGCAAGCGCCGAACTCGAGACCCGTTTGGGGTCTCGCCAAACCATTGCCTCACGTTGTCCGCCCCGGCATGATCCCGACCCGGAGTGAGATCCGCGAACAGACCCCCGGACAGTTGCAACACGAGCAGCAGGCGATGGAGGATTTTGATTTGGAGGCCGGTCGCGTCGAGTCGACAATGAACCCGCACAAGATCTCTAATGCCCTCCAAGCCGCTCAACAGGACCGAGAATTCAGACTGTTCAGGACATATACCGGCCAGAGCGCCTTTGGTGGCGGCGCAAGACGCAAGGCGTCCGTGTCCTCAGGACCACGAAGACAGTCTGTCTCAGCAAGCACAGGGAAGCCCGACAACAACGACCCCGAGCAGGCGAGCCAAAGGGCCCGCCGCCACAGCGTCACCGTCACGGAGCTGCCCTCTGTTGCCGAGCTGAAAACACCCGACGAGAACGGCCACTCCAACGATGTGGAGTATTTCCCGGATCTGGACGAGAAGATGGACGACTGGGTCGAGGACTCCGAGCAACTCGACCCATTCGACCCTGAGCTTGACGAGATCCACAACCTTCACACCCACTGGTCCGTCATTCGTCTCAGGTTCCGCGAGCCTCTCGCCGAGCTCCTCGCAGTCGTCTGCCAGCTCACCCTCGGCTTCTGCACCGACCTCGTCGTCACCTGCTCGCAGGGCAAGTCAGGCAACGGAATCTCCGCGGACTGGGCCTGGGGCCTCGCTACCATGCTCGGCATCTACATCGCCGGTGGCATCTCCGGTGCGCACCTCAACCCCGCCATGTCCGTCATGCTCTGGATCTACCGCGGCTTCCCCCTGCGCAAGCTGCCCGTGTACGCCATCGCCCAGGTCCTCGGCGCCTTCATCGCCGCGCTCATCTCCTTCGGGCTCTACCGCAACAGCATCGCCGAGTGGGCCGGGACGACGGACTGGTCCAGCACCGGGACCGCGTCGGCCTTCATCACGTACCCGCGAAACTCCTGGGTCGACGCCCCCACCGCCTTCTTCTCCGAGTTCACCGGAACAACCATCCTGGCCATTGCCGTCCTCGCGCTAGGCGACGACAGCAACGCGCCCCCTGGAGCCGGCATGAACGCCCTCATCGTGGGGCTCATCAACGTCGTCCTCTCCATGGCCCTCGGATGGAACACCGGCCTTGCCATGAACCCCGCGCGCGACATCGGTCCTCGCCTGGCCCTCCTCGCGCTGGGTTACGGCAAGGAGAATACCTTCAAGGGGTCGTACTGGTTCTGGGGCCCGTGGTGCGGGCCCATCCTCGGCGCGCTTTTTGGTGCCTTCCTGTACGACGGCGCCATCTTCGTCGGCGGAGAGTCTCCGGTGAACTACCCCCGGCGCAGGATCAAGCGCGCGCTCAAGAAGAAGAAGAGCAAGTGGAACAAGAGGTTCCAGACTGTCACCCGGGGAGTGCGTGTCGGTCGGCCCAAGTACGCCAGCGACGAGTGGAAGTTCGAGGTCGAAGAGGTCAAATAGGTCTGTGTCCATGTTCTGGGCTCGGGTTCTGGTGGCCTCGTGATTGGGGCGTAATGCGGAAGTCTCTCGCTGCTTTTTCCTTCCCTTGATTCTTTCCGATCCGCATCTCTGCTCACCCCCTCTCATCTCGAGTATCGACGTTTGGGTTGTTTCATATCATTTCCTACCATCACTCTCTAACTGGGAGACATTCGCTACTATTCCCTTACCTGTCACTTGCATTCGAATGGTGGCACTTCCGACGCGAAGGGCCACAGCATCTGTTGCAACAAAACAAAAAAGATACTTTCACTTCTTGTGGACAAAAGAGAGTGTTCTGCTGGTTCTTGTCATTCATTGTTTCGCACGTTATCTTTATTCTTTCATGTCCTCTCATCATCATGTTTTTCTATTGTCTTCCCCAGCGCTTTGCATTTTATTCCTCGTTGGCACCATGTTTTGAAGATACGACTATAGCATGACGCGTTCTTTCATTTTGTAGCATGGCGTTTATGGCTTTTGTTTTTGTTTTTTTCTATTCTGTTTTACTTACCGGCGTTTCCCTCGGCCTGGACAATTAGCGAGGGAATATTGCGTCTCGGGTACAAAAATGGGGTATAGAAAGGGATAGACAGGGGGGTTTACAATAGACTGGACTTGGGAACTTCTTTTTGCCCCAAGAGCAAAGGGACCTCAGTGTAAACGAACTTGGGGTTCAGTTTAATCATCGCTGTGGTGGAATATTCTTTTCTTTTTAGGTTTTCGATACACCCGGGGGCTCGCCCTCGGATGTACATATATCAAATGACACAGAACACTCTCTCTTGTCCGAAACACTTTGCTCCCAAAGATTACCGCATGACTGTGACTGGCATCTATCCCACGCAGCCTGGGTTCTAGTTGAAGTTCATCTGGCTATCAAACGCTTCGCCAGGACTTGCAACGTGAACGGCAAAGGCACGTATAAGCTGGTTGATCAAAGATGGGGGCAAAGATTTGGGAAGGTACAGGGCCGGATGAAGACTGGTAACATGAGAGAAGTTGAAACAAAACAAGTGCCAGAATCGAAAGGCATCGAGATTGGGGCGGGCTGATGAACGACCAAAAGCAAATCAGTGCTACCCGGCGAAGGCCATGATTGGGTAGTGGGTGGCATTCGCAATATGTGCGAGACCAGGGGGCATGAAGGAATCTACGTCACTTCTCTTTTGCCCTGCCCTGCCTGCCTGTCTACCACATTTCTTCTTCGTCTTGCATGCATTGTCATTTTGCTATATCTACAATTTCCTGTTTGTCAGATCTCTCGCGATCCAACTGGCAAGATCATGCTGCTGATTCACCTCCAAGAGCCAACGCCCGTGACGGCGCGGCCACATCACCATCCCCCTTCCCCCCTTATTTTGATCTCTTGCCCAGCCGGTTCCAACGCGTCAGACCAAGCCTCCCGCCGGGGTCTTTCTCTCCATTTCTATTGTACAGATCAAATCATCTCACACCACCTACCCACTTTCGATCCCCGGCAAGGCTCTTCTCTCCCTCCATACAGCACTACTCTGCAAAAGAAGCTCCCATATTGCACAACCTGAGGGGGTTAAAAAAGGGGTCTATCGTTTCGTAAAACTTGGGTTATGCAAAGGAATTCCTGCCACCAGCCTTCGCAGAAAACCAACCATGCCATGCCAAGCCAACCGCCGAGAAAAATGAAAAGCCGACTAGGGGTAATAAAAACACATGGCAACGGGTTGCCGGGAAAAGGTTCTTTTGCTCGTCTCATTTGGTGATCCACGCCAGTAATTAGGTCTGTTGTAAACCACGAGGAGCGTCATCGTAGCGGAGCGGAGAGTCGCCGGATAAGCGCGAATCGTCTAGTTGTCATTTCGCGACCTTAAAAGGGGATGTTGGGGGTGGGCTGGGCGCCAAGCAACTCCTGCTGCTCCTGGAGCTCCTCGCCACCAGTCTCGATGGAGATACCGAGGCCGAGCTTCGCGGATTGCTGTAGTGTATATTCGTTAGCAAGATTACTCGTAAAAGTCTTGGGGCAGTAGCAGGCTGGACGTACCGTGGCGTGGTCAACATCAGCTCCGACAGTCATCATAACAGGTCCAGCAATGCGCTTCTCCAGCAGGCAGCTCAGCTTTCCCTTGGAGTCAAACTGGGCCCGGAAAGTGGACATGCGGAAGTCGTACTTGGCACCGAAGGTCGTAACGCCCTCCTTCTGCAGAGGTCCACCCATCATAGCGCCAGGACCGCCGGCCAGGGACAGGCTCATGTCGACACCAGCCTGCACCTTCTCGGAAAGCCTTCGCCAGTATGTGGTGTTCAGACCGCCGGTAGCAGACAGCTGAGCCGTCGCGATCCAATCGGCGCTCTTGTACTTTCCGCAGTAGGCGACCATAGCCTCGGGGGGCTGGCTAAGTCCGACACGTTGCCACATAGCCTCGAGTCCGAGAGAGAGCTTGGGGGTAACCGCCTGCATGTAGCTTCCGATGAAGATACCAGTCAGGCCGCCCTCGAGGTAGGATGGGTTGAGACCCTTGACGGATGCGGTAAAGTCGTTGCCGGTGTACTCCTGCTCCCACTGCGCCATATCCTGACCGCCGGTACCTATTTGGAACTGGGTCTTGGAGACCATGGACTGCGACCACCTCCAGTTGAATCGTGTCGAGAGCTGGCCATCGTTGTCAATGTTTCCTTGCAGGAACATCTATTGTGATGTTAGTTGGTTATGGTCGTCCGCATCTAGCGTCCAGCGCACTAGATATTGCTCATGCGACCGAGACCCACCTTGTTTGTACCGTACAGGGCCGCAAAGGTGTAGGGGTTTGAGCGCTCGCCCAGGGCGAATGCATGTGAGACCTGGAAAAGAGGGGACAGGCTGAAGGCCTTGGTGAGGTCGGCGCGGAGGCCAGTGAACATGTAGTTGTTGAGGAGGACATCGCGCTGGACCTCCCTGGCCAGGTTCTCGACGGTTCCCGGGTTCGACAGTCCAAGCTTTGCACGTCGCTCTTGGAAGGAGTTGACTGCGTCTGTAAGTGGCCTAGCTATGGGGTTGTTGACCAGGAAGTCGAGCGGCGAGCTCGCTACAGACGATATGGAGGCCATGATGGGGGCGATTAGGAGGTTGATTGGAAGGTCGAGGAGGAGACGAAGACGAGGACGTCGCGGATTGTCGACGTCACACAAAGAAAAAGATTGGACGAGCTGGGTAGGCGCGTCGGGTCCGATATAATTGACCTAGAGTCAGACCAATTTTCCGCCGGATCCGTGGAAACGATAGGAGGAAATCCTCGAATTGAATGAGGCTTCGGCTTTTGGGTGGGGGGTGGAGGGAGAGAGATCGGGTGGTAAGGTGAGTGAGGGTGAGGCTGACAGTTTCTGGTGGTTGTCCAAAAGCTGGCAGTCCGAGACCAAAAATTTCGAGCTCTGCTAGGTTCGGAATCACTGACGACAAATGCCCAGTGGGGCCGCTTAGGGCGGTTTTGGTTGAATGGCCCGTGCGTCAGTGCGAAACGGGCATCTGGGCACCTGGGGTCACTATATCATTATATCTACACCTGGCGTTGAGGGAGGTCACCAAAATCTTACATAAGTAAAGTCCAGATATGTATGGTGGTTTGAACTGCCAACATCAACATGGGACAATCCCCTCCAGACAGGTTTCTCTACTATCATTATATCGATGATAACTGAATCGATACATTTTGTGTTTCATCTTTCATGTTTCATGGCTAGAACGGCCAGGTCAACAAAAAGGATTGAACCGCTTTTTCTCCGTAGATATGTGGATGAGAGAAACCCAACATTAAATCCACACGCTGCACTTGAACCCGTGCACATGTGATAGTCTCACCCCCCAGCCACAGCCAATCACGTAATCCCCTATTGCTAGAGCAGCCCCTCTTTCTAGCAGCACTCCACGTCCGAGCTGCAGTTGAACCGGGGCACAAAATGCTTGGTGAACTTGAACTCCGAGCTCAATCATCCCCTCGTCTGCTCGTCCCGACCAATTATGCTATAAAAAAGCAACTTTCACCTGCTATACCTATACCTACTTGAGTGACATCCATATATCTTTGGTCCCATCTCTCCCAACATTGTCACTTCACTGCGACACCATCTCGAGGTGTTGTCTGTTCTCAGAATACACAGAGGAGCAAGTTTTGCAAACCGGACTGAAGCCACGACCTGGCTCACAGACCCATCTCACCAGCCCTTTCCTAACCTTCGCCTTGAAGGATAATCCCTCTTAGGAATCAGGAATTCCCAGACTAACAGCTTGTGCCGTCGTCAATATTTGCAACGCTGACCTCGAGGCCATTCTATCCTTCATATCGCCAACTGCTCGATTTCCATCATATCCCTTCGTCTCACGTCTCACATTCTTAACCTGAAGTCCACCTAAGAAGTTACATATCTCTCCTAGATTTCATTCCCAAGATCCATATTGGCCCACCACCTACTGCCTCCCCTACATCCGCTTGGTGTAGAAAATATTGGATATCGGCACAAACCTGAGAGCATAAGTCACGACACAGGCTCGTCGTCTCATCTCATCCTACCCTTTCAGTGCTCTCGAAAATTGAACAACAGCAGAGCAACGAAAATTTTCTCATCTGGCTGGCCCTGATTACATCTGTTTGAACTGTTTGCTTGCTTATAGTCGAAAATGGATACATTGCTGTAAGTCACTCGCTCCTGCCATTCCCATCGTTCTACGACTACACACCCGCGCCGCGGAAGCTGCGTTTCCTCTCCAAAATGGTCAATTTCCAATTGCAGTTCTATTCCCATTACCATCCCCATGACCATCCCCATATCCTCCATTCCCGTGCTCATCATCGTTTCCTTGAACATTCATTTATCCATCATCTTCGCAATGGCGTTTTGGAACAGAACGAAGGCACGCGTCAAAAGGCTGTTTTCCAGGATGAGGAGGAGGAAAGCAACCTCAGCCACTGCAGCCGCCACTCCCAAGCCAGGCAGTCCCATTCCCAGGCCTGAGCTTGGTGATAATCTGGATGTTCAACTGGCTGACTCAAGCAGTACGGCCGAGATCGCGGCCAACGCTCCTCGTTACCGCCGGAAAAGCTCTACTTTCATCGATGCCATACACGATGTCTCCGAGGACCAGAAGATGGCCCCGGCCCAGCTCTATAGCACCATGTCCGGACGGCTCTTCCACAGTGGAAGGATAGCGATCGTCATGGTGGGTCTTCCAGCCCGAGGAAAGACACACATTTGCGTCTCCATGGCACGCTACTTGTCTTGGCTTGGAGTCAAGACTCGCATCTTTCATCTCGGAGACTATCGCCGTGCCACCGTTGGTCCTGGAGGTACCGTACCCGAAGACTACTTCTTCCCCAATGCCTCTCCCTCGTCTGTCATGCTGCGTCAAAAGATCCTGAAGAAGTGTCGTGAGGATATATATGCCTGGCTCAACCACGAGAATGGTCAGGTTGCTATCTATGATGCTGTAAACCCGACCGCCGGCGGTCGACGATCGCTAGCCAAGGAGTTTGCCAAGCACGATGTCCAGACCCTGTTCCTGGAGTCTTACGTTGACGACGAAAAGATATTGAGGGAGAATGCCAGAAACGTCAAGATCCACTCTCCGGACTTTCACGGCATGGACCCGGATGAAGCGGCAAAGCTCTATCTGAGACGGATCGAGATGAAGATACCCGTGTTCGAGTCCATGAACGAGAATGACCTGAACTATGTCAAGATGATCAATGCTGGCCAGGGCTTCTTCTACAACAATGTCAACTTCAACTACCTCTCACACCGTATCGTCTTCTACCTCACTAACCTGCACATCAAGTCGAGGACGACGTTTTTTGTCCGGGCTGGCGCAGCTGCTGAGGAAGACACTTATAAGGCTGATGGCGGCCTGAGTGAGCCAGGACATGCCTATGCGGTCAAGATGACTGAGACCCTCATCAAGCACCGCGAACAGGAACGACAATCGGCTAGAGAGGGCGGCGGCCCAGAAATTCCCTTGAGACCCTTGTCTGTCTGGACGTCAACTAGGCTCCGCACTGTCCAGACCGCCCAACCTCTTCATGACAGGGGATACAAGGTCCGTCAGCGGTCTCAAATGAGTCAGATAAACCCAGGCATGTGCGAGAAGCTGTCTGAACGAGCCATCCGTCGCTTGTATCCCGAAGAGATTGAGAAGCACGAGTTGGACCCCTATCATCACCGCTACCCGCGAGCCGAAGTAAGTAACCCATCCACCCATGGCCCTGTCATAACATTTTGCTAAGCAGTTGCTGTAGTCATACCATGACCTCGCTGTCCGTCTCGAGCCTATCATTCTCGAGCTCGAGCGTGAACAAAACGACCTCCTTATTATCGCCCACGAATCTGTCCTGCGCGTCCTCTACGGTTACCTCATGCATTGCAGCGCCATGGACATCCCCAAGCTCAAATTTCCCCGTGATGAGATCATCGAGATTATCCCCGCGGCGTACCAGAATGAGGCGAAGAGGATCCACATCCCTGGTCTCGACCCAAGGATGATACCAGGATCGCCAGAGGACATTCGCATTCCGGTACCCAGCATGCCTCCTAGTGGGACCCTGAGCCCTATCCCTGGATTGTCCAGCCCTATTGAGGGTCAGGGCACGCCAGTGTCGTTCCCGGGACAGAGGCCACCAGAGAGGGTGATCAACAAGGCGGCGGAGATGGTGGCCGATAAGGTGGCTGATGAGGATTAAATGGGTGAAGTGTCAACACTGAAAAATCGCCTGTGAGGAGGGGATGGTGGCTGGGTTTTTTCCCTTTCCCCAGAGGCTAGCGATCGGTAGATGCTCAACAGCGCTGTTGATTGGTCTTTTTTGCTTGGATTTGTTTATGGGGTATATCGCAACTGCAGTCTTTTGGGGTGAGCGGAGGAGACTGCCTGGCTGCTCACAGTCGTAAACAGAAAGTTTAAAGCTCGAAAATGCTACGAATATCACATCTCTCCACCAGCTCCTAGCTTTACAATCCTTGTCCTGCCTCCCCACCCAGAGGGCGTTCTTCGTCTTACCTCTCTTCTCCCTGTTTGACTCTTATGTTCGACAGGCTTTCAGAGGCATAAAGTCGTATCGATGTTACCAACCTGTAATGTTTTCATGTATGCAATACAATCATATATCCTGGAAGAGGATATGCCTCTTATATAGCGCCGTCATGGTAATGAGATAAATGAACAAGCCAAAGGCGGACATAGCATGTCCCTTTGCTACCCACCCTTTCTGTCATACTGTACTATTATTGCGTTTGGCTAGTTTGAAGTGTTTGTACATGAGATCCTCGTTCTGGTATAGTTTTCCATGCCAAACTTGTCCCTGGCTGGGAAGAGCAGCCAGCAAGCACTTACTTGTATACCCATCCCACCAACCCAGCCGTGGAGTAGCACATCGATACATCAAGTCTCACCATAATCGCTTCTTTATCTGGACTTCTGTAGGGTAATATTATACCACGCTCAGCAACTAGTGGACCGTGCCGTGCGTGGTGATAAATTGACACATGCAGTTGGATAGATTGATAATTTGTTCCTATCCAGATCTATCAATGCCCAAGTGGCAATACCCTTTGTGACCCGTGGACCCTTGTAGAATCTTCACAACCACAACCACATCCATAGACATACTACACATGTCACATCAACCCAGTGGACTTTTCAGTAGCATTGAGGTCTCTGTGAATCGTCTACGCAGTCACAATACCAATTTTAGAAGGTACGGTCTAGCCTGTTGCGCTTCATTGCGCTGGCCCCAAACTTACCTAGCTACCTAACTGTCTGTTCCTTTCCTGAAAAGGCAGTTTTCGAAGAACGTACCTTGAGCTGACACGCCGATCGCAGGATCAGACGTTAGTTACCCTAGGGTAGGGTTTTAAATCACTCGACGGGTAACCAAATTGAGTTTCCTAACTTTCCCAATTCACAGAATTGAGGTCGTCAAATTTACCTACGACACACGGTCTACCGACTCGCCAACGCCAGACAACCTAGAACTGCTACGAGCTTCTCAAGATGGTAGCCTACAATAGAGTCTCTATCCTGGGGGTTCCAAATACTCTCTCGTCTGGCATGGCCGCGCAGTTGATCGGTGATACAGAATCACCGACTACACCAATCTGCACAAAGAGGTCTATCCATAGCCTCTCGACAGAGCTCTTGTTCAATATCGTCGACCAGGTCGATTCATATGACCTGCATAGCCTCAACCTGACCAGCAAGACCTTCCACCTCGCCATCCGGCAACAGCGCTGGACACATGCACGTCTGGTCGGGCGCCCCCAGCACATGTCTAACATGATTCAACATCTGCTTCAGATGGTCCAAGACCCCAATAGTCTTGTGAACCTTAAAAATATCAAGTATGGCTCTTTTGTATCGTGCTCCATTGCTCAGGCTGACAAATACGCATTAGATCTGTGTCCATCATTGTACTCCCAGACCCAGACCCAGTCACCCAGAAAATCCACTTTAACATGGATTGGGCTCTCGTCGATGACTTCAAATACCCGAGATTCAGCCCTCCAGAGATTCCCTCCAAATTGGTGCAGTTGTTGAATCTTCTAAGCAACAAGGAGGAGTGCTCGAAACTCAATCACATCACCTTCGACCCTTCTGGGGTCGCACAAAACCAGATCAGTAAATTCAATGAGTTGCAGAAGACTGATCTCCACCCAATCAATATTGCATCAATGCGGATCAAGGGCAAGGGTAGTTCAGGTGCTATATACCGTCTCATAGGGAAGTGTGTACCAACTCAGCTTCATACTGTTCACCTCTCTCACCCCCTGGCTCGGTGGCCCATCGAGGATAGCTTGAGCCCCCACTGGAACAACCTACGCAAACTGCATTTCGCAGCGGATGGCTGTACCACCGAGTTGACTGACGAGTCAAAGTTCAATGCTCCAAATTTGGAGTGGCTATCCATTGATGGTTATGACTACATCTACAGCGAAACAACCGAATATGAATGTTTCCTCCCGGTAAGTTTCCAACCCCAAAGCGATGGGGGAGGGGGGGGGCTGGTTGACTTGTTCACCATGAGTAAGTCCTCTTCTTCCTGCGAACAAAACTTATGAATTTCTAGGAACGACTCAAAGAGCGGCCCCGCAACCTTGCAAGAAAGTGCCCGAAGCTCAAGCGGCTCGCTATCACCTGGAGATGTGATAAAACAGACCCTCACGTTGACGGCTTTTCCACCGTTGAGCCGCCCGACGACATCTTTCTCAGCATCGCATACAGCTATTTCGACGAGAACCTGTCTCTGGAGATGATGACATTTCGATGGGAGTTTCCGTATATGCTCGACTTGGAGAGGGTTGATGGACAGGAGGAGCTGAGGGAGACATGGAGGAACGCGTTGGAAGAGCCGCGAGAGGATGGGTAGCCCACCATCTGCCCCTGAAGTTCAGGCATTCGAAGAATCCGTGACCAATTCCCAAAGGTAATCTAGGCCATGGCTCGCCTACTGGTTGGACTGAGTTCCAGAGTATCCTGGATGTGGTTTTGACAGGCTCTTATGGAAAGAGATGATGTCTCGAGGGTTCGGGTTAATGGACGGATTACGGACTTTGGTGTGGGCACCTGACATCTGGACTGTGCACATCAATTGATGTGCATTGGTTGGTTTGGCGACCCTCCACGACTGGGCAGCTGGGCTACATCGAAGGAAACAGCTTGCTGCATTTGAGGAGGGGGGCGATTATTATTCAGATAGGTAGTACATTATCAGTACATGATGACAAAACCTGCATTTGGAGAACGTTTCTTGTCCTCGAGTGCCGTGATGTGGTGTCAGACGGTCTAGATGTCCAGGAAGGACTTGTGGTTTGGGATCCCGAATCAACATTGAATCAATTCATAGCCGAGGTCCCCACTGTTTGGTGCTACGTTGGCATGGAGTCAGTTTGGACCTTGAACGCTAGTGCTTCCCATTCATAAATGCGTTAAGCACGAGTCAAGCACAGAAAGCAAGGATAGTTTAATGGTAGAATCCAGGCTTCCCATGCCTGGGGTTCGGGTTCGATTCCCGGTCCTTGCAATTGCTTTCTTTTTTCTTTCTTTTTTGTCTTTCGCATTCTTGACCATCCCCCCCCCCAGCCTGACGCATAACCCTACCCCTCCTCACTAACACGCTGACTGGCACTTGCATGCGGCCTGCTCAATCCATCATTACAGATAAATCTCTATGTTTATAGTTGCAATTTTTTTTCTCCCTTTTATTTCATATTCGTTTCAATTCCAAGTATTGATTGATGTTTTTTTTTTTCTCATTCTGCGAACCGAGGAGATGGAGGCTGCTGTCAAGAGGGGGAAACTGCGCCCAACTGGCAGATCACGCCTTGTTCGAGCTGCTGGCGGCGGCATGTGCACAAAGACCTTGAACAACCTTGGAATGCCTAAGTGTGTATAGTCAATCGCGCCTTATCTTTCTCGCTCTCCTTCCCAAAGTCCGGGGGGGAGGCCCCGGGGGTTACAGGTTTAAGCTTCCCTCGTGCTACCTACTTAGTAGGTATCCCAGAGCCGAGATTCGGTTCCGACTTCCAAGGTTCGAACAAGACTTTCCAAGGTTGATCACATACACTCTTGCAACTCTCGTACCGTGTTCGAGCTATTCTGCGGTATGGTCTACAGATTTGTACCAGTTTGGTTGATGATTACAGAAAGGCTATATGTTGCTGCAACGTTGAAATGAAATTCTACATAATACTAGAGGTAGTTAGGGAGAGCTGCGCAAGAAAACGAAGAGGATGGATGATAGTTATATTCGGGTCAATTGGGTTCAACAACTTGTTGTCTCTTGAATGGTTCTTACCTGTCACCTTTATGTACGTGCCTGCGGGCTCTGCCTAAAGCACATCCGGGTGCAGCTTGACCTGAGGCTCAGCCACAGTCCAATCACTTACCTGCATCCTTTTCATGACCCAGAGCCAGTATAATCTGGGCACGAAAAGACAACTTCCCATACAATGCGCCCAGTGAGCTCAACAAGCTGAGTTCCTCATTAGTCTGATCCAAGTTTGTTATACCATCGTCCAGCTTGGTGGCGGCGAACATGGCGAGCTCGGTACGTGTATACTTTTGAAGTTCCACTGGGACCCCCTCGAAGTCGACGGCTAGCGCCAGCAACTCGAACGATGCGTGCTGTGTTTCTTGGTGGCCCCGAGGAAGCTTACCCTGGGCACGATGTCCCATGTTCTCAACCCATACGCCCAGCGTCTTGGTCGCCCTGAGCTCCTGCATGGTCAGGTCCAGCTGATCCATGCCGTCCTCCAGTTGCTTTCCGCCAACAATGGCGAGCCCGATGTTTTTCATGATGGCTGAGCCATCTTCGAAGTGGAAGTACGATCCTGGTGATTCAAACATTGTGTGTCGTGTTGCTTGGAGACTTTCAGCTTTTCCAACCAAAAAGATTGTCTCAGTTTACCTTTTTTGACAGTGCTATGGGGATTAGTGGATAGGAGATTGATGATGTAGATTTGGCTTTGGAAGAGAAGGTGGTCGGCTGAACATCAGCTTTAAATAATCTTGAATATTACCAGGTACATACTGAGGATTGTCTGCACGCCTTGCCAACAAGGGCCTCTAAGCCAGCATCAAAGTCTGTGAACAAGTAAACAATGGAGTCGTTTAAGAATACAACAACAAGGAAAGACGTTCTTCAATGGAACAAAGGCGCCCTTTGTCTCAGAATGTGATTCTGCCCCGAGGTCTCCTGAATGGTGTTCTTGAGGATGGCCTCACTCGGCGGGTAATCATGAAGGGGTCGATGCTATAATTATTCATCTAATCAGGACACAGTCGCTGTTGAGATGCGCCAAGTCCCGCATAGTAGCAAAGACGATGAGATGATTTCTGGCGGCAAGACCACCAATATTTTCCTACCGAAGGGCGATCTCCCTCCAGTCGTTCTTGGGCTCAAAGGACCCCGTATCGAACGCCCTCTGATATATTTTCGCGATCCCCGCTCGTTCCGCAACGATATGTTTCTCATCCCACACAATGAGGAGGGCATAGTAGAGATACCACTCAGATGGCCCCCTATCCTCGTGGATATCATGGTTCCAAGTGTCGAGCTCATCCATAGAAAACTCCCGTGCCTCGGATATTGCTGCAAACTCGAAGATATCCCCTACTCTATTGTGCCATGTCTTCGGAAGCACTATTGTCCCGCACCAGTCACCTTGGTCGCCCAAAAGGCCAAAACGATAGAGACCAGGCACCATTTTCGAGGCGACTTCAGGGCTCGTTAAGCTCTTTCTCGAGAGCTGAAAAAAAGCCGTGTAGGTCCAGAAATAGAGCCATCCGTTGTTCAATGCGGTACTGGTCGGAAGGGTCGGCCTCTTCTCACTTCCAGGCCTTGTGCTTTGACGGTATGCCATGTCGAAGGCTGAAGTGTAGGCATGCTCTCTAGTTTCTGACCAATGGCTTGGGGGTCTCGGTTCCTGCCAGACCAATTGAAGTCCCGGATCGTCCATTCTCACTTCATCTGACAGAGATATCGCGCCAGGGACCAGGCTCTGAGGATCCACATATGTGTACCAGGTGATCCAAGTATGATAAGTCAACCATTCTTGCAGATTGAGCAGGCAGCTCGAGACCATCGACATGCGCCATTCGGCTGTTCCCTCCCAGCCGCACCACGACCAGCTCGGGAATTCAACCCAGAACGAGAATGGATACTGCACCTGCCTCTTAATCCTGTGGGCAAAGTCCTTGTGATCCCATAGCAGCGCAAAGTCGAAGCATGAATTCGGTAATCCGTAGAGGAGATGCGCCTGGAGAGGGGGGCATAGCACCGAGGCCGAGCCTGCGAAAGCTGCGAGACGATCACTTTTGTAAGTCAGAAGCCTCCTGCTGTACATCTCGACGTACTCCATGAACAACCGCACTGGGTTCTTCTCCACGGAATCGAGGGGCAGCCTGACCATATCCACTGTCCAGGATCTGAGGCTGGACTCGGACTCGACTTCTTCGGACCAGGTGGCCTGGCGGCACTGGAAGAAGACGCGGTCCTCCGTAAAGATTAGACACCTCGGTGATAACATTCTCTCCTGGAAGGTCCATGCCCTCCTATCCCATTCCGAGTTCTGTATGAGGCTCTCCACCGTTTTCACCGCCAAGAGAGTCATCCCGGCAAGGGACACGAGTGGTTGGACAGCATTACGAGGCGTCAATTGCGTCCCTGGAATGCCGTGACGGTAGTCTTCCCCTGCAGCCGCGCAGATGTTGACGACCCCGTTGCCATATATACGGCCCATGAGTGAGCTCGTATACCTCCAGTCCTCCTCGTCGTCCTGAATGATACATAAGGAGTCAATCCAGACGTACCGTATGCCAAGAGATTGGACTAGGACCATCGCATCTCGAACTGTATTGGGAAGATTTGATGCATAGGGAGTCAAGCTGCCAGGACTGCTGAAATGCGCGAATGACTCCGTCAACAAACAAGTCGGCAGCGAACTGCCCCAAACATAACTAAGCGTGGCGTACTCCACGTCACCGAGCGGCTCGAACGTGGCCAGACAATTATCTTGCAGGTCCATGAGCCGGAGACGACTCGAAGCAATCAAGTCGCGTGAGAGACCGGTCGAGTGAGGCTTGCAGGTATCAATGTGATGTTCGCGACAGAGGTCCAGCCACCTGCGAACAGTGTCGACATTTACACGGTCCCTGGGAATGCTTCGACCCAGGAAGCTTGGACTCGAATCCCCAGTAGTGGTGTCCCCAGATGAGAGCATTATGTATGCCTCGGGAAATAAGCCTTCGGGGTTGAACACCCTCAGTCGTCTTGTGACTGGACCGACCTCGTCATCCGACAGGAAACGACCGTCGGGCTGCCACGCAACGTAGCATTCAACCCTTTGGTCATCCTTGTTGAGACCGTCATATCCTATTCCACTGTCCTCGTCAGAGGAATGAGTCGCCCGAAAGATGAGCCAGCAGATCGAGCATTGATCCCTCTTCTGGTAAATATGGTCCAGATATCCCAACTTGCGTGCTTTCAGCCCCACCGGGTCCCAGCCCGAGGCAAGTAAGACGGGGACATCGCCGCCCGTATCTCGGCGGCGCACGAACCGTCGCGGTAAGAGGTTGATGATGCAGCATGTATCACAGAAGCGGTCGGAGGGTGCCTCGCAGTCAATCTTGTGGCTGTGTTGCATGTTGCCATGGAGAGGGTTCAAAGTGTTCGGAGTTGAGGCGGCCACCGTCCAGTTGAGGCAATTGACAGTGGAGTATTCGACCCCATCCAGACATACTAAACATATGGGTCAACTGCAAGTAGTACTTTAAGCGCCCGGCGAGGTGCGGTGGTTCCTACACCCCTGTCACAACATACACCTGGGCATAGTTGGGATCTCTCTCTCCTAACCCTGACAAAATCAGCATAGACGACATCCTCCTTTGTGTCCTTCTGGAGAAAGGGGAGAGGTTCGTTGTGACACGGCGTTTCACAATGTGTACATGATAGAAACCGTTGAGGATATATGTTCATGAACACAAGCATAACTGAGGCCCATCCTCAGGTGAAATACATAATACATGCCCAATAGGCTAATACCGCACATGCAGCTGGAGGGCATGATCTTGATAGTGTAGCAAGATAAAAGAAGTATTGCCAGTACTGGCAAGCTCCCTGGATTTTAGGCCCAAAAATCAAAATATAATCCAAGAAATAATTTGTAACCTGGAGGGAATCAGTACACTCTCCACCTCCAACATTGTCAGCAGCGTCCTTCCCATATCACTACCGCATCAACCAAATCGTTGGCCGCCGACCATGGCTGACATACCGCGAGCAGGGAGCGCAATTGACATTTCACGGCTCACTAATTTTCTCATCTTCGGAGGACAACAGATTCAAATTTACTCCAGGCTAAAGCGCTGTAAGCACCTCAACATGTAGGACAGACTCTAAAGGTAGAGCCCGACTATCCGCTATCCCCTTCTATATATCCCATCATCATGTGTCAATAGACAATAAAAAGTACCCATCAGTTAAGCCCCCAATTTTCCACAAGAAAAACCAAGACCGTCCCAACAGATCCATATACAAAACGATGCAAGTCCCCCACCCCGTGTTCGCACCCGATCGTCACCGTGTGGTACTGAGATGGAGTATCCCGCGAGGAGAAATGAAAAGTTGTTGATGGAAGTTTGCGCCCGATGAGATGTTTGAGAATTTCTGTATTTGCGCGGCTGTCATGAAGATCAAGAGGCGAGCCCGCTGCTCATCGGGTGGTGGCGTTTGTAGGCTCTGGTGTCATTGCTGACGAGGAGAGTGGATGGACTGGCGGTCGAGTAGCAGCCGCCGAGTCCATGCGAGGGCGCGTCCGGAAGCCGTCGGAAGGTCAGGCTTCAGAAGAGATTGTGCCGTCGTTCGTAGTTGACTGTCTTGTCACTCCCCGTCTGCAACGCAAAGAGGCAACCTGGAAGGTTAGCCCCTTTACATGACAACGCAGTAAGAGTAGCCGTTGACTCCCATGGAGGAGTTGGAGGTCTGGGTGTTGCTGGTGGTGGAAGGCATTTTGATTGTTGGGGTGAAGCTGAAAAGCGTTCAAAGAATGTTTTTGAAGTGAAAGTTGTTGGGTTGGAAGATGTGATAGTGGGATGAGGAGCAAGAGAAACAGGTTATAATCGTCGAGGAGGTGCCTGATATTTATACCAAGGAAGGTCGATAGTTTTCCCGCCGTCCACGGGTATTTACATGTAATACAGCACTTGGTGGTGAAGTGACTGATCCCTTTGGAGACCGGGTGATTCCCATTAGCCGGCGCCGATTGTACATGGTATTGTTGATGCTCCCCGACTTCCGGATTCCCTCCTCTTTGGTCCTGTCATTGTCCTCGACGGCGACAAGGACAAACGTACGGGACATCGGACCTCATCATTCCGGATGGCTTAATATTGTGCTCTAGTATTGTGTATACCAAACAAGGAGTGTCTCTTTGAGACCATCAACACGATGGAAGTGGGAGGCGGGAGACTAGAGTTCTATGGCGATCGAAAAGCACCGTGCTTTTCCACTTCCTGATATGCATTGATTGTTCTGGAAAAGAAATTGGGCGAAAACAGTGGGAGCTGAAACGGGTAAAGAACTTTTGCTGATGGCTTTGAATTGGAAGTGGGTTTGCGGCGAATGAGATGAAGAATATCAGCATTGTCCCTTAGTATTGTTTGCGTGCACGATCTCACAGGTGAGGGACCGCAAGAGGTGGCCGAGACATCAACCCTGCAACCTAAATACGCTCGAAATTGTCAATTGATCTAAATTAAGTCTCGATATTTGGTATAATCCGCCAAGACTCCTATATGTTCCATCATTCCCAAGCTTGGTGCATAGCAGAGTGCACATTGCACCTTGGGTCTGAGGACCGATCCTGTCAAAGCAAGACACACTCAACGATCGCCAACTCCTAATATTAGCTTAGAACCGGGTGAATGGTAGCCTATATTATCTATTAGTAATCCACGGAATCCAAGAGCACCCTCTAACCCCCCAAGGTCCAGACCAGGGTGAGTACTTACCACTTGCCCCTCCAAGTGATCACCACCCACGCGTCACCCTTGGCATCAACCTCCTTCTCCACTTTGGTGCTGAAGCAGATAGCACTCATGATACCATCGCCAAACTTCTCATTCAGGATGGCCTTGTACGCGTAACCGTAGTTCTGGATGACCTCGTACAGACGGTAGATGAGAGGCTCGACGGGGGGCATGGGTCCGGAGCGGCCACGGTCGGGGAAGGCCATCATCTGGGGGGCGAGGACCTCCTTTGGCAGGTCCAGCAGGGCAGAGAGCTTCTCGACGTCCTGGGCGGATGCCTGGGCCTGTCCGTAGAACATGGCCGCCACGGCAACCTCGCTGCGCTCGAGAAGGTTGGCGATCTCGGAGAAGGTAAGGCCGGCTTTTGTCTTGGCCTCGAAGAGCTTGGGGAGTGTTAGCCATCATTGTGTATTCCTCGGTTTGTGCTCCTCAAAATTTGTGACTCGGTGTTAATCACTCATGGTCGTCTTCTGGGCTCTCTCCATGACGTCGTTTTCTTGCTTCCTAACACTACTTCCGGGGAGAGTCGTTATTCATGATATTTACTTACAGTCTGCGAGTGCGCCGGCAGACGGTCGACGATCGAGCTCTTTTTAGTTTGGTTAGCCATCTCATCTAGCCTGGAGCTATTCTGTCAAGGAGGTCCATCATACATCGAGCGTAGCAAGCTGCTTGTTCTCAGCCATTTTCGGAGATATCGCGGTATCTGGATGGGGGAGGGAGGAAGAATTGATTGTGGTAATTCAAAGATAAACTTTTGGCTTGTTGGTGAGAATGTGAGTATAATATGTCGTGGAGTTTTCTTCAGGAGATATTGTTGTAGCGAAGAATATAGAATACCAAGAAATCCCAAAGATTGACAGAACATTGAAGCAACAAGACGTCATCCATATTCTCGACAGTTGCAGCGGCGGTCCCGGCGATCGGAGATCTGAGATCCATCATGCAGTAATAAACGAACCCCACACAAAACCAGTTGACCGCTCGTATAGCTCGCCTCCCCACACACGACCGGAGAAATCCCGGCCTGCTTCGGCAAGAAGGGTCTCAGAATGTCAACTGGTCGGGACACAAACGGGTTTCAGATCCACTTCCTCTCCTCCTCACAACCCTTGGAAGACTTGACTTTGACAGACTTCAATGTTCATCAGGGTCAGGTATTTACATAACAGGAACAAAGCATCAATGGCCTGCAACGAGAGATTTGTTGGTGGGGGACGTGTTGTCTACAAGACATGTGTGGCACGCCCTATAGCCCATCCTCGGCACATAGTTTGGCAACATCAATGGCGGAGAGGAGTACAGGACTATCAAGGCCAATGCGTTTGTTCGTGGTGGATTGGTATCCACGGATTCTACAGCACTTTAGTCGGTACTAAAGAAGCAGGTACGGCACTCAGATGGCCGAGATACGCTCTTTGTGCGTCTTGAGGTTGGTATGGCCTGATCGGTGTCCAGTCCCATTCCTGGTCCTCCCCGCTTACAGGCGACGACCACCGTTGCCACGTGCCGTTCGAAGCTTTCTAGAACAAATAAGCCCACGGGAAGCTTGAAAGAGTGGCAAAGAACATGTTGGTAACCGAGCGGGTCTATAAACATCATCGAGTGATTGTAACTATATCCACGGTTCTGGTGTCCCGCTGTTCCTGACTATGATGAACAAACCCGTGGACCACCGTGCCACCAACGCCATGATGTGAGGATGAGGGCAAGTCGCTGCTAGGGACGGCTTCCAGTCCGTTGGCCTTTAAACAGTGTTGCGAATAAGCGTGCTGACAGTAAAAAGAAGCTTAAATCATGACAGGGCAACCCCTGTTCTCCTCCACCATGAGCGGAGCTGGAGTCGAAGCTGTTTCAAGGCACGCGAAATCGGAAAGTAAGCACATGACCTACTGCAGTACATAAGTCGACTACAGGTAGCAGGTATGCCCAACCTTGGAAGTTTAAGGACCATCACTTGGTTTACATGTGCAACCCGCATACATATGAGGCATTGGATGCCATGATGGTGCGATGCTTTGAGAACTGTATTCGGTTTGATTCAACCGGTCCCCCCCCCCCAAGCAGAAAATATGTCTCCTACAATTACAGAACTAAGCGCGGATTACCACCTGTACAGAACTTCAGCCGTAAAACACCATACTCCGTGGAAGTTGTCTTGCCCGTACGTGGGTACTATTCCATGCTCTCAAATCACATTAAACTAAGACTTGAACGCCAATAGGACGCCACCATGGTCCCCGTTGCTCACCGGACCTCGCCAGCTTCGGGCAGAACTAAATCATTTCCACTCTCGTTTTGCTGCAGCCTTAATGTCGTCCGCGTTCAGCACGTCGACCCCCTCCTCCATCAGAGTGTCCCAGATGTGATTCCGTGTCGTTACCGGCCACTCTGGCAAGTCCCAGTACCTCGCCTTCAAGCCTTTCGCATGCGCCTCGCCGACCTGCCGCCGTATCTTGCCCACCTGGTCCCCCCTCAGGCTCCCAAACCATGTGCTCCCGACGGCACCCCCGAGGCTCACACTCGCGTAGTACGAGTTTGTCGCGTCGTAGGGCCCGTCTGAGAGCTTTGCCAGCGGGGCATCGAAGAAGTAATCGCGGTAGGTCGTGTTCTGGACGAGGAGGTCGAAGGGTGTGTTGCCCGTGCAGACGACGGTGATCGGGCGCTTGTGAATTGTGCCGTTGGCAAAGTGTGTGAGCCAGCCTCGTTCTCGTAGGGGCTCGAGCTGCTCGATGACCTTGGTCCAAGTCTCTGAGCCCGCGGTCTTGACGTCCACGAGGAGTGTGAGTGTTTGGTTGGGGGCGACGTCAAACACGCCGCGGCTGCTGAAGTTGTAGGAGTCGGTGATTGGGTTTTGTCTGGCGAGGATGTCGACTAGTGGCTGTATGTAAAGTGACTGAAATGTACGGTCTGGTTTCAGCGAGTCCTCATCGTGACCAACATAGAGGTGATCTCTGCGTTCTGGTTGTTCAAATAGCCAGACGTCGGCTTCAACGCTGATACAGCCTTGCTGGAGTGCCGAAAAGAGTGGCACCTTGCGCCAGTAGTCGTTATGGGAGTGTATAGGCTTGGGTGTGACATCCTTGAGGAAATCAGTGTGATTTCCATTCATGATGCTGCCGGGTTCCCCCAAGTGGCTGAATACTTTGTCGACTGCGGCATTCTCCTCCTTGAGCCATGTTCTCCTACCGGCTCTAAGGGCAATGTCCATAACGAAGAGGATGGTCCTGTTGCTCGTTAGAAACACAAGATAACAGGCCGCTATAGGGGTTACTAACAGAAAGGTAAAGGCGAATGTCACAACACATATTATCCATGGGTTTCTCCGTTTCCTCGAACTGCCAGAGCCATCGCCTTCGTCGAAGTCGAAAAGGGTGATAACGTTGCGGTTACTCTCTTGCGTCGGAGGAGCAGCACGAGAGTCCACGCCAGAGATGTCTGCACTGACACCCCTATCCACCGAAGACCACACTTTTCCCCCGTTCATTTCTTGAAACCTAATATTGTTGCTGAGAGCCAGAATTCACGAGAAAATCAGGTTGCTCTTTTCTTCTGAGGTGTTACCGTGAGATGGTTGTATTTAATTCGTGGTAGAGTGACTGTCAATATCTTTGTAGATTTGTAAACAGCAGCCTTTCTTGACTTTGAGACAGATTAAGCAAAGACGAAGGAAGCAGGCATGGGAGCAATTCGTCTCAGTCACCGGGTAGATATAGCAACTTGAAACCTGACAATAGGGCAAAGTGTGTGCAGACTAAATGATATCAGTGAACCTTCTCCCCAACGCTAGGACGATAGGTCTCAACTGTGTGAATTTTATTCGAGTTCATGGAAGTCAGACGGTGTGAGTAGTCAAGTCAACTGAGTACTACTAAATAGTAAATGTCCAGGAGATGTAGAGTTCAGACCGGACACTGTCAATGCGACAGGCAGGTAGGCATACATACAAGAAACATATATACGGTACTTGGAAAAGGAAACATGACACAAAAGCCATATTTCCGCCCTCCACACACATATGGAACACTGGAGATGCAGCCATCTTCTTAGTAGACACAACGTAATCCTTCGATCCTCTGGATCTACAACTGCTGTAAAGAGAAGGGGGTTGCGGGTATCGTCTCACCTTCAATTATATCTTTTGGGGAGGCCCGCTTAACGGGCGATCTAGTGGGACGGACCCGGGGTTGTGCGACGGCAGTGCGTGCACATGCTGCGTGGCAGGCGTGGTGCCCACAGCGTCAACCAAACCGCCTGAAGAGTTCCCCCGCAAGTCCCCTGACGTTCTGCAACAGCCCTGTCATTCAAGGGTCCCAGCGACACCGCGCTAACGGCACTAACCGAACCTTGGCGGCATCCATCCGTCAAAGCGTGGATACGGTGTGCAGAAACGGTAGCCCATTGGAACGGAGTACGACGTCGCTGTACATGGAGGAAGGCAGAAAAAAAAATCTCCCAATCTGCGATCGGCATTTCCACACGAGGTTTGTCTCAGGTTCCGCCAGTGGTCAACAACGAAACCACTTCATATAACCACGATCAAATCCTTTACGACCTATTTCCCCGATTTCTGCCACACTCGACGTCAGAAATTCCGATTATTTGGTCACGATGCCTCACAAGCACACCCGCAGAGATAATGATGATTCCACGTGGGTGCATCCCCGTTCTCCCATTTGCGCCCGGCCGCATTAGACACCCGCAACTAATCTAATGTCATGACACTACAGATACGACCTACCTCCAACGCAGATAGCGAGACCTCTACCGGTTGTCGCCCCCAAACGATTGAGGCACGGAGATAAGGCAGGTGGCAAAGGAAAGGGCAAGGGCCAGGGCAAGAACACCAACAAAACCACCGCAGACGATGCGAAAAAGCCCCAGGGCGTAAAGCGCAAGCGAGGCGCCGACAAGAAGGATGATGCACCCCGTGCGTTCAAACGACTGATGGCATTTGCCGGGGGCCAGAAGTTCAGGAGTGGACTCGACGATGGCATCAGAAAGAAGCCAGCCAAGAACAACAAGAATAAGGCTGCCACCGAGAATGCCGAGGCAAAGGAGGCGCTAGAGGCAGCAAAGAAGGCCGCGCCCACGATCCAGCCCGGAGAGAGCATGGGCGACTTCGCCAGGCGTGTCGACGCGGCCCTGCCCGTAATGGGTCTGGTCAACAGTTCGTCCCGGAACGGCAAGGATCCATTGGGACTCAAGATCCAGAGGACGCGCAAGGAGAGGAAGATGCACAAGCTGTATGACGAGTGGAAGAAAGAGGAGTTGGCAATCCAGGAAAAGAAGCGGGAAGAGGCTGAGGAGGCCGAGGAGAAGGAACTGGAGGACGACTCCATGGGGGTCAAGTGGAGGACGGACATGGAGGACGCCGCAGCTGCGGGCCGCAAGAAGAAGAAGGGCAAGGGCAAGGGCGCAAGGTCGGTGTGGGAGTCAGGCGAGGTAGAGGACGATCCGTGGGCCGAGCTCAAGAAGAAGAGGGGGGAGAAGAAGATCGGGCTGCATGACCATGTCAAGGCGCCGCCGGAGTTGAAGAACAAACCGAAGGAGGTGCTCAGGAGGGTTGGCGGTGCTACAGTTGATGTTGGTACGATACCCAAGGCGGCGGGCAGTTTGAAGAGGAGAGAGGAGCTCCAGGAGGTCAGGGAAGAGGTTGTGGCCGCATACAGGAAGCTTATGGAGGGCAGAAGGGCCAGACAGGAGGAGGAGGGTTCCTAGATACCTCGTGGTTATAATGAGAGATGATATTTCCGCTGTCAACAACAACAAAATACTGGGTCTTGATTGGAGTCTGTCTGTGTGGTATATGCTTTGTGGACTAGCTGCTGACCAGAACTCATCTTGACCTTTCCCTCCTTACTGCTGACACCTAACACTAAGTGACCTTTAGAAAGTTGAAACCTTTCTCAACTGCTTTTCTCACTCCACAACTACATACACACCAATAATAACCTCGACCTAAAGGCATATGTCTAACTACGATTCACCACAGCCTCTTCGTCAGTACATCCAGATATTTCCTATCCATTTCATTTTCGAAGGGCTGCCCATCAATCCATAATCACTTGCGACTTTTCATCACGATTTCCACCGCGCGCTGTCTACTGTGGGGCTCCTGAGGCTCTGCTGTGGGCAGACGCAGCACGTCAAAAGAAGGTGAGGCGGACTAACTGCCGACTGTGACGGTGACAGTGACAGCAACGGGCGACGCGCATCCACGCGCAACGGTCAGTCAACTGGCACAGTAACAAGTAACAAGACTAAACGGGGAAGCTCCAAGTTCAAGCATTCAAGACCCCCACACCCCGCTTCGGCTTGTGCCCCACCCACGTTTTTCAATCAATTCCCTTGACTCAATTTCCCCATTACGGCGCGCCGCGACAAAACACCATCAATTCGGTCGCCCACTTTTTCTTCCATCTATGCAAAAATCTCGAGGTCTTGCTTTCGAATCACAAACCGACCAACCTTCACATATGCTTTTCTTGTCGCTATGAACCCAGGAAGGCATCAGAATAATGGCTCAGGGTCTGGACGAGTTGGTTGAGTGGCTTGTCGGAGAGGTTTCGTTTTATGGTGACGGTAAGTCAATCTATCCCAGCAGCCAGTCCAGATGCATTACCGGTACATGCCGCATTTCCTCAACTTGACGGGTTATGAGTATTCGAGGGTGTGAGTGTTCGGTTGCACCGTGTTGGATTTGGATATAAAAGCAACCATCAAATGCCGTGGTCACATGAAGCCCTCATCACGACATATCACTATAATATCAATTCTTGGCAATGATAGCTAACAAATGACATAGGATGTCTCCTGTCAGAGTTGCTAGCTTCCATCCGGAGATTTCAGGAAACCGATGATGGCGACGGTGATAGCGGTGGCGACAGTAAGGCTATTTCCAAGGACAACGGGGAGCAGCAGTCTGGACAGTCGGCCACCGACACCAAGACTCCACCGACCGAAGATGAGTTGAAGCTTGCGCGACTTGCCTGGGTGTGGCTTATGGATACCGGAGAAGTCAGCATCGGTCCTGATGGTGAATGGAACCATCTCACATTTGACGAAATCTGGTCCCTTCCCGAAGAAGTTGGCGGACAAGGTGGCACAAAGGTCGAGGACAGCAAGCCTAAGGATCCTGCCGCCCACAGCTCATCCAAGCCGAAGAAAAAGCTACCCAAGATCCGACCTCGTCTTTTCGTCGGGGAGGAGACAGTCTGGAAGACTCTCACAGGACATGGAAAAGACCTCAAGCGTGTGCCTAACCTTGAGTGGAAGTGCCTGGTTGCCATCGGTTCGACCAAAGAGACAGGCATCATCCAGGGCGACCTAGTTCGACAAACGGGACAAGACAAGCGCTCTGTGCCCAAGAGGACAGACTTCTTGGCCCAGAAGGGCTACATTGCAAAGCGGACTCACATGGTGAGGGGCACCAAGACCAGCAAGCTCTGGCTGGCCAGATTTGCCCCAAACCTCCCCGTACCCTCCAATCCTCTGGGAAACAAGAACTTGTCGCGAAGCTCATTAACCAAGGACATGGAACCGGTCCCCTGGCATGGTCAATGGACTGGTAGAGACAGCCTGGGCAGGGATCAAATTTCCTATGTGGCGCTGGGACAGACCATCATCGCTATCATCAAAGCATGGGGCACTCTTCGAATCAGAGACCTGAAGTCCAAGCTGGGAATTTTGGGGAAGAAATGGCATATGAAAGTCATGTCCAGGTTTCTTCGTCGTTTCAACAAACTGGGCAACCTCACCTACGTCGCCGCCAGATTTCTTGGCGAAAAGCATGTATTCAAGGACTGCATCAGATTTACAAGGGATCCCACCGAGGAGGACTGGAGGAAGCTTATGGCCACTGGGAAGAAAACCTCGAAACATACGAGAGACGGACGAAAACCAAAGTCAAAGAAGGCAAGAGGCAGACCGAAAAAGGCTGCCAGTCATGCCAAGCCCGTTGTCAGGATCCTCAAGAAGAAAGACAGAGCAAGGCCGAAACCAGTTGTGAATGGATGGGTTCCTGAGAAGCCGCTGGCCAACACACTTGCTGACTACGTTCTTTCTGGAGGCACCCGTGGCTTCTCGAATGCCGAGGTCAGCACTGATACCGTGGGCTTCGCATTTCGTCGGCTCCTGCTCACATACATGAACAATATGAGCAACGAAGACATCCAGCCTCTCAACCTGCAAGAATACCAGATGAGATACGACAAAGTCAACTTGGGCGGCAAGTACCAACTCATGTACACTGTTGCTGGTACTCAGCAGGATAAGCCTGCCGGGCAACCTCAGGAGGAGAGTGCTATCGATCCAGCCTTGCAAGGTTTTGGTAAAAGTGTGGAACAGCAGTTCAGTGCCCCAGACATGATCGAATCTCTCGGCTTTGGGTCTGTTGATACAGGGGTCTTCATGGGGGATGGGTCATCGAATCTTACGGTTTTGAGTCGCAAAACACCTCCTAACCAGAACCAGAATCAAAGTGAACCCCGGCGGGCTCGTCTTGGCCGTCCACTAAAGGTCCGCGTGGCAGAAGATCGTGGGGAAAGCCCAGAGCCAACAAAACAGCCAAACGGTGAGCGTGATGACGAGCCAGAGGCAACATCCCCACAGCCACCCAAGGGAGGAGCAGACCCATCTCCAAACCCCGACAACACACAAGACGTAGGCGACGTGGCTTTAGATACTCCTGTTGCGAGACCGTCCAGAAAACGCAAGGCAGTACAACGTGTCGCTTATTTGGGGCATCCCGAGGTAGACGCTGAGGGCTCAGAACTTGTGGACATCGATTGCGATGGCGGTGCACCGCCTAAGCGCAAGCGAACGGCGACGGTGAAGGAGCACTTCGCCGAGCCTTTGGAGTCCGAAAACGGAGCAGAAGAGAGCGGCGAAGAACAAGAGCAGGATCGAAGCAAGCCTGGTGTCTATATTGGCAAGCCTGGATCACTCGCGCCTGATCCTCACAAGAAGGGACGGCCTAGGAAGTCACTGGTAGTGATCTTCAGATCAGACAAGATCAAGGATCCAAACCATCTTCCTGGTTGGGCAGATTACCCTAAGCCACCCGCGGCTGGAAAAGCTTCAAGGTTTGCCTCAAGACCTCGAAAGCGCCAATCACGACCATCGTTAGCCACCGAAGTCGTGCAAGCGGGTCGGGATGCACCATCGCTTCACGAACAAGCAGCAGCCCCAGCCCAGGTGGTGGCTGGACTAGAGTCAGATAGAGTTGAGGCCGTTGGAAAATCCATGACCGAGGATGCAGAAGTGGAAGAGGCCACCATCGTCGTAGGAGGCGCCAGTGTCATCGATGAAGATCAAGAAGAACGAGAAGAACCGCCCCTCGAGGCTGCACTCGATGAAGTCCCCGGACCTCCTGCAGACGTCGTTACTCCTGCCACAACCGAGCCACCAGTCGATGATGCTACTCCAGAAGTAAGCATCGAACAGCCCAAGAAGAGAGGCAGAGCACCCAAGAAGCCTAAGTTGGATAAGTATATCTGCGAGAAGTGCGGTGGAACTTGGAAGAACGACATTGGTCTCAAATACCATCTGGAAAAGGCCAAAACTGCCTGCAACCCATATTACGCCGAGCACCCAGAGCTCATGGTGAAGGCCAAGGCTGTTCGTACAAGTCGCGTGTTGTACGGAACTCCTGAGCCGGATGAGGCTGGCAAAGCGGGAAGTGGCGGCAGCCAAAGAAGTGATAGCGCCTCTCCTCGCCCGCGAACACCCAAACTTGCCCGTGTCCCTCGAAAGAAGACAAATCTTGCCCCTAGGCCTGTTGATCCTAGCGATCCTGCGAACCATCGTACAGTTCTCAAGCAGCGGACTACCATCAAGAGCAGACATTCTGGAGGTTTGGGGTTGGTTGCGCCTCGCGGGTTGAAGGTTTCGGAGTCTGTGGCGAAGGAGACAGTAACTCCACACCCAGCTGAGTATTCGACGAATGAGCCAAATAATCCTGCTACTGCAGAACCGACTGCCGTCGAGGTGGTGGCTGCTGGCGACAGGTCTCCTGAGAACGTGGACGAGGCCGAGCTTGAAGAAGACTTGCCCTACCTCGCGCACATCCGCCCTGTAGCATCCAAGCCTCAGCCGGCGCCATCCGTCTTCCAGGTCCCAGGCACTGGCAAAACAGACTCAGGATGGCAACAAAGCTCTGGTGCAGGCCGGGAATCACCACGGGTACAACCCTTTGATGGACTTCCGGTGTCAGACACCCTGGAAATGGATCATGCGTATCCTGAGCCTCCTGCGTCAACAGACGATGTGCCTGCTGCTTTCGACCCATACCCTGTGGATGCTCTCGACCCATCGATACAAAACCCAGCCAACCGCAATATGAGCTTGAATGGTGGTGCGGATGGAGTTGTTTTTGCTTCACCGACCTCCATGGCGACAGCCGGGCAGATCGGTGCCATATCTAGGAAGCCGCTGCTTGTCCAACGCAGTCCATCAGGAAGCCAGCACATACACGTCGAGTCGGACCACGCTGCTCAGAAAGCAATCCCGCCTTTCCGACTGCCCGCGACAGACTTCACAAGATGGTCTGAAAATATGATGCGCCGTTACAGGGTCATCGAAATCATTCGATACCTACTCACATGTAACAAGGGAGTCTTCCCTGGTGGTAGGGCTCTGTTCTACGCAGTTTTGAAAATGTACGCTCAGGAGTTTTCGGACTCGGAGCTGCCAACAGCGGCGAGCATGAATAGAGCATTGAAGGCATTGCAAGACGAAAAGGTGGTAAAGGAGACGTCAGCAGCATACAGATCAGACGGCCATTGGTCGACTCTGGACATGATCATGCTAACGCACATCAATCCCAACGGCGAAGTAGCAGGAGAACTCAAGAAGCACATGAAGGATGCACAGCCCGAATTGTACATTCCACCGGCTTTTGCGCCTACTGCGAGCGAAGAGGCAGAGTACGTAAGGCTGAACAAGCTTCCCAAGGCGCGAAACAAGGGACCCGGTAGGCGAGATCACAAGCTAGCTGAGGACATCGGGGTTCTGAGCGCACCGCTTTATGTGGAGAAGGGAATGGCTGGAATGCGGTCGCGGAAGCGTCGTGTACACTCTGAAGATGAATCCAACGCTGAGGATGGCGAGGCGGGAGATGCTGAGGCACCCCGCACTCCTCGTCGTCGTGGCCGGAAGCGGGTTGCAAACGGCCAATCTCGCGAGGTCGGCGCGGCCAAGAAGAGGAAACCAGGAAGGGCGCGAAAGTCTGTTCAGTATGGTGATGACGAGGATCCTTTCTTGCATGCTCAGCAGTTTCTTGAGGCAAACCCAGGGCTTAGGTCCTTGCCCCATTCGTTCTTTTCTGGCACAGCCGATGCTCCAGCAAGCAGCTACACTGCTCCGACCGAGCTTCAGTTCCTCGCCCCGAACACTCGTTTGGAAGAGGAAGATGAGCCAGAGCCTGAAGCTGAGGACGCCGACGCGACCCCCTCTCACGATCCTACGCAGGAGTATGAAGAGCACTTCCTGCGGACCGAGGGAGAGGGGCCCTTCGCCCGTACGATCCAAATCTCTGCTACCGAAAAGGGCGCCTGGCCGAATATGTCAATTTCTTGGTTCGAGGCCAACGACGGCAGCTTCTCGATGGATGGATGGTTCCCGGACCCCAGGGAGCTTCTCAAGCAGCATCTTCCCAAGTCAATGGAGCAGATGGCCTACAAGATCACCAGTCATTGCAGGACGGATAAGTGGGCCGATCCCGCCTATGGCCAATTTCTCACGAGCGTTGATGGCTGTATGTCCTGGGAACTGTCGGATCAGGGGCAGAGATACATGTCAGGTTCCATTGTTCCCGATTATTTGTTCATATGCTTTTCCCCGGGACACGAAGTCTCGAACATGTCGCCATGCGAGCCGCAATGGCATGACGACAATCACTGGACTCCTGAGACAATCCCCTACAGCATGCTCGTGTATGAGGAAGAGGAAGCAGCCAAGTCAGCCGAGATGGCTGAGCTATATGGCATCGTCCCGAACTCTGAGCGCGGCATCAAACGAGGTCCTGGTAGACCACGGAAACATACCCGGACAGCGCGTGACGGTCCGCCACGGAGATATGTCAGGAAGGGTCAAAAAGACGAGAGTATCCGCGAACTCAAGCTGCAGCGTGAGCTTACCGCGTATCCTCGAGAGCCGCATGAGTACTTCCGGCAGAAGGGACAAGAGGACCCTGAGATCGATTGGAAGGCCGAGGACACCCGCATTGCAGCATATGTTGCTGTGTCTACGCTCTTGGGAGGTATCAACAAGGCCATGGACTGGGGTGTTATGATGAGGATCTTCCCTGACTCAAAGCTGTCGAACCTGCGGAAGTTTTGGGCCACAATCAAGAAGGAGAGAGAAGGGTTCATCCAAAACCTGACAGTCAAGTTTCAGGAGGACTTCCTCGAGGCCTACGAGAACGGCGACGTGCCATCAATTGACTTCGACAAGCCTTTGGAGTATGACTGGCCCCGCCTTGTCAAGTGGACGCTTGCCCTCGTCGTCAGGGAAGGCATTGACTTGCCGCCCACCCACACGCAACTCAACGAGGATCTGGAGCTCATTCCTGTTGAGAAGGGTGATTTCGACTGGCGCGACAGTTTCTATCACTGGCAGCGGTCTGTTTTCAACAAGTTCCAGGACGCTACTTCGGAGGCAGCTGCAACAATCCTCAAAGACAAGAGCATCGTCGAAGACGACGCCGCCATTACTGCACGCTCTTGGGTTCGCGCGCTCTGCTGCACCGAGGAAGACAAGTATACCCCGCACAGCATCAAGGACAAGTTCCTCACTCTCGCCCGAGATGGCCATCGTACCGAGCAGGAGGTCAGCGATTTGCTCGAGAACACGATCCGCGATCTCGAACACCGGCGCATCGCCATCAAGCAGAGGTCCCAAGCTCTCGCCATGGGCCGGCCCTACAAGCTCAACGAGCACTTCCTGCGTACACTTGACCGCTACTCAAACGAGGTCAAGTTCACAGTGGCCGCTGACTACAAGATCAAGATGGACGAAGCCTTCCGTAAGGGCGACGCTATCGAGATCCCCTGGCGCACTGAGGACGGAATGGTCGTGGCTGCGTTTAACATGCAGGCTTACGGACGAGTGCACATCGAGCCGATCAAGAGGCTCAACATTCCCTTTGGCTTCAAGCCGGGCTTCTACGAGTCCCGCAAGTTCCCCAAATCCTACTACCGCTTTGATCTGCAGATCACTCCCACCTCGAGATACTTGTACAATGAGGAAATCGAGGTCCTGCAGAGAGCCACCGAAGAGTCTGCCATACCTACAGCGCCCGAAGGCGGGAAGATACCCATGTGGTGCGACTTCTTCGGGAAGCCCGACCGGGCCCGCTGGTTCAAGATCCTCAGCTCGGTCCTCTTCGTCCTGGGCACCCGCGGCGCCATGACGGACGACTTCACGGCGCAGGCGCTGAGGCCCTGCGTGGAGATCTTCGAGGTCGAGATGGTGCGGAAGTGGGCGCTGGAACAGGGCATCGTGAACGAGATCACCGAGGGCGGCGGCGCGGTCAGCGTGTGCGAGTGGTGGTGGCTGGTGTGCGGCCTGCCTGTCATCGAGATGAAGGAGGCCGAGGCCGAGGAGGGCGCCCGCGAGACCGCTGGCAGGCTGACTAATGATCAGTATGCTGGGTGGCATAAGAGGCGCTGGAGGGGGCAGTATCGGGTGCATTGAGTGGGTGTTGTCGGTCGTTTGTTTGGGGACTGAGTGCAGTGGAACACGTAACCGTTCTTTGGTCATCGTGGATGGGCAGTCAGCCGGGGCTGTTGAGGACGGCAAAGAACTGTTTAGTAGTTTGTGATACCGGGAAGCTTTATTGTAGGAAATTATTTTGTATTACAGAGACAACGGCACGGATAGCAGTCAGCCGCGAGGCTCGGAGTGTTTTTATTTTGCGTACACCGACTGGCACACAAAAGGGGTTGAGGCGTTGTTGACGGAAGTCGTACTACAGTTGATGCGGGATGCCGTGGTGCAACCGGATCGTACAGATCATAGGATACCACCTGAGATTTCATTAATCAGAACCAGGACTAGATGGCAATCACGAAACCATTATCTTATTTCATTAAAAGATACTAAGTGTTCTCCAATGGTCCTGCGAGCGTCCATTGAAAGGTATGTATACTCCTTGCTCGACATAACAGTGCCATCATCCAGTCCCCTTTATCCTTCAAGTACCGTAGTATTGATTAGAGCTTAGCCGCAATCTTGGCCATTATCCCGCCACTCCCAGCCCATGCCTCATAGACCTCCATCTTGTCGGCCAGGACCCTGATCTTGCGCATCACCTTTGGGCTTACGGTGCCGGAAGGCGTCTCCTTGAGGATCGCCGCAAAGACGTAGCGCCCGGTGGGGGATAGGACGCCGTAGAACTGGTGGTTTCCGGCCTGTGGGTCCTGGATAGAGAGCTTGTTACTTAGTCAATAGTTTTGTGATAATCGAAGGATCCAGTGGTTCATGATTAGAGAAGGAGCAGAGTCTCCAACCCAACCTCCAGATGTCCATATGCAAGGTATCTGGAGTATGAGGCAAGAAGGCTCTTTACAGTCTGCAGGTGGCCTTTCAAGTTGTTCATTGCTTACATTGGCGGTGGACCCGAGGAGGGTCCGCTTCTCGTCGACTTCCTCCTGTTTCCCGCTGAGCCAGGTCACAGTGCCGAAGTCGAACTGACATCCTTCCTGCTTGAAGCCTCGTTCTAGCGCCAGGCGGACGTACTTCCCTTCGTCAGGCTCTGGCTAAACAGATCGATTAGGTCTTGTCAGTATTATCCAGCTTGCAGATGGAATGAGTGCGGGAGCTTGCGTGGGCACACCTGCAAATGAGTATATACTGGAGAAGGGAAGGAGGCTGCTTACGATGTAGCGATACTGCTGTTTAACCGCCCCGGGGGATTCATGGAAGCATACTATTTTATCGTCGCTGTTGAAGACGGCGATTGTCTCGATTTCTTTGGCACGGGTCTTGACGAGTCTTTCAGAGCTTATGTCAGTTTCTATGAACCTTGGAATCGAGTCTTTCAACATCATGATGTCTAAGGCGGCCGTAAGCCTTCATACATATGATACATACCTTTTTATTTTCCCTGTGGTTTATGAGTTGTTAACATGGAAAATAATGGCCAATGAGTATCATGGGATGGTGTTGAAAGAATGATATATATATACATGTATATTAGGGGTTGTGGACTCACTCAAGACCCTCTTGCTCGTATACTGAGGAGGCTCAGGCACGCCCCATATGTCCCTTTTAGGTGTCACTGGTGTACCGGTCTCCGGGACCTCTCTGCTGGAGGTCTTGAAATAGCTGTCGTCCGACACATCGTCAGGGGTACTCGGTGACGGGTCGTCCCACGACTGTTCGGAGACATCTAGGGATGGTACGTCCGAGGACGAGCTCATTTCGGAGATACTAGACATTCGCTGCGCAGGAGCCATCGACATCCTCGACGACCTGTAGGGTTGATAGCTCGGTGTTGTCTGTTCGTAGTCATCATCGAATGGGTCTCCTATCAAGTACGAGTTTCTCTCGGGGATGATAGACACTCGCTGCACAGGAGCCACCGATGTCCCCGAGTACCTGTACGGTTGATAGCTAGGTGGCGATTCTTCATAGTCGTCCTCGAATGGGTCTTCTAGCAAGTACGACCTCCTCTCGGGTTTGAAGGACGTCCGCTGGGGTGCCATCGACGTTCGTTGGGACATCATTGATGCTCTGAAAGGGTTGTTGCTGGAGGTGGCCTCCCATGGTTGCGCCATGCTTGATGCTTGGTATAGAGTTCTCGGTGTTCTATAAAGAGGTGGCGGGCCACGGAAATGATAGAACTTCGAAGGGGTGTGTTGTGATGAGATACTTTTCCAGATTGGAGCACCAACATGGATATGTAACCCAGGCCAAGGACCACGGATGGAGAGTGGTGTTCCAATATTTAAGTGTCTTTGCCTTTACATTCCTGTATTGTTCACACCATAGCGACCTGGTCGCCCCCGAGGTGGTCAATACCGTTGCGAAATGAACGTCTTCAAACCCTCGGGCTGAGGTGGCCATGGCCTTCCAAGTGGGCCTGGGGCCGTGGCCATCTTTGACGGTATTCCTCAACGGCTCATCGCTTTTCATGCAGGTATGTGGCCAGGAGGCCGTCCATGTAGACCCTGGGCTTTCAGAGTTCACCCAACGAAATGTTCAAAGTCAGGGTATTACAGCCGCAACTCGTGAAACGACACATACGCTTCCTATAACACATGTATCGCGAAACGAGGTCGGTGGCCGTCTCAAAAAGGGTCCACAAACGTATTCCATCCAATCATTCTAGCCTCGAGGACTTCCTTTCGAATCAATCAGGCTGACTGTACTATATGATCCTAAGCACCAGCAGATCTAGAGGTCAACGCGAATCCAGAATATTGATGAACACCTTCCCCCAAGAGCTATTGTGTGCATCATTGTTATGATCCGTTTACCAGCCGTTTTGTTACTCGCAAGAAAACTGTTCTCTGCATCAAGGTACCATCAACTAAATGGTTGAACTTACCAAAGATTCAGTCTTCCCGTGAGTATATATATGTTTGTATATTCCCCGAGGTAATCCTCGCTCATCACCATCACTTTGGGGCGTGCAAGTTCCATCAGATCTCACCCGCCGGCTTATGCTTATGGCTACAGCACTTCGGAAATATGTTTCTGTGTGAAGATAGGAGTTTCCCAAGAACAACTCACTCAGCTCACAGGTCAGACGGACCTCGACCTTCTTTACACCAAAGGCCAACAACAATATAACAACAGTACATTGTTCTAAAATATCTAGAGAATGAGACACTGGAAATGAAATATGTAAAGAACATCGATCAACATCAAGCCACGGCCAACTACGAGGGAGGATATAAGACAGGTGCCGTCCACGGGTTCTACTGTCGATACAGGGCCTTCTCTGTCAGGTCCTTCAGGGAAGGCTAGTTCAAGGCCATGTGAGGGCTGATGAAGGGAGCTTGTGAAAGTGCCATGCAGGAATGATATGCGGTTTCTGTTGCAATATTCAATATTTCTTTTGGAAGGGGGCGGGTAGAATGTGGCTAACAGGACGGGAGCCCAGTTCCCAGGGCAAAAGCAATCCCCTCCACAACAGCAGACACCGCTTAATGTCTACATGGTTGACCAAGGGTATTGTGCTTTTTATGTTATACAGTGGCTACCCCCTTTTTATCATCTCCCTTTTTAGCATAAACCCATAGTTTATCATACAGATCTGTTGGATGTCCGATTTTTGGTGTAGAAACCCTATTATTTGGGATATATCATATATCATAGGGAATTCCCAGATAGTCTAAAAAGGGGGTCTATTTTTGGTGGTAAAAGCTTAATTCATCCCAGCCGAATTACTAAGGACTGCTGTGTACCCCCCTCTATTCCCCCCTGCCTCATCTATAACTCGAAAGAAGAGGCAAGGGTTAGGGTTTTAAAAGCTTTACTACCCTAACCCTCGCATGATATGGTCCGTGCACGGGACCCCTTTTTATCATTAACTATGGTTTATCATACAAATCTGTTGGATGGACCGTATGATAAAAAGGGGGTAGCCACTGTAGATGTCGCTGAAGTGGCAGTTAAGCCACGGGCTCTCTCCAGAGTTCAGTGTTACATGCGGCCAAACCTCGAGAGTTACGCTGCGGAGGCTCCGTGGCACGCGGCATGCAGGAAACGTCCCATGTCACAACCCGGCTGTGGCACGACGCAAGTCGATGGCAGCCTAAGTTCATACATTTAAGTATGCGGTGCGAGCCAAATGGTAGCATGCATAGGATGCTACGGTATATAGGCAGAGACGACGACGCCCTTAGGCTTCCATCGATAACAGTGACAGGTTTTCCATCCTATAGTGTGAGATCCCGGCCCGGATCGGACTCGGTATCGCGAAACGCCGTTACAGTCTGATGTTGGACAAGGGTTACATGAATCCTCCCTCCCAACAGGGAAGAAGGAAAAAAGAAGAAGAAGGAAAACAAGCTGCTTCCTGGCTTGGATTATGGCGCTAATACTGTACGGCCTACATGGTTTTCACACCGCTTATGCCTTGCTTTGCTGGCTGGTGGAAACTGCTGGGTCGTGAGGAATATGTCGTGTTCTTTTGTGTGGGAAAAGTTATTACCTCGACGCAGACAACTTGAGTACTTACCTGTTCAAGACCAGTGCTTATCTTCAAATTGCCATCCTACACCACCCCAGCAACCCCTTCGCACAGATACCCTTGTGCTAATTTCTTATGTATTCGAGAACTGAATGCCCATGATCCGATCCTATAATTATTCTCCATGATTTCAGCCGCGTGGTCCCCCAAAAGACCTCGCCCAAATTATGCATATAGACTTTGACAGGTACTTTCAAGCTGTCAGGCCATTTCTTGTTAGTGTTTGAACTCGGAGGTAGAGTGATGGTGGGGTGGAAACCCGTGGAGAGGACGAGACTTTTCGTCTCGAAGAAAATGGAGACGCTTCTATTGCATCGATTGAGTTTTTGCCATGATGACTTCGGCCAGTGACTCAAGAAGGAGGGGGAGGGGGGATCCATTTTGATGCAGAACATCTGCAACCGAGGACCCGCGGCTGCATGGGATATTTAGCCGTAGGACACTGACCACCAACCGTCAACGATCGACCTGTCTGCCAGGCTAGCCAGGGTGACAGGTGGCACGGACGTGGTCGTGATGTGGTGTGTGTGTGTTGTTGAGATGGAAAAATTAAATTCTGGGTCTTTTGTTCTGGCTTGAAAAGTAGAGGTCGAGATTGCTAGTGATAATATAACAAAATAATCCTATTGGGGTTTGACAGATGGACAGACGTCTTGGGGTAGGAATTGTCCAAGTATCACGATATTTGGAGACGGGAAAGGAAAAAAAAAGGGCCAAAACCAGACAGTCAACAATCCGATCTCAACCCATCACATTCCCAATCCTCCCCCACCACAGCTCTTCATGCAAGTGATGTTACGCATGCTGCAAGTCGCCAGTCGTCCCACGGCACACTACAACTAACACCAGACATGAACGCCTCCTTCTTTGTGGCTGCCTTCTGGAAAAGTGTGGCGTTTTCGGAGTGTACATACAAAACGGTCGTCAGATGTTAGTTAGCACGTCAGATTGGCTCGGGACTGACATCATAAACGATTGCGTAGTTTGCACTGGACCCTTGTTCTTTTCTTTTTGTTAATTCCTGTACTGTGTAGTGTTACGAGTAGCAACAGAGGTGCCAGGCTATTCACTACCCCCCAGATTGACTAATTGCCCTCAGAATAACATCACCTATCTAAATCCCAGGCCCCCATCAGCACGTATATTGTGTACTGTGTATACTCCGTCGTCGTCAACCTAGGGAAGGTGCCGGCCGGGGTGGCGGCCGAAAGATAGGAATAGATAACCCCAAAACCGTCGTGGCCCGTCTATTGTTTTCCCCAATTTGGTTTAGACGATGTCGAGGCCCCACCGATAACGCAACAAGGAGGGAGGGGCAGGAACAGCCGGGCACCAGAACCTAAGCAGGAGAGGTAGGGTAGGTAAGTAGGTAGGCAGAGTTCAACTGGTAGGCGCGCCCTGCCATTCCAATTGACAAGTCAAATAAAATCGATAGTTTCCGTACTAAAAAAGAGTACGAAAGTACATGGACTGCAGTAGTGACCGTCAAGCTAGGTCACTCTTCTCCACCGGCTCGTCTTCTTCCTCACAAGCTCTAGCTAGCACTTGGCTGCTTGTCCTGGTCTTTTTAATTTTTCCCCTTCCTTCTTTCTTCCTTACCAATTTGCCGACTTCATCACAACCTCACGCTAGTCACCGGCAAAGCGTATCATTCTCTTAAAAACAACCCCGAGCCCTTTTCCCCATGTTGTGATATCCTAGTCACCTTGGTTGTTCTCAAACAACTTTTTGCGACAGGCCGTACGTACTGTACAGACCAGTACATCGGTACACCGGCAATCCTTCCATCGTTGTGTGGGAAACACAACCGCTGCGGCGGCGCCACCACCACCACCACCATCACCAGCCAGCAGCAGTAGCAGCAACAGCAGTAGCTGCGCGTCAATATGGCCGGGTTCGCGAAGTGCTCCTGGCCCATATGGTACATCGACGACTTCACCTTGTGCTTCCAAACCGAGTCAGTACCAATGCGCCACAGACCCAAGTATCACCACCGCCCTTGTCTCAGAGCTGACTTCATGCCTCCAGTTACCTCAAGGTTATCCTACCCTCCATAGTAATATCGCTATCCCTCCTACATTTACTCGTCAAAAGTATTATCCGAGCAGTAAGGATAAGAAGAGAAAAGTTAGACGCCTACAGACCACTTTCAAACGGTGAAACAAACTACCAAGCCATACATCAACATACCGACCTGCCCCAAGAGGACGAGACCGTGGACGACTCCGACGATGAGGTACTCGCCATCAACGGAGGCCGACTGGCCCTAGCGAAATCGACTACCAAGGGATCCATAGTTCAGGCTGATGCGCCCCCCGCCCAGCGGTTGTCCGTTATTATAGAGGAACTTGCTATCTTGGGACTGGTTATTGTAAACATTGTTGCCTTGGCCACAGGCGCCTTTGGTGGGAAGTTCTCGTTGCCTTCCGTCATCGGTCTTGTCACTTGGGTCTACGTCCTGGTTCTCGCAAGTCTTCGCCTCTTTCTCGGAAATACCCAACACCGCATACCGCACCTCTGGAGCCATACTGCTGTTATCTACTCGCTCCAATGGCTTTTCACCATCACGACTTTCCGCTCCGTTATCATTCGGCCCAGTTCCAAGCTTACTCAGGTCCTGATCATTGTGGAATTCTCCCTGACCACATTGCTCTTTGTGATGGCCATTACCACTAGGAAGGGCAACAAGACTGTGCTGCTGGAATGGGAGGATGGCATTCAGCCTTCGCGTGAACCCCTGGCCTCCATCTTTTCCAACTACACGTTTGCCTGGGTCGACTCGATTACATGGCAGGGCTACAAATCGACCGTGGAGCTCAAGGATGTTTGGAACTTGGTGCCCAAGGACAAGGCTGGTGTCGTGTTGGCCCATTATCGCCAGGTGAAGAAGACGATGATTCTGTCGTACCACCTTCTTGCGTACTTCAAAATGCCACTGGTTGCCCAAATCTGGTGGGCCATCCTCTCTGGTATCTTCACCTTCGTGCCGACCATGCTCTTGAAGGCCATTTTGGAGTATGTCGAGCACCCCGACAACGCTCCCATCAATGTCTTGTGGCTATACGTCATTCTTCTACCGATCACGGACCTGGTCCGATCTGTGGCTGACAACCAGGCACTCTGGATTGGTCGTAAGATCTGCATCAATGTCCGAGCTATTCTGGTTGGAGAAATCTACGCCAAGGCCCTGCGACGAAAGGCAGCAGCAGGCAATGATACTGTTCTCGGTAACGACAAGAAGGCTGGTGCTGAAGAAGCCAAGGGTCTGTTGGCCAAATTGAAGCGGAAGCTCGGATTCGGAAAGAAGGACGATAAGAAGCAGCAGGATGGTGATGCTACGGCAACTCCCGATGAGGGGTCTGCCAACAAGAAGAAGGATGCTGCTGACGAGCAGGCTAACTTGGGCACCATCATCAACCTCATGTCTGTCGACAGCTTCAAGGTGTCCGAAGTCACTGCCTACCTCCACTTCCTGGTCGCTCATGCGCCAACACAGCTGATTGTCGCCGTTTTCCTCCTGTACCAAGTCATGGGCTTGAGCGCTATTCCAGGTTTCGTCGTCATGGCAATGCTTCTTCCCATTAACATCTACTTCGGCAAGGCGTTCAACAGCAGCCAGAAGCTGATCATGGCTGCTACGGATAAGCGGATACACACGACCAACGAGGTTCTCCAAAACATCAGGATTATCAAGTATTTTGCCTGGGAACATCGCTTCTCCAAGATTGTCGACGAGAAGCGTAAGGCAGAGCTTAAGGCTCTTCGAAGACGGTACATGGTCTGGGCAGCGGCTGTTGCCGTCTGGAACACGGTCCCGATCCTTATCACATTCTTCTCGTTCCTTTCATACACTCTTATCGAGAAGAAGCCCCTCTACCCTTCGGTTGCGTTCACGGCCATCTCACTGTTCATGCTTCTTCGATTCCCACTCGACCAGATAGGAGACATGATCGCCCACGTGCAGGAATCCAAGGTTTCCATTGACCGTATCGAAGAATTCCTGAACGAAGAGGAGACCCAGAAGTTTGAACAGCTCGGTGAAGACAACACCGACGAGAACGGCGATAAGGTCATCGGATTCAAAGACGCGACACTCATCTGGGGCAGCAGAAATGCTGTTGCCGAGGACGGCTCGATGGCCTTCCGTTTGCTGGACTTGAACATCGATTTCAAGATTGGCAAGCTGAATATCATTACAGGTCCTACGGGGTCAGGAAAGACGTCTCTGCTGATGGGTTTGCTGGGCGAAATGACCTTGATGGGCGGAAAGATCTACCTGCCAGGTGGCCGTAGCCGTGAGGATGTGCCTGTTGACCCGGAAACTGGTCTCGCCGAGACCTGCGCCTACGTTGCCCAAAGTGCATGGCTTGTGAACGCGAACATCAAGGAGAACATCATCTTCTCAGCGACCCCGGATGAGAAGAGATACCGCCAAGTTATTGTTGCTTGTGCACTGGAGCGTGATCTGGAAATCCTCGATAATGGTGACGAGACATTGGTTGGAGAGAAGGGTATCACGCTTTCCGGTGGCCAGAAGCAACGCATTTCTCTCGCTCGGGCCGTCTACTCCAACTCCAAGCACTTGCTTCTTGATGACTGTCTCAGCGCTGTCGACTCCCATACAGCACAGTGGATCTTCAACAACTGCCTCAAGGGACCTCTTATGCGAGGACGAACTTGTATTCTGGTTACTCACAACATCCCCTTGACAGTGCCACATTGCGGTCACGTTGTTGTCATGGACAACGGTAGAGTGGCCATACAGGGTGACGCAAACGAGGTCATCGACTCTGGTAAACTGGGTGAAGAGGTCCAGAAGGCCAGGCCTGGTGCAGGCTCAGTCAACGTCTCTAGGGTTCCCTCGCGCGTTCCATCTAGCGTGGGCGACGAGAGTGGAGATACGCTGATTGATGGCGCCGGGGAGGATGATGGATTGTCCAGGCCCAAGGCAAATGCTAAGAAGGGTGACAAGAAAGACGCAATGGATGAGGCGAAGGCCGTTGGCTCTGTTAAGTGGCCGGTGTTGAAGCTGTACCTGTCTTCGATGGGTAGCTGGGGATTCTGGCTCGTGGCCTGCTTTGTGTTTGCTCTGCAGCAAGTTACGGGCGTTGCGTCGAACCTCTGGATCAAGCAATGGGCCAACCAGTACGCTATCGAGGACGTGTCGAAGATACAGTTCAGCACAAGCTCCCAAAACTACCAGACTGCCTCGTTCTCGCCAACATATCTTGCTTCCATCGCCACCTATATCAAGCCCGAAGCATGGATGGGGAGTGCTGGGAACAGCACGACTTTTGCGACTGCCGATGGACCAGATGTCAATGTCACGTACTATCTCGTCATCCTTGCCCTGATCGGCTTGGTCGGAGCGGTGTGTGCCTTGGGCAGGGATCTATGGATTTTCCTTGGCTCCCTCACGGCGTCGTGGAGGCTTCACAATCGCCTGATGAGTGCCGTCACCACGGCCCAGTTCAAGTTCTTTGACGTCACACCGCTGGGCCAGATCATGAACCGCTTCAGCAAGGATCTGGAGGGTATCGATCAGGAGGTTGCGCCAGTCGCTATCGGAGTCATGACTTGTGCGTTGGGCATCATCGTTACCGTCGTCCTGATTGCCAGTGTCACGCCGATGTTCCTTGTGGCTGGCTTCTTCATCACTGCTGCGTACTTCTTCCTCGGCAAGTTCTATCTTGCCTCGTCCCGGGATCTCAAGCGACTGGAATCCGTCCAGCGAAGCCCCCTATTCCAACAATTTGGAGAGACTCTAAGCGGAGTAACGACCATTCGAGCCTACGGTGATGAGCGTCGTTTCGTCCGTGAGAACTTGCAGAAGATTAATGCTCAACTTCGTCCATTCATCTACCTGTGGGCCGCTAACAGATGGCTCGCATTCCGCACGGATGTCCTGGGAGATCTGGTTTCCTTCTTTGCCGGCGTCTTCGTTATCATCAGCCTCGGCAAGGTCGACCCTGGCTCTGCTGGTATCTCTTTGTCGTACGCCATTGGCTTCGCGGATAACATGCTCTGGCTTGTGCGCCTTTACGCTATGAATGAGCAGAACATGAACTCAGTGGAGCGTGTCAAGGAGTATCTAGAAGTTGAGCAGGAGGCCCCAGCTATTATCGAGAAGAACCGCCCGCCGCAGAACTGGCCCAGCCTGGGATCGGTCGAGTTCATCAACTACACGACGAGGTACCGAGCGGACCTTGACCCGGTTCTGAGGAACCTGACTTTCAGAATTGGTGCCAAGGAGAAGGTGGGAATTGTCGGCCGAACTGGCGCCGGAAAGAGTTCTCTGGCCCTCGCACTCTTCCGTGCCCTTGAAGCGGAAGAGGGCAAGATCCTTATTGACAACATGGATATTGGTCAAATCGGTCTGCGTGATCTGCGTGAGGCCATCACGATCGTGCCCCAGGATCCTACATTGTTCATGGGTACCATCAGGACCAACCTTGACCCCTTCGACACGTACACCGACAAGGAGATCTTCGCCGCCCTCCGTCGTGTGCAGCTCATTGGACCCGATGACAAGATTGCCAGTCGCCCAGGATCATCCGGTGCTGCCGCTCCTGCAGCAGTTATAGCCTCCGAAACCATTGCCGAATCATCCGCGAGCACCAGCTCCGGTCCGGTCCCGACTAACAAGAACATCTTTGTCGATCTGTCATCCCCTGTCACCGAATCCGGCACCAACCTCTCTCAAGGCCAACGGCAACTCCTCTGCCTTGCACGCGCACTGCTGAAGAACCCAACTGTCCTGCTCATGGACGAGGCGACGGCTTCCATCGACTACGCAACCGACTCCAAGATCCAAGGGACGATCCGCGAGCTGGAGAACAGCACCATCATCACGGTGGCGCACAGACTGCAGACCATTGTCGACTACGACAAGGTCCTGGTGCTGGACAAGGGCAGCATCGTCGAGTTTGACCACCCCTTCCAGCTCATGAAGAAGGAGGACGGACAGTTCAGGAGCATGTGCGAGATGAGCGGCGACTGGGACGTGTTGGAAAAGCAGGCTAAGAAGGCCTGGAAGAGCAAACACGAGCTGGTCGACGTCGAGGTTGAGGAGGCCGCCGCGAACAAAGGGGGAGAGTAATTGGAAAGAAAAGGAGAAGTCGAGAATAGATTTCTCTGTATATAGTATCTAGACAAATGTTCGTTCATGTTTGTTTTGTGTTAAAAAAGTTTCAGGAAGGGGGTATCCCATCACGGCGTTTGCTCTTCTCGGGCGTGCAAGTATAGAGAAAGTATGTTTCAAGACAAAGCATGACAATCGAATATCTTATATTGAACTAGCTGTCTTATATATATATGATTGGTAAAGTGTGATTGCTAGTCGAATTACACCCCTTGTCCACCCCAATACCAATCCCGAACCTCGAAATGCTAACGTCTATGCCTCGAAGGCAGAATCAAGAGTATGTGTTGACCGAGCAGAAGTGTCTTCCCGGGTATCTGTCGTCTGGCAATGGGACTCCCGACTATATGGCAAAATTTACGAGGTGGGAAGAGGATTGATTACTGTTCGCCTGCTTTGAGAAACGAAATATTGACATATAGAACCTGATGGTCTGCCTACTTGACATAACCAAGAATATTATCGAAGTTTGGAGAAGGGAGTGACTGCGCCACGTGTGGCTAGAATATATATGACTTAGAGAGCGCGTTCCTCTCCTCCATATATGGACATTGCCTAATTCTGTGTGTTCACGACCAGGCACAAGATATAAGAAAGGATTATGTTCGAGGTTGCTGGTCACGGAGGATTCTGGAAACAAAACAACCAGAGCTCGACGGCTGAGACCTGTAAGTGGAACAGATAACTTGTAGCTATCGCAATACAGCACAAGCACAAGCCAGCGGACATTGTTCATGTAAATTGATAATGACTGATGATTGTTGATAATCATGATCATGATATAGGTCATCCAATACTGTCCCTCCTCTTATTGTGCTCTGGAACTGTCCCAGCGCTCTTTTGTTGCATACACAATACCAGCCATCCGTTATCTGTGTCCCATGTCCACATACTTCTGTCCAGTCTTGTCCACGTATAAGGATGTGAGATGCAAACAAATCAAGTGAGGGACAGATAGGAATTATGAGGAAAGATGCCGTTAGAGGGAGAAGCGAGTGATACCTCTTCTTGAGAAGTCCGAGTATGAGAGCACCTTGATCCTCAAGGCTTGGTTTGGGTCAAACATGATGATGAATGGTGGTGAAACCCATGTCCCGTCCGCCCAAAGGCCTTGCCGAAGGAGTAAAGAGCTGGCGATCTGATAAAGATATGGGTTGTGCCATGAGAAAAAAGATGGAATAATTCCAGGCTGTTGAACGTGAGAGATTGAGAAGAATGAAGAATGCCGTGGGCGAATTCGTCCTGTTTACCCTTGTGAATGTGTTTTGCCTTTCCATGTACTTTTCCCCATAGGAATGTGTGAAGACCGGTTGGTTACCAAGGTGTTGCTCGCCATGTGCTATGCAACAAAAGAATAAAGCAGCATTTCCCATCCCTTGTATGTGATGAGTTTTTCTTCCCTTTGCCATGCGTTTTTCTTTCCCTCTCGCCTCTTAGTAGTGTTGAACTCGCTATGCATGTAGAAGGGAAAACACCAGAAGTGCCCCGTCACAGATGAAAGAGAGGTGTGTGGGTGTAGTGGTCTCAAGGAGAATGTGAAAGCCAAAAACACGACACCTGATGCGAAGCAAATGAATTTAACTGAAATCCTTTTTCTCTTTTTTTTCTTCTTTCGGTATCTCAGGGTGAATTTGTTCTTCTCCCCCCTATCTCTATATCATCTCAGTCATCACAAAGCAGCACCCAATCAATGTCCCATTCGGACCGAGGGGGGTGTGTGTGCAAAGGGGATCTGCTTTCCCCTTGTCCCCCCATTTCCTGCCTGCCACCCCGTCCCGCTATGATACACAACGAACGGTCGGGGAATAATAAAAAACAACAAAATCAAAATAAACGCCCAGTGAATGCGAAGTTATGGTTTGTTCCCCCATTTCCCCCAATCCAAAACAGAGAGATATCTCGTTGGTTTTTTTCCGTCCCACAGTACTCCGTTCCCAATGATGTGCATTTTCTTGACAAAAGGAAGAAAAACAAAATGTTTGGATGCAAAAACAAAGTCTCGTCTCAAGGAAAAAACCCCCCCGTTTGGATTTTTGAGGGGGTATGATAATGTCCATTATGCGCCTGTTTTGAAATGCTTTGGGGGTGTTGTTTGAGGGGGTATCTGCTGCATGAAATGGACTGGTACCTGACGAGACGCCGAAATCCGCACGGCTGATTTGATGCGATTGTTTTGCCATCGAGACAAAAACAAAACAAAAAAAGCTGGTTTGAAAAGGCCGGTCCCACAGCATCAAGCCACGAGGGACCGAAAAAGAAGAAATGAAAGTCTTGGTAGTACAACACGTGGGTTTTGTCTTTTGAAGACCTGAACACACAAGGTGTAATGTTACAGAGGGTAGGGTAGGTGCGACAGGTGTGTGCCGCGTCTTCTATGGCGTGTAGCCCGAGTCCTTCTCGAAGCTGGACTTGGGGCTCTGGCCCGCTGATCGGGCGAAGACGGTTCTCCCGAGAGTCTTCAACTTGTTTGAGTTGTCGAGCTCTGCGTCGTAGTCAACAAAGACGCTGGTGATGGGGTCGACCTTGATGCGACAGAACAATGTCGAGAACAGGTATCGGTCTCCGTTGTGGTCCAACAATGGCAGGGTGCGATAGCCTTGCTTGAGACTCGTCAGCTTGGCCATGTAAGTGGCGACCGCAGGCGACCGATCGTTGTAACTGCCCCCATCAGAGAGCTTTACAGACCATCGGACGAAGACCAGGTCGGGATATTTAGTTTTGACGTTGAAGGTGAACTTGTTGTCAAAGACAGGATTGAAGCCGTTCTCCTTGATGATCTTGGTACGGTGTCTGAGCGGCCCGCGAAGCGGCTGTCCATTGGCTTCCTGCTTGTCCCTCTTGTCATCGGCGAGGAAGACCTCAACCTCGACATATGGGTTCACCGTTCGCCGCTCTCCCAAATTGAAGGGGCGCATGAGCTGCTGAGCCGAGATGATATCGATTGTGAAGGTGACGTTCTTCCGCTCTCGCTTGTTGTTCAGCTCCTCGGGGTAGTTTGGCGTTGTTTGGAAACCCCTAAGTGAGTTTGGAATCATCTCGATTTCCCGGAAGGCGCGAGGCTTCAGCACGTATCCGGACGCATCCTTGCCCCCAGCGAACATTGCTTGGTTGAATTGCATGCCCAGGTCGAATGTTTGCCAGTTCAAAGCAGCCATCTGGACGCCGCGTCTCCAGTAAATCAGCGGGTCGAAGTTGTTTGAAGTGAACCGGTATTGGCCTGGGTACACACGCATCAAGTGTCGCATGTTGTGGCGGAACAAGGCACCCTTGCTCGCCTTGGTAGCACTGTTGTTGAGGAATGTTCCCTCCTTGAACGAGAGGATGTGGTTGAAGATCTTGCAGTCAGCATCGTCGAAGCCCCTGAACTTGATGCCAAGGCAATATACGCCAAGGTCGCCAAGGACTTTGGTGATCTTGCTCTGTTTCGACCGCCTGTTCTTCTCGGGTCCACTGTCATCACTAGAGCTGCTGCTGAGAGCGTCTCGGGCATCTGATATCTCGCCCTCGGTGATTGTGTTCACACGACGGTTGCTATTGCGCCGGACGCTGGGGTGGTTGGGGCCCAGGAGAGGACTGTTAGGGACGGGTGACTCGGGAATCACTGCAGGTCGTGCAAAGGGGGATGTCAAGCTGTTTCCGCGCTTTCGGCCGCTGCCATTCGTCTCGGAGGTCTTTGCTTCGTTGAAGTTTGGTGTTTTGCATTTTACCAGGATACGACCCTTCAGTTGCTCTGGGGATGGGAGGCGATCCTCGTAACCCTCGAGCTTGTCTGTGACGAGCTTCTCCCCGAAGATGTCCTTCATGATGTTGGCCATGACTTCCTGTTGTGTCGCGTTGCAATGAACCTCGAGTGAGATCCACAGGGGATAAGCAGACTTGGCAAATGCGTACTTGTTGATGGCACCAATGACCTCGCGGAACTGGATTTGACTTGTCAATGTCTTTCCGTGAGTGACGATTGGCTGGTTGTCCGGACCATCCCAGCAGTCAACCTCGACGCATCGGCAGCCTCGCATGAGAGAGGAGATGTAGCCTTCAATACTGGAGATATCACCAACTTGGCGCCCAATGAGATATGTGTTGTGTGAGCTGGAGATGAAGTACTCGTTGATGGGGCGGTCAAGCGCACAGTCTTTGGGTACTGCCTCAAGCGGGGTGTTGTGTATGGAAGTGAGGTATTTTGCCAGAGCATTCTCAGACATCCGTGGCGCCTCAGGGGAGCTTCCCGAGGTATTGGACTCAACCGATTTACCACGGCTGAACTGGTTAAAGACGGCTTCCCACGAGGCTACATCCTCGACGTCCTCGTTCTGAACGTCCTTCAGGAATTTGATGAAGTCTTCACAAGTGAGCCCGTTTTCAGGGTCGGTAGCGATCTCCCGGTACACGGCACGGACATCGCCCCGTCTTGCCGTGAGGCGAACGAAATCTTGGAATTCGTCAAAGTTGAGGTGACCGGTTTGTGTCTTGTCTGCTTCATCGAATTTGGCCTTGAGGCTTTCCTGGGATATATGGATGTGTAAGTTGCGGCAGACCCTCTCGACTCCAGCAAAGTCAATCTGCTCATCGACAGGCGGGTTCTCGGAGTAAAGCCTAGACATCTCCTTACGCCAGTAGATGCGAATGGCCCTGTCATTGAAGGACATCAAGGACGACATGAGAGTCTGTCGATGCTTGGCCAGGGCATCAAGCGTTGTGACCCAGGCCTGGAAAGAGGAGTCGTCATCCGCAATAAGATGCATGGTCTTTTGCTTCTTGTCCGGCACTGCATACAGGATGGAGAAGAAACGCGTCTCCTCAGCCTCAGCAGCACCAGTGTCCAGTCGGTACTGACGGATGTCGGGCGAGACACGAATTTCCTTGATATCGTCGATGTAGACACACTTGGACGGGCGATTCTTGTCCCAAGAGACCTTGCCAGCTTCGGCATCGAGTACCAGGTTGAGACGCTTGCGTCTCTTGGTTGAGACCTTGGAGATCATCATGCCCTGCAGCAGTGTCTGAGGGATAACAGGTCCGGTGTGAATATCAGATTTTGAAGAAGCGGCGACAGAAGGAGCAGCGCTTGCTGGAGAGAAGTCTCGCACGGCCTCGCCCTCAGCAATAGGTACTGGATGAGACACCTGCTGTTCTCTCGCAACAACAGCCTCGTCGTCACTCTCAGAACCGATCGCAACGGCATAGTCGGGTGGGGCAGTAGCACTGCTGTCGCTCCTACCGCGTCTGAGGACCGCGGGTCCCACACTGGCATCGCGGCTGACCGGATGAGTTGAAGACGTCCGCCGGCTTCCCCTAAGCCTGGAGCTCTCATTCTTCACTCTGGTGGATATCCTTCTGATGATACCTATCTTGGCTGGGGCGGACTCATTCTGTGTCGACCGCTCGCTCGACAGGCTCTGCTGGAACGAGCTTGCGCTTGTCTTCCGAGTTATGAGAGGTTCAGGGAGTGGTTCTAATGGCGGCAAGGGGGATGTCTCGGAGTCTCTGCCGCGTATTGGCTCCGGAGATGGCTGTATGGAGCTGTTGTTTGTGAGCACTTCCGATTCTGCAGACAATACGGGCGAGACCTGCTGCGGACTGGAAGCCATTGATGAGTTGGTGACGGCCGAGTGAGGCGCAGTAGTGGGTTGGGAGTGTACGTTGAGGTTGCTGGTTTGGACTTGACTGGGACGAGAACGCCGCAGCTGGGAGGGTTGAGAGGTCTGAGGATTCATGGAGGGCATGGTAGGTTCCTGAGGTAAGGGGGGGGAGGAGGTGGGTTGAATAGATTGTGTAGTGGACGACATGTTGGTCGAAGTGAAGTACGGCACCGGCCGGTAAGGCTTTCTCCTTGAAAGGTAGTCCGGGGATATGCGGACGGAAAGACCCCCGACTTATGAGAAGAGAATTGACATTTATATCGGCAAGGAGATGGACAAGGGCCGCATTTTTAGCAAGTCGTCAAACAGCAGACCCAGTCCGGCCGGGGATTGAAGTGCGGGGAAAGAGATGAGGCGGATCTTCCACAGGAGGGATCGTGGAAAGAAGACCAAATAAAATGGAGACTGTTCTGGGGTCGGTCCTGCAGGTGGACAAATGACCTCGTCGTCAGCGAGCAGACTATGCGCCGCGGCAGACAGCACCTGGCTCGAGCCTGGGGTCTGGTAGAGGCAGGTCAAGCACTTTGGTAAGATAGGTCAGGTGAGGTATACGCCGTGTACAGCTACTGTTACTGTACGCGACACAAGCGCAGAATTGCGCAGGTGGGCCAATTCCTGGGGAAGAAGGGTGTGGGAATGTCTTGGGGGTATAGGCGCAGGACGGCTTGATGGGCCGTGAGTTGCGATACCTAGCTCACGGCGCAATGATGAGGTGGCCGGCCGTCATGCAGGTGGATGAATTCGGTTTCCACTCAAGCGCGAGTTGGGGAATATGCGAGTCCCACAGCCGGACCACAATAGCAGCTGCAGTCTGCGAGGTTCGTGATTAAATTGGCGATCTCTGCCGTGATGTCCTCCAGCCGGCGCAAAGCAAGCAAATCAAAGGTGTCTCTCGTCTCGTTGGCGTCGGTCCTCTGGTATTATGCGCCTCTAAGCCGAGGGTTCCCTTCTTCTTTGGCAATGTCTTTCCTGGGGGTCCGATTCTCTGGTCGCCCTAGCTGTTGTTGGACCTGCGCAGTCTTTCTCTGCGGTCGTGTTTTTTCCTCGTAAAGCCCAAAAGCGCACTTCCAGCAAGCGCACGCGCATGCGCAAGAATCGAGTTTGTCGAAGAATGTCCGAGGCGCCAAGGCGCGGTTCAAAGTTCAAGAATGTGACTCGTCGCGAAGGGGGCAGACTGAGTTTCGCAGCTTTTCCGAAGTGCGCGCCAGGTTTTCCCAGAATGTGGCCGTCGGAAAGGGGGGGGGTGGTTCTGTAGGTTGGCGCGAAGGGACTGTCCGCCCTATTGTTTCGAAGGGGAATGTAGAATTGTACAGGCTGTGGACAGAGGATCGTGGATCGTGAACTCGTCGTGGCGTTCTTTTATCTTTTCTTTTTTCTCTCTCTAATTTATATTCTTTCGTCTTTGACAACTAAGGACCGGTAGTTGTAGCTGTGGTGGAAGTTCAAGGCACGGGTCGTCCAGCGTCGTTGTGTAGTGCCGAAGAAGGTAAGGAAGGAGTTTGGCCTAGCGCAAGTAGGTGCAATGCGGTGTGGTGTGGTATGCCGAAGTGAAGGGTGGTGGTATGTAGGTGGATGGCTGCGGGCGGTAAGGTAGGGTAGGCAGGCAGGTATGTATGTATGTATGTATGTATGTAGATATGTATGTAGATATGTATAGGCGGAGAGTGTGTGTGGATGGTGGTGGTGGTTGTGGATGGTGGTGGGAAAGTTGGCCAGCATGGGGGGGTGAGGGCCGTTTTCTTAAGTGCAGTGCGATGCGGTTAGCTCGAGTGGCATGGCCGGGAAATTGTTGGCGACAGGGCGGGGAGGCATGGCCGAGACAGGGGACCAAAAAAGGTACTATGTAGAGAGAGCAACAAAAAAAAAAAAGGTACTGTGTGTATACAATTCAAGAACTACATACACATCACAGTCCATAAGCAAGGAGTGGGTTGGCAAGTTTTCCGCTGGATGCTGGCGCGGTACAACCGGCGTCAATCTTTCTAGCTTAAGGGAAAAGCGAAATGCGAATTGTGGTCAGAAGACAGGACGGCATGGGATGGGGAATGAAGACCGCCAGGAGAATTGGGTTGTAGCCCCCGAGGTAGAGAAAGGTACCAGAAGAGTTTTAGCGTTGCAGTTGCAATTGGCAAATTGTGGCCCGGGTGTCATCAGTACAGTACCTTGTACCTCTGTGCCGTACCAGAAGTATTTAGGTACAGTATACGGTACAAACAAAGAAAACTGGACCAAGGCCGTTGATCGGCTCTCGGAGAGAGAAAGAGAGAGAGAGAGCTCACTCACATGCAAGGCCCAAGCAAGGCTCCAAAGTGTACAACCCCATATTCTACTGTGTAATAGCCAGTAACTTTTCCAAGATTACCTAGGTACTTGGATGCGGTGAGATGAAGTATCAGGTGCAGAGTAGTTTCTATATTCATCAGCGAAAAGAATAAGGTAGAAGCAAAAGGGATACAAAAAATCACCATGGAAAGGGGGGGCACGTGGAAAATGAACGGTACGCGGTACAAGTCGTCTTTTTTTTCTTCTTCTTCCTTCTTCTTGTCATCTTGTCGTCCGTCCGTCCTTTGGGAGAACGCGCCGGGGTCGACTCGAGGCTGTATGTACTATGTACCACAGTAAATAAAGAAACATGGGCTCAGGGACAAGAGACACAAATTTGACGTGGCGCTCCTGGTCCTTGCCCTGGTTTTGGAGGTGACGACACAGGGAGGAAGACGTCAAGGATGGGGGAACCTGGTCAGTACATCTGACAGACGCGCGCCGTGAGAACTTTTCCACCCAGCTTCCTCGGTCAGGCTCGAGGGGGGGCCCGACTAGCCAAGGTACCGGCCAGGTACCCCTGTACAGCTAGCTTTAGCTGTGGAGTGAGGTCATATGGACTGACAGGGATCAGGATGGGATGGGATGGGACGGGGCGTGGCTCGCCAGGCACACAGGAGCCGAATTCAAAGCCATACTGTGCCTCTTCCTTTGGAAATTATCTTCGCATGCATTACAGTACATGCCTTCGTATAGCAGCGACTGGACGGACATTGGTAACACGCGCTTCTTCAAACTTCTATCCGGAAGGTGCGCGCACCGCCCTTCCAACACAGAATACCAAGTCTACATGCAGGAGGCGCAGTCGCAAATCAATCAAATCAATCAAATCAATCAATCAATCAACTACTGAATCTGCTAGTCAGGTGGGCACCTGGGCTATCAGTTAGGACTTCACGTTATGCAGCAAATGATGCTTCCAATCTGGGCGAAACGACCAGCCAAGAAACAAAGAGAGGTGCGTACAATAGATACTGTGAGCCAAGCTACAATACATACATACTCGAGTACAAAATCCGGGGGAGGCAACCTTGGAATACATGACCCCGCGCCACACCTTGCATTTGTGCGTTCCAAATCTGCCAGCCTGCTCAGGCCAAGTAGTAGCAACAGCGCTGAGTGAGATTCCCAAGATGATGCATCTATTATTATGGACTGCCCACAGTACAACCAGAATCCACGAGAGCACCAGCAAATGTGAACCTGAACCGTGCAGGGCCGGCCACAATGGGCACGCGCACTCAATTCCGCGGTCACCCAGGTCAGGTCAGGTCATAACATGAAGCAAGAGATTAACACAACCCCATTATTATGTCTTTGCTCTGGTCCACGGGAGATGTCTGGGAGTGCGACGTAGCAGCAAGGGAGGGTCGCTTTTTGAAACTTGAGGCCTCTCGTCAGCTCGATCTTGCTGATCGGTATCGAGAGTCCCTGGAGATCCTTCACCCAACATGACCAAAACAAGTCCCTATTCGAACAAAAAAAAAAAGGCGGCACGGCAACCGCTTGGCAATGGTGGGGGGGATTGGGCAGGCTGGGGGTCCACGGATTCGACGGTTCTCAAGGAAGTGATCTTCTCTCGAGCCCACCAAAAAAACGAAGAAGAAAAAAAAAGCTTGCAACAAGTCCTAGTACAGTTGACCATGTGCCGTGTAAGGCTCCATGTGAAAAGAATGTGAACAAAAACTGAAACAACAACGACGCGATCGTATCAAGGGTTGATAGGACGACGAGGCAAAAGGTAAGCGCCCTGGGCTGTATTGCGGCGGTGTTGATATGTAAGGCTTCACCGTATCGCGGGTCCCTGGGGTGAGTCAGAGCAAAAGTTGCCGTGAGGTTCGCGAATCGCATCGATAGAAGGCATCATTGCGATGCATGTGTGGTGCATTGCCCCATCTGCTTGATGTTCATCAGGGAGAAGTTCCGCGAAATTGCAAGGTATAATTGCGTAAGTTGACAGGTGCGCCGTTATGTCTTGCCATGATACATTTTTAACCACCTCGAAAAGAGAGAGGGGGGGGGCGGATTCTACCTTACACGGGCCACAACGCGGCTTAGGACGCGGTCTGGGGACCTCAGTCGAATGGAATTGGCTTTTTCACCTGCGCGGATCAAGAAATTGTTCGTTGAATCACACACTCCAAAAACAATCTCATGAGGTGGAAACACCTCGAATCGTTGCTAAACACCCTTTGCCTGGGCACTGTGTTTCTTCCGGGAAGTTTGAATACCGGCACGATCAACAACGAAACATCCTCTAACTGACTTGCATGTGGTATCAAGACACAACATTGAAACCTTTCTCGACGTATCGAGCGCGATGGTGTCCCATAGGCTCGTTTAAGCCGTCCGTTCCACTTTTCATCATACTCGTGATGATTGTAGTGCGCTTTGCAATCGATACATCCACCTGGACGGAAAACCTCATCACACAAGTTATGATGCGCTTCGGGTCATGTCACGCAATGTATCCTGTGAGGGTCCTACCGTACCAATGGTGATGGGCAGAATGATATGCACATTTGAAACACGCCAAATCTTGTTTTAACGTCCACGACGGCTGCCGGACAGCCCGGGAGCACAGGAATTTGGTGGACATGTGGGCGAGGTGTTGCAACCATAAGGCAATCTAGTCCCTGATCAACAGTGCCCAGGTGGTGATCAACCGACCAACTGGCGGGAAGGGCAGACCAACCATTAATCACACAGCGAGGAAGTGTACGATTAGGGCAGCTTGTTCGTTGTTGTCGGTCCCTCTCCGGGCGCTCGCTTGTGAAGAGGGGTTTTGTTCCCTCGAGGAATTTCTCGTTTTCCCCTCTTTGAGCAGATGAAGGACTGGCGTGAAGGCATCGTTAGCTTCCAGGTGCCTTGTTGCCTGCTGTGGTCATCTTGTTTCCCCGTATCCGCGACTCGCACGCGTTGGGTGTCAGATGTCCGTCGAGGGTCTCGCAAGATAAACCAGTTGTGGTTTATTGTATGATGATCACAGATCGAAATGATGGTGTTTTTACTTTTTTGCCCTTTTTTTTTATGGACTCCCTAATCCGTCAGTCCGTGTGCGGTCAAGCAAGATGGAGAGAGACTCCATCAGTTCGCATAGGGAAGTTAAGAGAGGAACCCCACCGATCCCACCGATGGAATTCTCATGGAAACGGGATGGAAAAAGGCTGCAAATTTACTCACACTCTGACACACAGGACACACAATCTCTCTCCCTCTCTCTAACTCTCTTTCTCTCAGCAGGGAGGTTACAAGTACCGAGTACCAGGTACGTGCCTCCCGCGGTTCCGTGGTTCCAAGGTTGTCTGAGATCGATGCAGCCTTGTCGCTGACATCCCTGCTAGAGCTCCACCTTTTGCCTTGCACCCACATGGCGTTTGGGGAGCGCAGGGGCCAGCTGGGAGTCGGGGCGTCGCTCTAGTCCGTTTGGGGCTTGAACATCCTCATCATCCACCACATGCAATGGCCCATCACGGATGCGAGTCCAATATTATTGTTATTTTGGATTCCTCAGCAGTCCGAGTGGACGGGACCCCTTGCTCGAATCTCAAACCATAAAAAACTACACACCGATATAATCTATCCGCTTTATTTAGAGTTGATGTCCTGAATAAGCACGCGCGCGTCGCATTTTGCATTGCATCGCATCGCATCGTTGCAATGACACACAGCGGCCACACCTATACAGACACACAAAAAAGCAAAATTATCGCCTGCCTTTGGGGTTGCCAATTAGCTTGGTACCGCTTCATCTTCTTTTGCAAATGATACTCCGCAGCAGGGCTGCAGCCATAGCAGTCTTATGGACGAATCCGGAGACTCGAGTCGGCAGAAGGAACGACGGGCCGGCATTCTGGTTTGATGAGATGCTGGTCCCCGTCCGTGCATTAAGTAGGTTTGCACCAGAGGGGGCGGCTTGAACCTTTATCCATTGTGGTTTGAAATACCATCTTGTACCCTGCACTGATATCTTCAGCCCCCGAATTACGTACAGATCCTTACATGGTAAAAAGCAAGTATTGCTATTGAATCCCAACGCACCCGAAGGATGTAAGCCGGTAAGTGCCGTGCCGTGCCCTTCACAATAGAGCCTTGGCAACTATATGTGGTGTAGTTTCACGATTGTAAATTCAGGCAGTCAAATACCTAGGTAGCTTTTGTTACTATTTTTATGCAACGCACAGATGGCAGTCACCCAGGGGGCTTTCCTGTGTCGTCGTCTTAGAGTTGTGAGCCTCAACGAGCAAGGTCCAACCAAAGTGGCTCGCGCTCCCTTGACTTGTTTCACCGCAAAGGGAACAGACCGCATAGCAGATCGGGGTTTGAGGAGCTCGCAGGAGGCCGATTCGGTGGATAATGGGTCGATTCAATCAAATAGGGTCTGCAGTTACCCGGATCCTCGCGTCTTGCCGACCTTCTGCCTGTCCGCTCTTTGTACAGGTTCCATACGGTCATACCGAATCGAGGCTTAGACTGTTACCATAAGCTGACACAATCAATGTTTGATGTATGTATAGCGGTGCAAGCAAGAAGCAATACATCAAGTGCACAAGATGATGTACATAAAAAAGTAAAGTAAAGAAAATAAAATAAATAGCCTGATCTGCTTTGAGCTTATTGCAGCGGGAGTCGGCACGATGGGACGATTCATGATGCTTGTATCCATGGATTGCTTCTGCCCAGGTGCCTCGAAAGACATATCGGATGAGACGGCGGCGGCACCGAACAGTATCGGCCGAACTGTACTGTAGGTGTCCCTTACATAGAAAAACTGTCAAAACCCCACCCCCAGTGACTTTTTGGTGTCAACCATCGCTGTGATCCTTTGTGATCCTTTCTTCGGAGACTTTGTAGTACCTCATTGACGGGCTTTGAAACAGCGTTAGCGATCGCCGTGGAGATCTCGCATCAGCTTCAGCTGGGTCGGGCTGAGAAAGACAAACGGCTGCCTCTGTCCTCCTCATCCCTCACCGCTATATCGCCTGATTGTTCATCACCATCAATCACCTCGTCCCGCCAGTCATCCAATATCGGGTTCAAGATTGTCGGCTCCTTGTGGATGAGCGGCAAGCTGAGACAAGGTTTGTGGCCATTGAGCGGCCGTCGGCATCTTGGACATTGACCTCGGAGCTCCGCTTCTCACTCTGAATGGATACCTAAGATAATGCACGAGGGCTATCGTACCAAACCAAGCCTCCAGGACCCCTCTTCCTCCAGGAATTAGCACGAGAGAAAAAGAGGCATCACGAGGGACATGATGCCTTCCCTGTACAGATTAATGTCATAGCCAAGGGCAGTTCGTGCCTTGCACTGGGGCGCATTCTGAGCAGGGGCTTGCCCAGCTTAAAGCCGCAACTCCCGACAGTATTGCCCCGTCCGACCACCCCCCCCTTGTAACAATCAAACAATGACGATTGAATTGAATTGAGATTGACGTCCATTGATATCCAAGGGACTTATCCACCTTGGACACAACCTTGTCCTTTGTTCTCCGGTCCTATGTGGGATCAATTAGGCCCTCTTGCGTGCGTCTATTCGCCAATCTCGCTGTCGTGTGCAGATTACGGACGGCTTGATGTCATGGTCCGTACCCCCAAGTAGCCCTTGCAGAATGGAATTCTACTGGCTAGAACTGGACGGACTTACGAATGCACCATTTTATATACCCTTTGTCTGAGCCCTTCCATTCCACATGGAAAACGACTTAGTGGACTCGGAGCGCCTGGACTGGGCTCAGTGTGAAACACCAACATCACACCGCTCCAGTAATTCCATCTTTCACCAGGACCTGAGGGAACGAACGTTCGACTTCGTCGTCACCGGTCGAAAGGACCCTCCTCTCGTCAGTGGCAGTGCCTACTTGCTATGTATGCGGCAACCAAGGCCATCGCCCCTGTCAACATCCCCCAGATTAGCTGCATAGAGCCGTGGTGAACCGGGCCACCCGCAGGCGAGAAACCACACGCGGTGACGCATCGTTGACGGTTAAAGGACGGAAATCTGCTTTGGCGGCTGCTTCGGCCAAAAGGAATGTTTCCTTGGTTTCCTCCTCTTCCTCCTCCTCCTTCTCCTCCTTCTTGGTCTTTTTTTCGAATCCACAATATGTCCTTGATCAGAAAGCCATGCATGCATATACCGCGGCAGCTGCGCGCTGCTGGGAACGAACACCTCCACCTGCTCCGGTAGCAGCAGGCTTGTGTGCGACTCCCTTGCGGCTACGTGGTAGGGTTGCATCCAGATTTGTCGATCATCTTTGTTTTGCCTGCAGTGAAGTCACGACTACTCGACATATCTGATCAGGTTCTGGTTTACATAGTGGTAGATACCCAAGGGTACTGTACTGTAAACGATATTATTGAACAATGAGCGATGAAGATGTCAGCTGGGGAGTTCTCGAGACAAGTTTATTCGGAGTCATGTTTATTCCGTCCGTCTGCCAAGCTAATTTGGGTAGAGAACAGCCTCACTTTTCCACTGGCTACCAACTGCAGCAAGCAGCATGACGATTTGCGGGAAGCTGCAAGTGTACCAAAGTAGGTAAATGCCTACGGGTGCGTGCCTTCACGATACAGTACAATAGTGTACATATGGCTCCGATGATTCGTGCTACCTAATAACGAAGACGATCCAAGGGATGGTGTGGCNNNTCCCCCCCCCCCCCAAAAATGCTGTACATACATACACACGTTTGATGCGATAATTCGTCCCTCGATTACAAATGCCCTTTTCGATCGCGCAAGCTGCGCGAAGTTTCCAATGGTTGGTCTTTGTTTTCTTCTTCTTTTTTCGTTTCTTCTCCAAATCTACGGATGTGCATTTGTCGTCCGGTCATTCTCGTGCCTGTTGCGGAACTAGACCGACAAGACGATGAGAGTTCGCGGTGTGAAATCTTAGCATGATTATGTTCCAACGGCGACCGCGAACGGGGTGGAGTTGTTTCGACGATCGGTCAACATAATGATTTCCTAGGGCGGGAGGTGCTTTCCAAAAAGGACAAAAAAAAAAGGGAAAAAATGGATGACTAACACCGGGCTGTGTAAAAACTTAACCAGTCGTGCTTCCCGCGCCATACACAATACTGCATACACTTACTTGTGTAGGTGCCCATGTCCTAAAATGGTGATATCTTGCTCGCATCAGAATCTTACTACTCAATTACCATATCAGTGTCGCATTCAAAGGCACAGTGTCTGTGTACTCAGGTATGTTCTGGCGGATTCTGTAGCGGGGATGAAGGAAGGAAGGGCACCTGGGACATCTGGAGCACCTTGCTTGCAATCTTGAATACCAAGTACCTAGGTACCCTCCAGGGCTAGGTCTAAGTACCCAGGTACACAGTACTGTACAAGGTACCTAGGTATACTACAGCTCAATACCTATGTGCGGAAGTACTCCGTACCTCAGGAAGGACCCATCAGTTTGCAGCTTCCCCGTCTTGAATGAAGTTGCGAATGCAGGCTCTCTCCATTTCCCCCACCTTACGTAATTTAACATTGTATATTGGTACTTGCGTAGCTGCAACCCCCGGAGAAATCTGCTCTGACAGCTGCTAACGCTCCCCACCGCAAGTTTATTACTCAATCCTGATGAGGTCTGTTAGGGCCCTCTGGACCCGTTTAAGGACCCGAAACTGTCCGGGACATCAAATCTAATGTCACTGGATCTACATGCATGCAATTGTGTGGATCGTCCTCGTGCCGACGGCCGCCGCCTCCCTTGCTTGTTTCATCTTTTGAGGGCATGGACCAGGACGAATATCAACCTCATCAGCCAGAGTTGCCACATCCCCGTCCTTTCTACCGTTGTTTGCCAGCTGCGAAATGCATCATGGCGAAGCTTGTCTTTCTTCTACATGGGCGGCGACCCACGGCTGAGCACACGAGCCATTACGGGCATCACCGAACAGATCGGAATTAACAAAGACCAATGCGACCTTCTCAATGGGCCAATACATCCGACTGGAGGAATTCAGAACAGCGTAACAAGGGTGTGCACCCTACACAATAACCTCCTGAGTTCCAACATGCACATCCAGAGCCAATTGGGTGAAGTCGCTTTTGGAAGCTGGAGGGTGTCGCAAGAATCGCTAGCAGCATCAATTCCGTATCGCCGAATGCCATCGGGCGGCCCCCAAGGGCGCGCAGACGTTCGCTGGTCGCCGCAGTACACGATTGAGCCACTCGCTTGGCCTCAATAGGTCAAGATCCTCCCGCAGCCGAGGTTTCTTGATCATCGAGACATTTGTACACACACGCCACACACACACACCCTTGGTGCCTCGGTGCCTCGTTATGCGCCCTTTACTTACGAGGTCTTGAAGGGTCAAAACGGCATGATTCAGTTCTTTGTACACTTATAGGTCAAAAAAAGGTACCTGGCCAACCAGATGCTCGCCTGTCAGACCAAGACAGATGCGGTCTTCTCGCCGCTCGGGAGGGGCCGTCGCGTGCCCGAAGGCAACGAAGGCAAGCTTGCAGCAAGCATGCAGCTGTCCTAATGACACTTGCCCGTGGCCACGCCTGTGTGGCCGGGGAACGTGGAAAAGCAACCGACCTTTCCCACACCCAGTGGAGGGGTGAAACGCGCGACATCTGCACGAAATACCATGTAGCTGCCGAACTTCTTCACCGGTCAGAGATGAAATCGCATGATGGACGAGAAGAAAAATGACAAGTGATCGATGGGCGACCAACCGCCGCGCGTCTGCAGCGACAATGGCATGGGTGGTGCACAGATCTCTGTCGCGGCAATTGCGAGTCACATCCGCGGGCGGCGAGTCTGTGGCAGCACACCACTAGCAAGTTACCACATGCTGTGGCGCACTTCCCAGACACCACTTGCCACCCAGGCTGTTGCCTCGAGATGATAGAAGGCGTAATCACCATCATTCTGCGGGCTGCTATCGTCGCACGCTTTTCAACGCAACATCCCACATCCCAAACATCTCCCGCGGGGCTTTCGGAGCTGTACCACGCAATCACCAGCTTCCTCGTCAACGACCGGAAACATAGTCGGCTTAGGATAGACGAGCCTGCATCAGAGAGATTGAACAACATGCGTAGGCTGTCTATATTTTAAGCTTTAGGATCATGCTATCGGGCGAGGCAGTCTCTCCATGTCGTTTCAGGAAGATGCGTCCGGACGCCGTTGCAACAGAATCTTCGAGCATCATCCTGTGGCCTCTGCAGCGTAGGGCGACTGTCATACATCTCTCAGCAAGCTTTATCCCTGATGATAGGCGCGCAGGCTGATGAGACGACGTCGCAGCGGGCCTCGAAAGGCTCCAGGTAGCCCAGGGCGCTTCTGCGATGCCCTGCGAGGATCATACTGGAATGGTTGCCTTCGAGCAAGCCGTTTTGGGAAACAGAATGGAGAAGGGTCGGGTCGATGCCTCGGTTCACTATCGTAATGTGACAGTGATCATTGGATCAAAAACGACGTTCATCCACCAGTGCATACATACATACATACATACACCAAAGTGTCGCGTGGATGATGGGACCCATCTCAGATTTAGCGCAATATTCCCCCTTTTCGACTGTTGCGCTGAAGGAGGATGCCATGCATGTCATAACCCATACTACAACACAGACGTGTAACGGGAAATGGCAGTGTCAGCTTCGTGGAGGGACAGCCCTGCTATGAGGTGTTTCAGCGCATCTCTTCAAGCGAACACATCCATCGTCGATGGAGCATAACCGATCCTCATCTCGAAAAAGACCCTATCCTGGTAAGCAACCCCACACAAGGCAGAGTTGATCATCATTCGGGGACTGGAAGAAACCGACACGTAGCAATTATGTCTGCAGGCCTGCAAATCCCAGCCAAAATACCTGCGTACTGTGAAACATATGAGCTGATGACACAGATGATACGCAGTACAGAGATTACGACGGCCGATATCACAATCCTTCTATTATATTACACTGTACGTGACTGTCCAGATAGTCATGATTCATTGCCGACAGCTGCACTCACCATTGGACCACGACATGCATCCATCAGCATTCACGGGAGCCAACACGGCATCAAGTGACGAAAGTTGGAAGTTGATAAGCCGGTAAGTCAAGTCAGACGCGGCGGCCGCAATGTGCTCCAAGCACTTAGATTCTCATGCAGAGTCCGTTTATCTCATGTGAACAAAGGACCAATCGCCATCCTCCTGTTCCAGAATTGCCCATGTTCATGGCCCCACACCATGTATTGCCTTCACACCCTCCGTGTGGGTCCCAGAACGACAGGCATTTCTTTTTCTAGAAGCCTTCCACTCAGCTCTGAAAAGGAGCTCCACCTCCACAACAGCCCTGTCGTTTTTGCACTGCGTAACGTGCGTTCCACTCACTCGGATCACCCGGGCTTTGCTTTTAAACGCTTCACAACCGAGAGATTGGTGGAGATGACGTAGCATAAGCTTGCTGCTGCTTACTATACTGCGCCCTGAAGCTTCACACCAGATCTCAATCTCAAGAGAGGTGGATCGAATGAGTGAGTGGTGACTAAGAAAGCTTACAACAAATCGACGACAGTCAACAATCCAGTCATACTACACTATCGGGACGATAATCAAACTCACCAGCCAAAAAGCAACTTTTCGCCTATGTCCCCTAGCGGCCTGCGAGTCGTACATGGAACCGCCTTTGGCCCTGATAAACCCGGCCTTGAAGCGGCTGGGGAGTGGAGGATTCCGTCCGTTTCTAATTTGGGGGTTCAACACCTAGGCAACTGTTTGCAAATCCCCCACGTTTTCCTTCCAGCTCCCACCTATCACCAGGGTTCATAGTCCATCGCGGTTCATGGTGGTTGTGTCTGCCTCTTGCAAAAGGTGGCTGGGGCTTGGTGCAGGATGTCGCTTTGTTTATTGCCAGAGGCGCACAGCCCCGTCCTACGGCCCGAAGTTATTACCAACACACTGGCACCGCCGTGGGGGTTCATTGCCTCAACGATAAGCTTCATCTACTGTACAGACGAAAAAAGTGGAGGAGATCTAACTTGGCATGCCCGATCCAGATGATCGTCTCCGCCGGGGCCCAAAAGTATATCTCTTCACCGGCGTCACTGGCGGCAGACGCCCTTTTTGAGTCTAATCCCCGAATGTGCCGTGGGAAACTAACTGCCAACAAACACCCAGCAGGACGGAACGCTAAGAGGTGATCTTGGGAGGAGTGAGGGCGGCCCCGGACTTGCGATGCTGGCGGCCAGTGGAAAGCGTGCAGAGCCTGCAGGTGCCTTCCTGTGCGGCCCTCCTTGATGCTGTACGACGCGAGACGGACCTCGCGATTCGGCTCACGATGTACTACCGGCTAATTGAGACACGCAAGCTCACGTCCCCACACGACGACCTGTTTTCCCTTTATGGCAATCGATGCTCATGGGGACGATCCCCAGGTCTCGGCTGCTGGAGGACGCTATGTCGGCCCGTCGGGACTCTTCTCGTCTATGTATAGAGGCCCTGGGCTTGCTTGCCCATGTTGGGGTATGCTATCACGGGCGCTGACCTGTGCATACCAACACCGCTTGAGAGAATCTTAGGACCGCCTATGGAATAGGTCAGGTGGACACCCTTGTCAGTTATTGGACGGCATGGCCCGGATTCGGCACATATTGGAATGCTCTGTGCATGTCGCTTGTTCTGATATGTGCAGCCTCCTCCAGGCCTTGCATAATATCATTTTCTAGTCTCCAGAGCGAGGTGTGGGTATGCGATGACCAGCTGCTAGGAGGTATCTTGCACCCTCTCGAAGCACAGACACACATACCTCGTATCCTGATCCAAGATGGACCCCAAACGAAGGAGGCACTATAGGAACTATCATGCAGAGCTTCTGTGGCCTCTCATCTGCCGTTTGGAGGCCATTCGGATATTGACCTTGCTGCAAGGTGTAGGTAGTCCATGGTCACACCGAACTAGACCTGCAATCCCCATAGTGCGTCGGGGCGTCATTTCCCCTTCGTGCAACTCAATGATTGGGCCTAAACCGACCAGGTGCAGGAACAAACTTCCTGTGTTATGGAGCTGCTGCAGTCAGCATCATGACCGCGAGATGAGATGAACTAATAGACAGGCAGACAGACACACGGGTCATGCTGAACCTCAACGAAGAGGAGCTGACCAAGTCTGCTGCATTGTCCGACGCAGATGATCGACGATAGTGGGAATTGCCTCGCTTAACTTCAGTTTGCGAAGTTGAGCTCGGCTACAGAGGTGGTATAGGGGACGGGATATCACATGAGGATATCCTGGCCCCAATATTGATGTCTACTGCACCTCCTGTCTTACCCTCTTCTCAGCCTCATGCAGAGTAAGCAGGATAGTCACTGTCAAATATGATATATCAGTTGTCTCCTGCATCCCTGGTGGAAACGCAGCTTATTGTCCTACACTCCCCCCCTTTGACTCGAGGCCTTTTTCAAATTGTTATTTTTGCAGCATTCTCGTCAATACTTTGATATTCCCCATAGGAACTACAGGCGGTTTTTGTTTTGAGACACTACACCACCCTCACCCATATGATGCCCCCCCTTCACCTCGGACATCGTCCGCATATTCGAGGGGACGCGATGTAGCCCTTCAGACCTGGTTAGAAGGCCTTGGCGGCACCTCGAGAATATGAGAGATTCCTCATTCAGAACACACGACAGCTCGCTAGACAGCCCTGGAAATGGATCGCAGCGCATCGACTCGACGTTCAGCAATCAGCAGGCAGATCACAGCGTGCAGCAGACGCGTTCGAGACTGCCACGTCAGTTGCATTAAGTCAAGACGGGGTTGGTGTTATTTCCCTTCTCGTTCTTTCTTTTTCTCATTACTGATCGTTTCTAGAAGACATCATCTTGGTTGCCACCAACGCATGATGGACATGGCATAGTTGCTGTGCTGCGGCGGAGACTGGTCGATGCGCCCATCCCCCCCCCCATATCTCCTCTCCGTCTGGGTCGCGAGGGACGGGTATGCCACGGGGTCCCATCGCCTAGTGCGTGTGCGTGTGTGTCTGTCTTTGTGTGTGTGTGTGTGTGGAATAAACTGCGATCGGCTCAAGGCGTCCACCTATCCCCCGTCGTGGGGACCCCCCTAACGAGGGGAACGCATTTCCCACCTCCCCCTTACCCCCCAGTCCAAGTCCACATCCACCTCCCCGCATTCGTGCATCAAACCCAGCAAAGCCCCCCGCGACACATGGCCCCAGAGATTAGGGTACCGTACCGCCGGCACGGATGGGGTCAGGGCAAGGGGAAAACGGATATGCCTTTCCTACTTGGGGTCCCCTCAAAGGGCATTGGGGTATCTCGCAGATCAATGGGGAATTTTTGGAGGAGAGGGGACGCACGATTGACAGCGGCGAAAAAGAAAGGGTGGACTGTTCTGGGATTAGGGGTTTTCGGATAATGCGGCGCGCATGCGTGCGCTTCGTATCATTTGAATTTCTTTGCCCTTGGAGGTGTGTTGCTGTCACGGTCTCGTGATCGTCTTTTCCTTCCCCCGGGGAGGGAACGTTTGCGAACAATGATGGGGGGATAATTTCCCCCATGCTACAGTACCTCTTGTTTTTGTCGTCCCCGGGGTGATCTTTCCTTGCGAGGCTGGACTGGGCTGAAGGAGGAAACTGGGGAAGGCTTGACTGGCCTGGCACGGACCGTTCAATCTCGCCATCGCACACAGTCCCATCTCGCTAACACGGCTGTCCGCTGTCCGCGGACTCGCTACCGGGTTAGTCTTCCCAAGAGGCGACGATGGCGGAGACAGCGGGCGGGCTCGGGCTATTCTAAGCTTTTGTGTCTCATCGCACACCCTCGCCCTCACCCTCACCCTCACCCCTCCTCCCGGTGTCCCCGCTTGGAGATTCCCATGACGATCATACATACATGTCCACGTCCCACCTCGGCAGGGGACTTTTGCTCTGCTACTATGTATGGCATGTAGGGCTGGCTATCCGGGGCTCGCGATGGAGCAGGCTGGCCCGTCCTCAGGGGAGGAGGGGGGCGGCGGTGGCCCGTTCGCTTTTCTGGATACTCTCCCTAGGTGATTTGGGGGAGGGGGGCGGATAGCAACGTTGTCACGGTATGTCTGACCTGACGGGTCGCAGTGCTTGCGTCTCGTGATGGCCGTTTCTGCGGAGGAGATTGCGACGTCTGGGGCCCACGTGCTCCCTGGTCGTCTTTACTTACGACGCCTTTCCTACCTGAGGCTGGCCAAGCTCTGGCGCCGACGTCTATGACGGTTCTGTGACGGAAATACTCCGAGTGAATCTCCCCCGTCTTATCGAACGTCTAGTGTCAAGGATCTTCGTTCGTGCATAGGCCTAGCCACATCTCTCCTATCGCTCCGTGGGTGGCAGGGCGGCAGTCGATGGGCAAACAAGGTGGTAAGACAGAGATTGACGAGCTTCCTCCTCCTTTCCTATTATCCACACACGTTGCAGATCCAGGGGTGTTCCTGCTCCAGTGCTCCTCCCCACTGACGCTGAGAGGCGAAGACTTGACCGCGTGGGCCATGGCGACAGGCGAGTGCATATGTGGATGATAGACTAATGCTCCTAACAACTAGGGTCTATGTCTGGCAAAGGGGGAGAGATGAGCAACAAACAGACAAACAAACAATCAGAGGACAGGAACGAGGCCGAGAACGTTCGGCCAATTCATTGTGCAGGAAATGATCAGTCTCCTGCTAGGTCAGAAAGTCGATATCTGACTGGGATGCGTTGGCAGCTGGCCTTTTCTAACCCCGGACTCTGCGCCCGCATACATGTACGTACGCACGAACCAGCCTACGGTCTTTGTTGGACTTGACGGTCAGGGGGGTGGGCATCTTTGGTATTTTTACCGGAGCTGATTACTCACGAGGGCCCCATTCGTACGTACAGTAGCAGCTGGTGGTCTATTTTCATATTTCAGACGACGTGACCGAGCCCCCGTCGGCCATGTAGTCTATACCGTGCAAGGGGGCGTCTCCTTCAACCCCGACAAGGATCGGTCACAGTGCAATATCAACTAATACAACACTGAGATAGGGGGGGGGGGCTGGACGGTCTTCGGGAGGCGGTATCTAATCCGGCATAGTCGGCATCAATTGGATTTGGTACGGGACAACTCACCTGCATTGTCCTTTCTTCCCTGCCACTGCCTCGGGGGTGGCAGCTTATTAACTGACACATCCTCCCTGTCGTCGACGGTCCTCGCATCAATGCTCGGAGCAGACAGTATGCGGCGACGGCCAAGGACGGCAAGGGATCGCCCAAGTGGTTCTGATATCGCAGGCGTACGCGTATTAGAGACAACGCCGCAGTGGACAAGCCTCGCCCGGAACTGACGAGACAGGGATGATACTACCAAGTCTGACTGTTTGCCAGGGCGTGACTACGTACATGCATATGCCCATCGAGAAAAAGGCCTGTCTATATGGGATAGCAGGCTGGTCAATTATATTCAAGCATTCATGCCGCTATTAGCGCGTCCCCATGAAGGAGTCCCCTTCTATCTATCGATTAACTACTGTCTCTGTGGCTGAGTCACTATGTCAGTGGTGAGCCGTTGTTGTCTCGCCCTCGACGGGCCGTTGCCATCAACTTACTAGGGGGGAGGGGGAGGGCTATAGAACCCCCGTCTGCATGGTGCCAGCTTGGTTAGGCCAGGTTACACAAGGCCGGACACAGTTCAAGCCACCCAAGCGGTGCCGGGCTATTTACCCTCCGCTGTCATGCAATATACGGGGGTATTTCTAAAACATGCAGGGAACCGCAACACATTTTGGGCCTTTGGTGGAAGTTATATGCGATTGCCTGATCTCGGGCTGCTCCAGACGTCGATCATCGTCTGTCAGTCAGTTCTGTATGTCATCATGTCCTGTGGGGTGCCGCCCCCATTTCCATTCTTGGGATGTACTGCCGAAGATGCGATCAGGGGAGGGGGAGGGCCAATCTTCGTCCGGAAGACCGAGAGACAAAGGTGCAGGTAGACTTTCCCCAACAGACGAATGGAAATAGGGGCCGGGGGGGATTTGTAAGACAAAGCAAGGCGTCGGGTGAGGCTGGCCGGTGAAGAAAAAAAGAGTCTTTGCGGATGGCCTCGATCTGCAAGAGGTAAGGGGGCCGCGGGGTATGATTTGGAAGCGCGCCGTTAGTGCCCTTGCGAATGGGGAAATAGGGCAATGAAGGCAACCGAGACATGCATTTACGTTTTGTATGCGTGCATCCTCCTTAGGGCCGTCGCCTTACGAATTGTGTACTGGTGAGTGGTCCGAGGTGGACAGGCGAGGCTGGGGGTTCGTTCGCGAGGCACGCAAGAAAGAGGGACTCGCATGTCGTCGATGAGGCGCCGAAGAGCGGTGAAGAGAAGAAAACAAAAAGGATAAATAGGAAAATTCTTAGGTCTTAGGATATGCATATTCTTCTCGTCGGATGGGAATTTGATAGGACGTCGTATGCATAAGGCAACAAAGTAGGCATACGGGGGGCGAAGAGGGACTATCTCATGCAGTGGGAAACCTAGGTAAGCTTCCTCCTGTAAGTGACTCGAAACGGGCGAAGGGTTGCATGGGCGCTACATCGGAACATCGTTTCGGAACTCGCAGTACAAACGGCTCTGATTCGTCTTGTTGGGGGACGAGGGCCGAAGGGCTGGGGACCTTCTGCAGTAGGAGGCGGCGCTATGTAGACTAGACTTGCTCAGCGAGATGCATGATACATGCGAAATACACATGGGTGAGTGACATGTTGCGACTATCCGAGGGACGAGTGCTACCCATCGGGAAAAGTGACTTGCCCTCAACATGGACGAGACATGCCAGTGACATCCCACCCCCCAGATGTGACCTGTCTCGTTTCCTCTCGACATACACAAACCTTCCTGCTGAATCTGAGTGCTGCTGAGGAACATGAGAGCATGTGTGTCTGCAACAACCAACGACATGTCTGTCCCCCTTTGCAGCCCCAGACCCAATCACGTATTGTCATACGCATGCGCCGCGCGCAGATAAAGAACCCGGACCAGACAGTGACACATACACACACCTGAGCCTTACACGACCGCAGAGGCACATGATTACCATGAGAGTTAACGACACCGCCTCCGATCTCCAATTCTCAGCCTTTTGTGTTTTGCTCGTCAGCATACGGTGTTGCCGTCCGCGTCAGCTCGGTTCCTTTCTGATCTGGTGTCACCCATATCGTGCTGGCTGGCCTCCCTATTCCCAACTTCACCATACATCCCTCCCCATACATTCCCCCTTGCCCCCCGCCATTTTTCCCTGATCGCTCGTGACACAGTTACACAAGCACCGCACCAGGGCGCGCAACGCACATTCCCTCGATGCCGGTACCCGTCCCTTAATACTGCCCAATGCACGTCAGATCGAATTCGGTTTCTGAGTGCCGTTCCTGGACACCGAAGGGGTGGAATGCCTTATTGGTGAATATATTAATGTGGTACAAGGCGGCATCGTCGGCGGATGATTCCGTGCCCGAAAAGGGGGTGGGAGTGTGTATGTGTGCGTGTGTGTGTGTGTGTGGAAGTGAGTGTCGATGATGGGCCGCCGAAGTTGCACAGACCAGAGAATGGAGACGACACGCGTGGGGATATAGCTCACCGTGTTTGTGTTGTGGTATGGTGATACCATCGCGACCTCCTCAGGGGGAAAAAGATTTAGCCATGTCCAATGTAAGCCGGGCGGCATGGTCAATGTGAAGCTCGCAGAAGAAGCAAGTCACTCAACGCCATGCCAGTTGATCGCGGCCCAGCAGCAGCAAGGCATCCGATGCCCTTCGGGGCACTGCGTTGGGTACCAAGGTGCTCGTGATCAAATTAGAGGCGATATAGACTGGAAATCCTTCTCCGTTTGCATTGGGTCAGTCATGAGACCATAAACCCTCCCAACGCAGTGTCACTTCACCGCAGACCGACAGGAAGGCGTTGTCCTCCATGAGAGTGATCATGACCCTGCAATCCTTGTGCTTTGAAACCCTCAGTAGGCGAATCCAGGAACCGTCACAAAGGGAGGCCGCCCTTTCAGTATAACACGACTCCAGCCCGTTGGTAAGGCGTCCATATCAGCTGCCCTTCACCCCTGACGCTGCGTTTGTTATCCAGAATAGTGGCTCATGCGGAAGGAACCCGATGGATGAGCTACCTAGTCGCTACTAAGCGAGCCAGTCAGCCCTTCTGTATGAACCTGACACTCCAGGGGCCTTGGCATGTTTCTGTGTTCTCCTTGTGTTCGTGTGATACCTCTGTTTGGCTAGTCGGTAGGCGCCGAGGTCCATGTGATCCTGAGTGGATAGAAGATGGTGAGATACAGCCGCGTCATGATCAAACGTGGGTCCCAGCTAAGATAGCTTCTAGCTTCCTCAGAGCACTATCAGGGCCAGCTGGGGCCATGCTCGAGCCTAGACTGCGGTGGACTGAGCTGTCACCTGTCTCTGTAGAGTTGACGATAGCTCATATTCAAGCTGAGCAGAATAGAATCCCTGCCTGGAGTAAGCAAGACTATGATCGAGAACTGATGAGTGGGAACTGTGCTCGAATATCCTCAAGACCAGTTATACCGAAGGGAATCCGCGAGGCATCGTGTTGAAGCATTGCGTCTCTCTATAGAGCCGGGGTTTGGGACTGGGGCCCCAGTACACACTCGTGAACACCCTTCTAAGTTGATCCCACATGCTTCCTCCACTAAAAAGGAGGTCCATTATAGTGCTGCCTTAGTCGCGTATCACCACAAATGGGACGCTTCTCTTCATGTCAGAACCTGCATGCTGGAGATTAGAGATCAGAAAGGCAAGAAGGCCAACGATATGTAACACTGGGCTCAAATTCAGGTAACGCTTCTACCTACCGATAAACATTGTAGACTGAATAGTATGGTTCTTTGTAATAGTATCGTAGCATCGGGCGCATGGCCAGAACAAGCGCAACAAGGCACTGAAGGTTGATGAACTTCGAAGCACCGGGAATAGCTTGCTGTGTAGGGGACTTGGTGGACAACTATCGCCTTGGACGCTGCTGTATATGGGCGCCAAATCCCGAGGGCCGGATGAAAGTCGCCCTCGAGGTGTCATTGACATTAGTGAGACTGCAGGCCGCGCTGGTGTCGCTGCCAGGCTTCAAGACATACTCCTGTTAAGTCAACATCACAGTTCCCTCATGACCTCGCCCACAGCTCTTGCGGCCAACCTCTTTCTCTGGTCCTCCGGCAGGCCCGCGCTCATATCCTTGACGGCCAGCAACTTTCGCATCATTTCTTCGACCTTCTGGACATCCTCATCGCCAAGCTCCTCGCCGCCTTCGTCCTTTTCCGCAGCCCCATCACCAGGGGGTGCCGCTTTGTTGCTGGACTTATCAGCTGTCTCGCCCTCGCCGTCATCTTCCCAGACTCTCTCCATACGAGCCTCCCATATTGCCGCCCTCAACCCCTCGAAGTCCTCTTTGTCGATGCCGAAGTCCATGTTTTCCGGGTCCAGCTCGAGTTCGTCCTCGTGGCCCGCTTCCCCTGCCAGACCCGCTATATCATCGTCTTCTGCGGAAAATGAAGCCCAGTCGTTTGACTCGATGGCTTCAAGAACACGAGAAACGCCCATTTTCTCTGAACATAGATTTAGCATGAAAACAAAACAATAGCAAAAAGCAATTGTAGAAGGATGGAAGTGCGTGACTTACCGCCAAACTCATTCTTCGCATCTGGAGCGGCAGCCGACGAGGCAACGTGCACAAACTCCAGCCCAGCATCCCCACACGCCTCATCCCATACGTCCAGGTCGTCCAAGTGCGCGACCTCGCCAACTCCGACCCCCAGACTAACACCATCCCATGCCCACCCGCCGAGGCCCTCTTTCATGACCTTGCCGACTTCACGGATCAACTCCTTCGTTGCGGATGTCGAAGCAGGGTCCGGGATGGCGAATACGACGATGAGTCCACCTAATACCTCGAGGACCTCCTTTGCTTCGGGTGATAGAAAAGAGAGTGCCCATTCGGAGGGCGTGGTGATAAGGTCAAGCCATATGGGTACAGTGGCGGTGTAGTAGGTTGTTTTGAGATGGAGGTCATGAGTTGTGCCTGCTAGTGACGCGGATGATGAGGCTGACCCTGGGTCATTGCCAGTGAGATCTGCGATGCTTTATTAGCATGAAGAGTCCAAAAAATAAGTCATATGATATAGAAGCGACCTATAGCCTCAAGCGGCTTGTCTTGTAACGTCTCATATCATCTCAACTCACCTTTGATGACCCGACTCAGCTGCTCTGTCGAGTCCTCCAACGACACGGCCAATATCCTGCGCGGATTCGAAATTTCCTCTGATTTCACCATAGTTACTGAATTAACAGTATAAAGTTACAGGATATCCAAATAATATTGGGCTGCTGGTTCAAATTGTGAGGTGCTGGATGAAATGTTTGGTAGTTGGAGTTGAAGAGGTGAAGTTGGCCGCACATGCTCAGGCTGATTCAGCACAGGCAAGTGACCAGGGTTTAACCCTTGCTTCAAGGGTTCCGTCCTGTATCAGGGTTTGGGTTCTAAATCGTACTCCCGTTTCACTTTGATATCTTCATTATTCACCTTAAACATCAGGTTCAGCACAAGTGGAAGCATCCCCCCAACAACTCTGCGCCACAGCCTTGCTCGGCTTTACCAAAGCCTTCTCTCATCAGGCATGTCTTTACCTCGCAACGCGCTCAGGGGTTTCTCCCGAGCTGGTCTCATAGCCAGCACACGTTCAAGCACAATATCATCGTCATGGGCCCTTCGGAGCGTCTCACTATCAACATCGTCTGCCGCCACAATTGACATGCCCTGGGCCCAGGAACGCCCCCAGAAACCAGCAGCGCAGGCACCAGAAAGGAGAGGACCACCACCAGGGAAATGCTACATGGCGGTGCACATCACAGGGCTAGACCCCACCCTCACTCTCCCGGAGCTGTTACAGAGCATCGCCGAGACGGCCCCCGTGGGTATGGTCCTATCCGCACGGCTACTCCCCGACAAAAACAACAACGAGCCAAAGGGGCCACGGAAGAAACCCCGAGAGCTCTATTCCTTGTCCTCTAACCCTCATATCCCTCCTCCTCCTCCTCCTCCCCCTTCGTCCCCCCAAAAGGCGGACATCGTCTTCGGCAACGAGAACGCGCCCTACGAGCTCCGCCAGCGCGCCCGGGACGGGACCTTCCTCGTCCGCGGCAGGACGCCCTTCGTCGCCGTCAACAGCCAGCTCGTCTTCAACTACCCAAAGGTCGAGCTGCGCCGCTCGCGCGTGCTGCGCATCCGCGGGCCGCCGGGCGTCGAGGGGTTCAGCGAGGAGGCCATACGGGCTGTGCTCGCGGCCGACGCCACGGCTATGGAGGCGGTGGGCGCGCTGGGTGTGCAGTCGGAGCCCGTGTTGATGCGGGAGGAGGAGGAGGAGGTGAAGGAGGGAGGAGAGGAGGGAAGGACTGGTGGGATGGTGCGCGTCATGGAGTGGCGCTTCTTCGGCACCGTCCAGGCCAAGGCGTTCAAGGTCGTCCTGCGGGAGCACTTCGGCCGCCAGCTGGAGATTGCCAACGCGCCTGATCCGTGTTGGGATTATAGTAAGATGGCACAGTATCTGCGTCGTATGAAGAACAAGGGGAAGGTACGAATGCCGTTCAGTCAACCGCCCTGGGTGGCGCCTGTTGTCGACCCGTTGGCGCCTGTGTATCCGTCATATTTCTTGGAGGTCCTCAGCGAGAAGACCGAGGAACCCACAGGAACCGAAGAGAAGGAATCACAACCTGCCAGCACCAACAGGGGATAGACAGCCTACGTGTTGCGATACAATACATGACATCCCAGGTTCAAAGCTATGGCAGGTGACCATCTCCGCCACATTTTGTTTGGCGCCGAAGGGACGTATTCTCGAATCACAGCAACAAAGCCAAATTCCAGGTTTCCACAAACCTTCCTGCTACGCGGCGGCAATTCGGCCCAAGCTCATTTGTCGTCACTCAACCAACAGTGTGATGGGCCCCTCCATGGCGGCCAGGGTCCCTTCTACACCAGGATAGATACCAGGATAAGCCAGTTGCCTGCTCCGGGCGCATCGCGTGATCGCGAGATCAGGACCGGCGTCCGAATCCAAGAGGGCAAGTCTGCCTCTCACGCCGGAGATTGACTCACCAGGGAAACCCTCCGAGGTACATGTTGGATGGACCCAACAAGAGCTTCTTCTCCCGACATATACGGAAAGAGACGGTGCTCTTCACCGCATCCACAAACGCCATTCGGGGAAACCCGAGAAAAAAGACTTTAAGGCTGCGGGACACAGCATGCCTGTCAGGAAGCCCGCATAACTTTTTGAGGCCTTACTTGATATGGGGTGCGACTTAGATACATACAAAGACCATGTACTGAGTACTTAGATGCCTGGGGCAGGGGTTATCTGCCTGCCAAGATGGGCATAGCATACGCTAATGTAGGCGTTCTTCGTATTCACAACGTTAAAGATCGGGTAGGGTGGATATACCAATTAGTAGTAGAGGATTTCGCGTTAGGGATGGCTAAAGTCACCTTCGGGCTGGGATTCGGTGGAGCTGGTAACAGTGCCGTTCCATGCCATCCACCACGGAGTAACGTCCAAGGGTCTTGCAGAGCTACTTGAATAATTACTCTTGCCCTCGACAATTAGCACGGTAGTAAATAGCTTCTGCCATATTAAAGATGAACCAAGTATATATCATAGCATGAAGTCCCACCTCGTGACCGCTCAGTGTCCGTCTATTGTCACCCTGACATAAACAAGACTCAGTAATACAACGCAAGAAGATAAAATGAAGAAAAACGCCAGGCCATGCATATCAGTAAGTAGCCAAATGTGAAAACACATATAGATACACGCACGCCAAGTGCTATGTCGCCAATTAAAAGTATTCAATAATTACCACCCCTACCTCCCCCAAAGATCCCACTCAAATCCTATTATCGCAAGCCCATTCATCACCATAATCTTTTTTTCTTCGCGGGCACACATTCATTCCCCCCATCAGTCCACATCATCATCCTCAGGAGGAGGCTGTTTATTCCTCGCGTTGGCGGCAGCCGCTAGGGAATTATTCGACGCCTTCCTCAACAGCCCGCTCGCGCTGCGTCCCACGCTCAACCTCCCATTCCCAGCGTTGCTGAACGGGTTATTGTTGTTGTTGCTGTTGCTGGTAGAACTGGCAGGGCTAGTCGACTTGGGGTTCAGCGGTCCGGGCCCCGACGGTCTCCGAACCTCCTTCTTCTGCTTCTGCGCCTGCTCCTCGGTATCCAACTCCTCATCGCTCGTGTCAAAGAGGCTGTCGACGTCCCCATAGATATCAGCAGGCTTCCTCCTACTCCCGTTAGGGCCCTTCCTCCTCGAGCCCGGACCGAAGTCGTCCGCATACAGGTTCGGATCCCGCCCCAGCACCTTGTCGGCCTTGCTCGGCGTCTTGGCCGGCGGGCCGGGCCTCTCGCCCGCGTAGTGCCGCCCGGCGCCACCCATGGGAGGGTTCCACGCCGACGGCGCGGACACGGGCTCGACGCCGTCGTCCTCGTCCGGCACGCCCCAGCCGGCGGCACGTTCCCTGGCGCGCTGTGCGTCCCGTTCCCTCGTCACGCGCTCGCGCGCCTCGATCCATTTCGGTGATGGCTCCCAGGTCCATCCGTCGCCGGTCGTGTTGCAGATTGGAATGGTCCAGAGCCAGGGGTTCGGTCCGAAGAGGTGTAGGAGGTTTCGTCGCCAGCCTAGATCGAATGCGTTGGGTAGTTTGCTGCTGTCCTGCTCGTCCAGGTATTCCTCGTAGCGCTTCTTCGCACGGCTCCGCTCCAATTGGTCGTATGTCATATGTCTTGGCATGCCGCCGATCAGCGTTGCAGATTCCTCGTCCCGCGGCTTTGGTGGTAGTGTCTGCAGCTCCTCGCCCTCCTCGGGCCGGCTGACGCCCGGTAATATGTTCTGGTGCATATCCAGCAGCTGCTGGCCGTACTTTGGCAGCGAGACGCCCTGGCCGTCGGTATGCTGAGCCTGGTAGGTGTGCTGCATGCTCTTTCGCAGTGGTGACAGGTAGCGCGTCTTCTCAAGACACTCGATAGTCGTCTGGCCCCGCGCCGCCAACATGATATGCCATGCCGTGAATGCGCCCATCACGAGTGCTATGATGCCCGAGACGACGCACAGCACGATGTACTGGACGGGCATGAAGTCCTCGACGTACGCAACCTCATTGACAATTTCGTCCCAGGTCCATGACCCGGTCACCAGGAAGCAGTATATGCTGTACACCGACGTATAGATAAGGAACAGCAGGAAGGCCTTGTGGTTTCGCAGTCCGACGCACGTCGCGAGCCAGGGGCAGTGGTGGTCCATCTTCAGGACACATCGTCGGCAGGTCGAGCAGTGGTGGGCGCGGTCGGGCTTGCGGGCTTGACATTTCTTGCAGAATCGGACCTCGCCATTCGACTTGACGGTGAGCGTAGATGCGTTCGCGGGGGCGCGGGTTTCCTGTGTCGGGAGGGTGCTGTATCCGTTGTCGTTCGTGGTGCTTCCCGGCGGTGTGAAGACGGCGGTGGTATAGGACCAATTGAGGAGGGTGTATAAGACGATACCGATGAGGGTGGACCATGTGCCTGTGATGCGAGACACGGTTTCAGATTAGCTGGGGCGACTTTTCCCTTTTGCCTGCCACGCGGGCGTACAGAACAGTACAAGCTACAAGGGATGATGAACTTTCTCTGGTCTGGGGGAAGAGCATACCTATCCAACTTGACTTTTGAACATTGTTACCTATGCTACAGAGCACAATAACGGCCCAGGTGGTGAGACCATAGACGAATAGGAGTGGGAAATACGTGGCGCATCGGCAGCAACACCTCTCGAACCTTCTTGCCCAGCGAGCCATACCTAAAGAACTGTCGAGAGAAGGATGCTCATCCATGGATCTGGCAGTAGCTTAAGCTGGAGTTGCGTAACGTGCTACCATCTCAAGTCAATAACAAGTGAGGGACATTTCAAAATAGCAACCAAGAAGCACAAAAGAGCAGCGTATTACTGAAGAAGGACACGTTGATTTGACGACCAAATGTACGGCGGCTGACGGGATGTCGTTGATGAGGCTGAGAGTGCGGCGGGTCAGTTGCGGCCGGATCCTCAACGCCGGGGTGGCCGGCCAGCAAATCATGACCCCTGAGTTGAAACAAAACTGCAAGGGGGAGAGGAAGGTAGGGGCCTGCCTGGGGGGGGCCAGGTCGGTCCGGCATGTCGTCACCTCAAATTATGGTACAGTACAGATTATTGTAAAGTCGAATAAGAGGGTTAGGGTTCTGTATATATATTTACTATGTACCTAGGTAGTGTATGTACTCCTATTCAGCAATGCAACGTCCCTTAAATGGTAGTTCATCACGATCTTCATCCATTCCAGTCTTTTTTTTTTTTTTAGCACACAATAATGTTTCGTACATCAATAGGTTACAATCGATTTTCTCTATCTGGCGTATTAGTCAGACTTGCGTCTGTTATCATGGCCTCATAGTAGAACATCCTCAACAGGTTCCGTCCATGATCCGACGAGGTGGCCAACCATTTCCTCTCCCAAAACAAAGAACAACAATTAAAAGCGAAGGCGTGGTAATTATGGTTGTCTCAATCTCTTCAGAGTCCACATCGAGGCGAGTCTTCCATGTCCGACTCCAGACACTGGCTGGTAGCATGACCGACAGTCTGCCTACTGCAAGCCACCATGTCCATAACGGCCAGTTTTCCCAGATCAACTTCCTCCAGGCTCAGCCTTCTCATCACTACCACATGTAACCACCACCTTTCTGAGTGGCATAATCTCCCTTCTGCGAGTATGAAGAACCATCAGCTTGGTGCCAGCCCCAATCGTCTTGCTCTTGCTTCTGTTGAGGTTGCCAAGATTCGCCCCAGGAATCGCCTGCCTGCTGCTGCTGCTGCTGCTGCTGCACAACGGGGGTCTCGGAAGATTGGTCCCAAACGTTGCCGGAGGGACCTTCCAAAGTATCACCAGAATGCTGGAACCAAGTGCCGGGTCCAGTTGGTTGATCTTGCAGATCCAGCAGCGAAAGCGCTTCGGTCGTCAGTGGCACAGCCTCGCCATCACCAACGCCATCACCACCGCTGCTCTGCTGACGCTGTCGCTGCATCGTGTAAGGAGTTCTCTGCATATCAGAGCTCACCATCTCCTGTTGTAGCTTAGAAAGCGCCCCCGCGGTAAGCTGCGTGTATTTGTCAGAAGTCGTACTTCTGTCATTCTGTTGTGGGCCATAAACCTGCTCGTGTCCGTATGTGGGCCGTGTGGTCTTCTGAGGGCCATAGTCGTCCACAAAGTCCTTCTGGAGCTGATACTTGAGCGTATTGTCGCCATGAGTGCCTCCAATCTCAGCAGTACCCCATGTGAGCTGGTTGAGAAACCATCCGTATGCCTTGCTATGGCGCATGTGGCACTTCTCGCTCTGTGACTCCACATGAGCGGCGAGGGAGAATAGAGCGTTGAACTGGCGAAAACAGGAGGGACAGGAGATCTTGTTTCTCTTATGGGCGAGTGAGCAGAGGTGCTGCACAAATGCAGGCTTTCTGGCGAACGACTTACTGAAACAATGAAGCATAAGATTAGCTGAACATTGTAACAGACGCATGAGGACTGAACATATGGTGTTATTGTGACTTACTTGCAGTAGTCGTGTGGACACTTGTACTTCCTGTAGTACTCATTCCAGAACCTATCAGCACTGAACATCGGGCTGTGGGGATCGGCAGGGTCGGGTTTCGTTCCTGGTACGTGCTGCGCTGTGGCTTGTTGATTGTCCTCGAGTCTCAGCAACTGCTCGCTGTTTGGTTGCTTACTGACGGGGGCGTTGGGGAACAGGTTTTCCTTATTGGCCCAAGCATTCTCGTTGTTATTTCCTCGAGTTTGATCGTTCGTGTCTCCAGTTAGTAAGTCGGGAACGCTATGGTTTCCGCGCAAGTAGTCATCACGGGCCGTGTTTGCGGTGTTCTCATCCTCAGGGCAAGCTTGACCTGGCTGGTTCCATCCGTCGTTTGCTTGCCAAGATGAAGGCTTGTAAACAATTGAGTCCCAAGGCTCGCTAGGGATTGGATCGTGACCCAAGTACTCGTAATAATTCTTCTCGTGCCTCGTGTACACATCTTCCTTGCTCATCTTGTCGATATGCCCGAGGCCCTTCACCCAACACATTCTCTGGTGCATACGCGCCATAAGGTTTGGGAGGTCCAGTTTAGGGCACTGATTGAGCTCAATGTGCTGGATGAAGTCTGATAGTTTGACAAAGTGCTTCCCGCAGCCTGGGCAGGAGAGATCCTGCTTTTCGGCGTGAAACTAGAGATAGCGTTCAATATTCTCTTCATCGATGGATCATATATAATTATTGCAGCGTCTTCTTACCTGTCGACGGTGCTTGGACAGACCGGCCCTTGTACGAAAGTCCAGGTCACAGATATCACACCAAAGATGCACATGAGACGGGGTTTCCGCCTTGAACTCTTCCTGAAGCCTCTCCCTCTTATGGTCTCGCATAGCGTCGATATCATGGAATGTTGCGCCGCAATGCTTGCAGGGTGGAGGTACATCATGGCCGATGTTGCCCGCGGCCTCTTCCTCTGCGAGATTGGACATGGTGAGGGCTATATAATTAGTGTCTGGTGCTTCTCAAGATAATATGGGGGAAGATGTTACTGAAGAAGCTGCAACAGATAGCAGATTGAATCTATGCAGTTGACGGGATGAACTTACAATTCAAGAGGCTGTCGAAACAGGCTGTCGAGGTATCGAATAATTCGTTTGTCAAAGGCTACCTAGGTAAGGCGCAAAGTTTATTGCCCCAGAAGCACCAGAATGGTAAATTTGGAAGTACTAGTGCGATTCGAGGTGACGAAGAGGACGCCCGGGCGCTGAGCGGATGGATGAAAGACAGAAGGAAGAGCGATGGTCACTGAAGAATCGAGGGAAATATCCCATATCTTGGGAAGGAGGGTCGAGTGGGTTGATAGTGAGAGATGTGGAAAACACTGGAAGTTGTCTAGACATCGGAGAGACGAAAATGATGCAGAAGGTAGCAGCAGTGAATTGTAAAGATCGTCGGATTTATAGTGCAAGGTATCTGGGTACCTTCAGCAGTCTGGTAATAGCACAACCACGTGCCTTCCTAGAGGGCTCTAGGGGAAGCCACTCGCTACTACCAGCAACATCTTGAGCTCGGACACTCTGAGACGCTCAGGGATTTATGGCATAATTTGGAAAGTTCACAAATATCCTATTGGGAAGCACTAGTATGGATGTACCTAGGTAGTCTATATTACAAAGCTACATATAATGGACCTTGATGGAGCAGCTTGCAAGTTGTTGTTTATAAGTTGGGATGGCTGTTCTGTTTGCATGCTTAGTATTCTAAGTTCATTATTCAACCTTTTGTTCCGTTCTGTAATTTAGTATTCTCTCAATACAATCCTACTTAGGTATACTAAGACAAGAACATATACTTTAACTTTATATTTTGTAACACACCTGCCTAGGTAGTGCCTCTGAGTGCTGAGGTATCTCATAGTTCAGAGTGAACATACAGTACGATATTGAGTTGAAAGGATTATAAGGAATAGCTATTGCCTATAAATATATATGGATGCGCACTATGTGAAGTCAACTGAGGTATTGAACAGTGCTTAAGTAGATAATACCTATAGTTCTAGCCCTGAGGTGCAGTTATAGCCTTCGTACTTAAGTACCTACCTAGGTACTTAAGTAGGTAGTTAATCCTGGAGGGACGGCTGCAGCCCTAACCCTGACATATATTAAGCAGTCCGGGTGGACAAGTTGGGGTGATATATATAATAACAGTGAAACACGGTCAACTGTATGTAATTTGATATGAACACGTATTTTCCTATAACTAAAAGATACATGTGCAACTTAGATGCGGCATCCTCATCAATGGCAAATAGGATTGATTTACTGGTGATGTTTATTAGGCATGAAGTGTCCAAAAGTAATGACCGTGTCATAACCTGTACGGATCCGTAAACACATGTAAGTCACAGCTTGAGAGAACGCTGGTGGGGCTGTCTCATTCGTCATCTGCCGTTCGCTCGGGTAAGCTTCACGCTTTCAGCACTGCCCAAGTGAGCACTGTCTATTTGGCAATAAGACACCTTGCAACTGCAACTGCAACTTCAAATACCACCTTTGCTTTTCTATATCAGCCCAAGAACCTTTTTGTCCATTGAAAATCTTCTAGTTGGGCGGAAGATGTCATACTTTCAAATACATCCACTTTCGTGCATTACTTCTTGATACCCATTATAAACAACCTCCATAAGTACATATCTGCCAGTCCACCCAAAAGGAAACCCGCATCTATCTCATCATGGCGGCCAAAGGCAACTCCAAGTCGCCCACCATTAAGCGCATCAGTAAGTATTCCTACTCCCCAGAAGCACACACCCAGCCCAACAGACCAGCTAACGAACTCCCCCTCCCTCCTTCCCAGTGCGCGAAGCCCAAGAGCTCTCCACCACGCCATCCCCAGACTACGCCGCAGCCCCTCTAGAGACGGACCTCTTCGAATGGCACTTCACCCTCCGCGGCCCCCCCGGCTCGCCCTACGACAACGGCCTCTACCACGGCCGCATCGTCCTCCCCCCGACGTACCCCCTCCGCCCCCCGTCCTTCCGCTTCCTCACCCCGTCCGGCCGCTTCGAGACCAACCGCGAGATCTGCCTCTCCATATCCGGCCACCACGAGGAGACGTGGCAGCCGGCATGGGGGGTGCGCACCGCGCTGGTCGCGCTGCGGAGCTTCATGGATACCGACCCCAAGGGCCAGGTCGGCGGCCTCGCCACGGGGGATGACGTCCGGAGGCAGCTCGCCAGGGAGAGCAGGGACTGGAGGTGTCACGGCTGTGGCGGGCGCACCAACGACGACATCATCAGGGAGTGCGAGGAGGCTGCCAGGGCGGCCGAGGCCGAGGCCGCGGGCGCGGGCGCGGGTGGGGAGGGCAGCAGCAGGAGGGAGGTCGAGGTACCCGCGGAGCTGAAGCTCAGCTTCCGGGACGAGATGGAGAGGTCGGCTGCTGCTGCCGCTGCTGCGGGATCCGGAGGGGCAGGGGGTGCGAGTGCCGAGGCGACGGCGCAGGCTATGGATGATGCTGAGACGGCGGAGTTGGCCGAGGGCTTCGTGCAGACCGTGCCAAGGGCGAACCTGGACGATGCGGCGTCATCAATGGCGGCGAGTATGGCACGGCCGGGCCAGACCGTGCTCCAACCTACAAGGACGATTCCGCTGCCGAACGCGGCGCATAACACTGGCGTACCGGCACAGCAAGCGCAGTTGCAACAGCAGGCGATCCACGGCGACGGTGTGCCCAAATGGGTTGATAGGGTCATCGTTGCATTAGCTGTGTCTCTGTTAGCTATGATTTTGAAGGTCTTGTTGGGTTATTAAGCTCGTTGTGTTATGCGTTGGACTACAGAAAGGAGGAGTCGGAGCAGGTGCGTTTTTTCTCTTTACGTTTGGCGTTGGTGGAAACGAGGCACGGATTCAGGTATGGCGTTGCCTTTTTGCGTTGGTATTATAGCATGTGAATCGCAGCATGTGATGCAGATATCTCTATAGTGATAGGACACGGACTGTCCCTGTCGAATATTACTCTTTGGCAACTGAA